>JAHTLZ010000074.1:5972661-5995171 GCA_023846285.1 Phrynocephalus versicolor | reverse complement strand
AGACGACGATGCCCCCCCCCCAGCCTGGTACCAGCAGCCCAGGACAGGAGAAGGGGAGAAGGCCGGGGACCCCCCCCAGAAACCACCCCTCTCTGGTAGGTGCCCTCACTGAGGCAGGCATATTTTCACCTGCTTTTATGGCCAGCGGGAATCGGGTTTTTTTTTTATTTTTAAAACTTTTTTTCTGTGCTGCACCGCTTGGCATCGCGCAATTGCCGGCGCCACGATGCCATGCACGACAACGACAAATCAGACCCAATTTATCCTTATCGGGTCAGGTTCGAGTTGGAGCGGAGTAATTGTCGTTCTCGTTCCTCGTTACGTAACGAGCACGAAGAACGAGAACGGAAACGAGGATTTCGCCGAGTCGTGCCCATGTCTAGTCCCTATTCTAACATGCAGAATGAGGACCTGCCCAGGTGGAAGTATGTGGTTCAAATTTAAAAGATTCTTATCTTCAGAGCAATATATTTTATCTCTCACTTTGGTGATCCTTCCATTCAAACTGGAGATGTTTATTCACACGTGAGAAGGGTCCATGCAGGCCTTTGGATCACTAGTTTGCTTGTCTGCAAATGAGGTTTACCTAGTAGGTATACCTGGTTTACTTCCAACTAAGTCTATCCAGCAGCAGTAACAGCAATTGAGGTCAGCACCAGTGTGAGCAGAAAGCTTTTGGGAGAAGTTTAGAGAGATGGAAGGGAGGTTACCTCCTCTTTTTCTGCCTTTCTCCTCAGCCAGGGTTCGGCTGGGACTTCACAGCCTTCAGAGTCCATGGAGTTGACCGGCCAGCCCCCTTCCCGATGGAAATCGTTCAGCCACAGTACCATTTACTTTTTTTTTTTTTGTTAAATCAAGTAAGCAGCATGTTCACACAGCAAATGTATCAGTGTTACATTTTAAAAAGAAAATGAAGATGTTTGGTTTTGAATGGGCAATCCTGAGCCTTCAGCAACACCTATTCTTGCTCAGGAAAACCCCATCACTGACATCTTGAATTTGAGGTAAAATTTCTTCTATTATAGTAAAAGGAAAAGAACCTCTTTTCTGACCTTTTTGCCCAGAATTGGAACTTCTATTAATTCAGGCTAAGAAACTAGTCTCCAGAATCAAAGAGTTGGCTAATGCCACTCTTATTTACAAACAATGATTATCTTAGACCAAAAGACATTGGTATTAATTCTCCTCACCCACTCTGCAAAAGCATAGGTTTTGCTATTCAAAAAGCTAGGGGCAAATGGGAGCAAGAAAAGGTAAAGGTAAAGATAAAGGTTGCCCCCCTCCCATGCGTGCTAGTCGTGTCCGACTCTTGGGACGGTGCTCATCTCCATATTCAAGCCGAAGAGCCAGGGTTGTGGAAGTCCGCGGCCATGTGGCTGGCATGGTGTGAGGGTTTGGTTTTCTCACCAGGTGGTTCCGATCCATAAAAGAGTCGAGAGCCATCTTTTAACTGAACATCTTACAGCAGTAAAATGACTGTAGGCATTATCTTCAGGTGTTCGTGGAAACGGAACAAACTCTTTAACATTCAACTTGTCAAATAAAGGTTCTTCATAAATAATGTTAACTGGAACTTGGCTTATTTCTTGTTCTCTCACTATCTCCCTTCACACTTCCATTTAAGAGAACCAAATCAAGGTTATTGATCATTTGCATGAAACATAACCCAGCATAATTGCAACCCTTGTCCTTTGACAATCTATAGGGCAGAGGATTACAAGTGTTGGTTTCGGGTGGTAACCTGTTATAACGTGAAAATAAGATTTCATCATTACAACCTATTCTTGCATTGCAATCACCCATCAGGATGAGCGAAGCTGAAGGATGAAGCATAATCAAATTGACAATATAATCTTCTAATGCAGCCCAAGCCCGTTTAGTGCACTCATGGGATTGCTGAGGTGGAAAATAAATGCCAATTAACAATAAAACACAGAGATTAAATTTCAATATTACAGCAATAGCAATGTTGGGAATGGAATCGATAGTAACTACACAAGCCTGTAGTTTGTTAGACGTCATCACACACAATCCCCCCTTACAGTGACCCCCTTTCCCACTTGGAATTGCCTTAAGAACATGTGACATAAAACCATCCAATACCAAATCTTGCTGGGACCAAGTCTCTTGAAACAGTAAAATATCAAACTTTTCCACATACTCTCTAAAAGAATTATCTACCAATTTGGATCCCCATCCTGCAATATTCCAGGAGATAATTTTAATTGAGTTCCCTTGGGAGCCGGTGGATTGTGAGGTCACAATGTTCCTTCCCCTTACATTCTTAGTAACTAGAGGTTCACAATCCACTCCATGGCTACTATAAGATTGAACAGTATTTTTGTCCCCATGTCAATTGTGAATTACACCTTCTAGTAACCCACTCTGGGTCTGTCCATGCCGGTAAATCTGTGAGGACCCATTTAATACAGGAGTATTTCTCATATGTCCAGAGATTAGTGTCAGCTTTCTTATGTATTGCTTTCCTCTCATTTGCTCTCCACCTCCCAAGCCTCGTGTATGCTTTCCTGTTTCCAATTATGACTGGAATTGGATAAATCCTATTGCCAAGTTGTTGGCTGATTGCTTCCATTTCAATTCTCCCATTCAGTTTTGGTGGAAAATGTCTCTTCACTTGATGGAGCTCTGCCATAAAAATATGAGATCCATCTGAATTAGAGGTAATCTGCTTCTGTGGATGGGTCATATCTGGGGGCAATTTTGCAGCTTTACAGGTCTCAGGTTCAGTTTCCCTCTTTGGTGGCCTTTTTGCCTCCATGCCCAGCTGTAAAGTACTCCTAGTAGCATCTCTAGTTTTTCTGGTATTATTGGGTTTATCCTCCTCCAATAATTTGAAAAGTGGTCTAAGGTTCATACCTTTCCTTGCCTTGCTCTGAGGGTAGCTAGCTACCTTCCTCTTACCAGTCTTGCCCTTACTTTTCCTTTTCCCCGTCTTATGGCTTAGTGGTGCACCTTTACTGGAAGTTTTATTACTCCTTTTCACAGCTGAAATTGTGGATGTTCCAGTTGGGGGCTCAGCAGAGACTTCTTTGGCAACTGAGGGAGTCTGGATGACTGCCTCTTCTTGAGCCTTAGAGACATTTGGAGGAATAAAGCTTTGCTGTGCTGTGTTCTTTGGGTCCACACAAAGTAAAAGTTCCTCCAGAGAAAGACCAGCAATTCTGTCTATTGTGTTTGGGGTCAGATTATAGTAGTTGACATTATTAGACCTTTGTGTGCTACTGTCCTCTTTTCTCTGCTATTCAGTCTTCGTCAGGTAGCCTACTAAGACAATCATGAGCTCTTTAATATCAAATAGAAAGTCTCTGATTTCTGCAAGATGAGCTAGGTGAGCCTGATTATGAATGCATCAATCATCTTTTGTAGGAGCGTTGTTGTTTGAGTCATTGGCGGGCTTAAGACTGTCACTCTCTTGCACAAGCTGACTGTCCATAGGCTCGATTCAATGTTCTGCCCTCCAGGTTGCTGGAAGGCAGATACCAGTGTCTTCCAGTGGATAAACGTGTTTGTCGTGGTGAGGAGACTATTGAAACTATTGATCATGTCCTCTTGGAGTGTTCCCTTTATCGGGATATCCAGAGGACTCTTCTTCAGTCTACCTTGCAGCAAACTCAGGGGAGGCCAAGGGAGTTTTGGGTTCAACACCTGCTAGGAGATAAAAAGCCAGATATAACTGAGGTGGTGGCTAAATTCTGTGCCACAGCAATGAGGCATCGCTCATCCCTGCCCACTTCAGGTGGTGAGGTTAGATGATTGGCAATGTCCATTGTGCATTTATCTTTACCCTCTCTCATGATGTGGGTTGGAGGTGGTCTAGAGCATGGGCGTGGTCCCAGGCTGGAGACAATTCTAGACCTATTGGGCCTACTGGGCTGGGAAGATTTTACCTGTTCTGGCTCAAAGGGTTTGCCATTGTATTATGCTTGTCTTGTGCATGCTTTTATTATTTTTATACGCTTTTATTTTGGTTTTATATGGAATGTATCTTGTATTTTATCTGGTCAGTGACCGAAATAAAGACCTTCAACCTTCAACACCGAAAGGGGGAAACAGCCATTGCCGTTACTTCATGTCCCTTGTCTCGGAACAGGAACCGGGAACAAAGTGTGACAACAGAATTCCCCAGCCCAGGGGCAGGTACGGCTCATCACACTCTGTTCCCGGTTCAGGGGGCATGGTCAGGACGAGATTCTGCTGTCAATGCTATGGATGTGAAGTAACTTTTTTTTGTACCGGTCCCAAGCGGGACAGTAAAGAGGGACGAGAGGGACATGAAGTAACGGCCTAACAATGCGATGACACAAATGAGGATATCCATTCTGCATCCTTTGCACTACCCGTGTTCATTGGCAGGAAGTGCTGAACCACTTGGGGTGGGCTACCTCTGTTACACCAAAAGAAATGAACACAAGGAGGTGGAACCCAACAGAACGAATGGCCACTTTGTGCTCAGTGGGGTAGAAAGTGCACCTGTTGGTGGTGGCCTGAGCTAGGGGTAAAACATCAAGTAAGCCTTCACCCATGGCAAACGGATCCATCAAGTCAGGCAGGTAGGCAGGGATTCAAATATACCCACTCCGAGCAGGGGTGGGGTGGGGGAGGCGGGCATTCACTTAGATACTGCCTTGCTCTCACTTGAGTAATTCACTCTGTAATGCAGCTGAGGAGTGGAAAACCACATCTTCTTCCTCAAGGTAGAAATGTTCCTGTCTGTGGTGTCGCCCTCTTCTCCTTCTCAGGCCCACACACCTGTGGCCCTCAGCCTCTGATAATGAAACAGGTAGCTGCAGCCTAACTAAGGTAGAGCATGAACTTCAGTTCAAGGTTGTCATCCCAAATCTGGTGGGATGGTGTGGCCGTACAGTAAACACATACACATACAGTACAGTACACTACACACACACCTCAAGAGGTTCGGGGGGGGGGGAGAAGACTCATCTGGCATGATTTTAATGCCATGGAAAAAGTTATCCAGATGTTGTCTACCCTTGATGTTATCTACCCTTGGTGTACAGAATTGCAGAATTCATTACACTTAGTGTACAGCAGTGGTTCTCAACGGGGCGGTACTGCCCCCTGGTGGGCGGTGGGAGGATGCTGAGGGGCGGTGGGCAAGTTTGGGGCAGTAGGGGGGTGGTAGGCATGTTTTGGTTTTATAACAGTGGTTCCCAACCTGGCTGTTAACCCCCGGCAGGCTGTGCACAGGAATGGGCCCCTTCCCCGGGGAAAAGTTTCATTCTGAAACAGACTTGGGCAGGGGAAGCCTCCAGGCAGCTTAGCCCTCTTCTTTTTCAGAGCAGTGAAGGGGCTATTTTTCTGGCCAACTTGCAGCAGGATCTCCCTGTTCTCTGTAATTAAATCCCTGAACCACTAACATGATCCTTGCTTTTTTTCAGTCTCCTTTTAAAATTATCTCTGCTTTAAAAAGTCAGTTGTTTTGATGAGCAGTGAAATATTTCAATCTTTCAAGAAAAAGAAGTCCAGTTGCCATGATTCAGCTTCCAGATATTAGTACAGTAATTTTTAAACTATTTCTTAGCCTGGATTCTATCCTGCTGCCCTTTGGAGAGTATAGTGGTGTATGGAACGTGGTCTATCAATCCTTAGTCTGCTACTTTTTAGATTTTTTATTTTTAGTGCCTTCCACCACTCCTGATTTCTGACTGCAGTTGAGATGGTCTGTAGTCTAAAACATTTTGTAGGCACCAGTTTTCAGGAGACGAGCCTACGTGAAGCAGGCAGCTAAATACAGACTATATCTGTGATTATTTCTATTATAATATGCCTACAGTATTGTATATTGTATTTGTACTTAAAGTCAGCATGATGTGCAGCTGATGTGATTTGATGGCCTGTAGGAATTTAAGGAATTCCACAGAAGACTATTCTTGAATGTGGCATAGAATTCTGTTCTTGTACTTCAATTATTATTGTTTTTAAAATGCAAAGAGTGTTCCATACAAATGTTTACTTGTAGTAGTTAGGAAGATTTCCTGCCCTGCATTTTAGGGGAAATACCACATTGATTGATTGATTGATTGATTGATTGAACATACATATGTATCTGCATATGTACACATATACAACATACGTAAATACACACAAACACTGCTCATTTAGTAGTAGGCCACTTACTATTACAATAAGAACAAAAGAACAGGCCACAGCCCATCCAGTCCAGCATTCTGTCTTACACAGTGGCTCATCATTTGCTTCAGGGTATTCCCAAGCAGATGTCTTCACCTGCTTATGATTCCCCGCAAATGGCATTGAGAGATATCCTGCCTATCTCTCCAACATAGGCGTTGTCCTTAGGTATCCAGAATGATATCCATTGATACCCTTGTTCTCATTGAACTGGTCTAATCCTTTCTTGAAGCTGTCAAGGCTGACAGCTGTCACCACTTCTTGTTGCAAGGAGTTCCACAGATCAGTGATCCTCTGGGTGAAAAAGTACTTTTTCTTATTTGTTGGAACTCCCTGCCACAGGATGTGGTGATGGCATCTGGCCTGGATGCCTTCAAAAGGGAATTGGACAGATTCCTGGAGGAAAAGTCCATGACAGGTTACAAACCATGATGCAGCTGTGTAATCTCCAGGCTTAAAACTGGGGTACTTCAAGGGCCAGATGCAGGGGAGTGGTATCAGAAGACAGATATCTAGTCTCGTGTGCTCCCAGACGCATCTGGTGGGGCCACTGTGAGATACAGAAAGGTGAACTAGTGGGCCTTTGGCCTGATCCAGCATGGCTCTTCTTATGTTCTTATGAGATCCAGCACCCCAAAGTTTCATAGAGTGACCCCTAGTTCTAGTGTTGTGTGATAAGGAAAACAGCTTTTCCTTGTCTACTTTGTCCCACTGTGTATGATTTTATAAACTTCAATCAGGTTACCTTTTAGGTGCTGTTGTTCAACAGTGAAGAGGCCCAGCCGTTGCAGCCTCAGATGGTAAGGAAGGTGTTCCAATCCCCTAATCATCCTGGTTGCTCTCCTCTGCACTTTTTCCATTTTCATAATAATGTTCTGGAGGTATGGTGACCAGAACTGTACACAATACTCCAGATGGGTCCTCACCATAGATTTATAAAGAAGCAAAATGACACTTGCTGACTCATTTTCTATATACCCTTCCTAATGATCCCTAACATTGAGTTTGCTTTTTTCACTGCTGCGGTGCGCTTAGTTGACACCTTCATTGAGTTGTCCACCAGGACACTAAGGTCCCTTTCCTGGTTTGTTGTGCAGAGTTCTAACCCCATCAGTTTATAAACGTAATTGGGTTTAATTGGGAAGGTTGGGAACCATTGTCTTATAAAGTTTTCACCACCCAAAAGAGTAGGTGAAAAATGAAACAACCCCCCCCACACACACACCAAAATAGCCAACGAGGCATTGCCATCTTTGCTTTGCCCATGTGCTCTGAGCCAGCCAATTGGAAAATAAAATAAAAAATAAAAAATAAAAGTGCATTAAAAATAAATATATGTATTTACAGCATTTTGAAATAAACGTATTCACATAAAATAGCATTTAAGCATTTTTTTCATTAGTCATTTTAATTTTAATAAAAGGAATGCAATTACCTTCCAGGGCAAAAGTATTGAGTTAAATCAAACAAATTTGGAAATAACTTTAAAATTACTTAAAATTTTTGCCTTTTATAATTCAGTAACTTCCCCTTCCCCATACCCTAAATTACAGGATTTTCACAAAGGGGGGCATTGAAAATTTTTCTGCTCCATAGGGGGGGCGGTACCTTTAAAAAGGTTGAGAATCACTGGTGTACAGGATCGTACAGGATCGTACAGGATCGCAGAATTCACCATGGATCTGCAAATAATTCTGCCTCTCCACTATAGAATGAAAAGTAAATGAAGGACCAAGAGCTCCCCCCCCCCGCCCCCACTGCTGCTGCCTTTCCCATTAAACCCTCAGAAACTGGAATGGAGGGGAGGGGTAATCTTGGCTGAGTGGGAAAGAGATAATCCACCAAGAGTCCTCACAATTATTTTGAAAGGATATTTTGCATTTCTCTTGTTTCCATGAGAACTGCTTTAATGAAACCACCTTTTAAGAGAAAGCCCAGTAATGTGCATAGGTTTCCAAGTTGCTTGTGCTGGAACCTTCACTTACCGTGGTCTCCACAGGTTCCATAACACAAAGAGACAAGCCGCTGCAATTTATGGGGCAGACGCCTGCCACCTGACCACAAACGGTGGCCACCACCTTGCATATTGATCCTGTAGCCAGGACTCTGAGCCAGCTTTCCTTGGCTCTGAGCCTCATTCCCTTCTCTTTGCTGCCTGGACAGGTGGCATTCAGATGTTTTAGTCTGCAACCTCAATAAAATAAGGGCAACCCACCCCCCACAAAGATCAGAACTTTCACAGACGGGTAATGTCCCATCTCCAATTTATAACCCTTTCCTTCCCTGCTCTTGCCCTCTGTTTGCCATGATTTTGATGTCGTGGGAAAAAGTTACAGGCTGGGCCATTCAATGTTAAATTGTGCTAAAAGGAGAAAGAGTGCCTGGTGTCACAAAGTTGCCATGACACAGCTCCCAGCTAACCTCACCTGGATGACTGAGAATCTCCACAGGCATATTGTTTTGCATTTTAGGTGAGTCTGTTTCTATTCTTGGTGTGTGCATGCAAAGTATAGGGTTTACATGAATGAGTGCAAACCTGGTACTCTTCACTATTCCATTAGATTTATAGCAGAAGGTTAAATAACTGTAAACCATCAGGTAACCAGGATGGATTGGAAAGGAAATGGTGGTCTCTCGTTTCGGGCATCTGTCTGGTGGTTGTTCTTTGTTCTACACTGGCCACCACACAAAGGCTCCTGATCTCTCTCCTGAAAATGAATGTTTATTCCTTGGGATCCACTTGGAAAGCGGGGTGGGGGTGGAGTTGACATTGTTTGGGGTGTGGGAAGGAAAGCAAGAGAAAGGTTTGGGTGATGTGGATGGCCAATTGACTTTTCATCTCCTCAAAGCTCAAAAAGGGATGTAGCAGAGAAAGCATGAAATCATGGACTGGTGTTTATTTTTTTACCTCCTCCTCCTGCACACATTGTAATTGCCTAACTTAAATTCTGAGGTAAAATCAACTCGACTGCTTAAAACTTGCCCCTCCCCACCCACTAACTTCACCTTAACTGAATTAGATTTTTCTGCTCATTAACAATTAAATGCTAACACATCCCTACCAAGATCCTCATGACCTCTTCACACGCTTGCTAATTAAAAACCTCCTACCATCACAACGTCTGAGGGCCCTGGCTGTAGCATATCACCGTACCTATATAAACCCCAAAAGCTGGAGAAACCTTTAAAATAAAATATGGATGAAAAAGAGAAGACCCCCCCCCCGTAATTGTGTGTGTGTGTGTGTGTGTGTGTGTGTGTTTGCACTCACGTACTGGGATGGGCAGTCGAGTACCTTAGCACCAAGAAGGTACACAGAGGCTCTGTGGGGCTCCCTATAAAACCCTCCTCCCCTTCCACCCATGGTGCTGTTGATTTCACCTAATGAGGTTCCCTGCTGAGAAGGCTCTTTATGGTGTTTAGTCCTGTGAACAATTAAGGTTTCACAGTCTTGAAAACATGAAGGACATAAAGAACTTACCATTGGATGTGGGGCACCCATACCCTCTTGGCTGAAAATGTATGTAGTGAATGGTATAAATGATGCAGCCACCTCAAGCCACAGAAAATGGCTACCTACCTACTCTCTTACAGCAGAAGGTGGCATCTTCTTGGCCATTTCAGGCCTACACAGTGCTCCCTAGTGATACTCTGAACACAAGCTTTTCTTCACAAAATTGTATCACTTGCTCTTCACGTTCATTTCATGTTCCTCCTCTGGCTTTTGCAATGAAATCGCCAGAGCCTTCTTTCCTATCTCAGCATTACAATCTTATAACTTTGAAATTTATTCTCTATTTTTTCGTATATTTTATGATAACTTAGAGCATTTAATATATTTTATAATAGCTTAAGAGTTCTTCTCAGGACTTTTTGTGCCTTCGCTGTTATCCGTAGTTGGGGCATGTATTTGACCAGTGTCATTACTTGGACTGTGCAAGGTATGATGTTTGTAGAGAGTGCATATAGCAATTGTGTTGTGGAGCTGTGCAATCAGTTGTGTGTCCTCTGCATGATCAGTTGTGTAAAGCACTAGCTGAAGTGTTTTTGGATAGTACTTCTGCCTTTAGTGCTAGCATAACTGCTTCATGTGTGACTTTTTGAAGTTGCACAATAGGTTTTTGGCCAACATATGCCAGAATGTAAATGGAATGTGAGGAAAGGGCAGGGTTTACAATGTTTGGGTGCACGGGAGAATTTGGAACATACTAAGCGCTATTCCAGGTACACCCCCCTGCAAGTGTGGTGCAGTGGAGAGAGTGATGGGCTAAGAGTCAGACTCAAGAGACGTGGATCAAAGTCCTCACTCCTCACTCGGCCCTGAAAGCTTACTCATGGTGTCTGTGGCAGTGGTGAAAGCAGTCCTCAGTATCTCAACTTGGAAGACCCATCAAGGCTGCGGGAAGTCAAATGTGACCGTACATAATAGAGAACCACAATTCTGTCTGCATGGTTTGAACATAAAGAGGCATGTTCGCTTAATTAACTGTGAGAAAGCCCCGGGAGGTTCACATACTCATTTAAGAACTTAGTATAACTGGTAATCTGTACTGAAAACAACAAGCTGCAGTGAAAGTAATAGGATTACTAAATGCCTATATATAAAAAGGCAGAGAGAGAGAGAGAGAGAGAGAGTGAGTTTGAATACATTGTTCAGTAAAATCAAGGAAATAATGAGCACACTTAAAAAATGAAGTGGAGGAAACTCCAGCTTCTGATAATGAACCCAAAGCCCGTGAAACACAGTTAAAGAGTCCAAAACGAAAGAGCATATAGGCCAATGTAAGGAGCTTGTTATTTCATTCAATTAACATTGAGATTCTAGATACACTGGAGAACTCAGAGCAGAGATGGCCCAGGGCACTTCCTTCAAATGAAGAATGCAATACGCACCAACCGTTTCTAAGTGGTGTTGAGAGTGCTCACCCTTTCGAGAGCTGTGTGTTCTCCTGCGTTGACTTTGAGAAAGGCAACTATTAAAAGAAAGAAAGAAAAAGAGGGGAAAATGGAATGGAAATCTATCATAGGTTGCTAATCCTGCTGAAGGGCCAACTTGACTCAAGATTCAGAACGTCATAGAATGCAGAAAGCTAGAATACTTCAGGCATGTAAGGAGACACAGAAAAAGAAAAAACACAGCCGGTGACAGTGGATTATTCGAGGAAAAACGAAACTGGATCAGCAGTACAGAAAGGAGAACAGGCTGGTTGGCTGAAGAACCAGGGTTGTTTGGAAGCAACACAATGTCCATGTTTAGAGCTTTCAAGTTCAAATCCCTAATAGCTGTGGTGGCATCCAAGAAGATTCATTTTCTTCTTGCATTTTGCTATCAGAAAAGGGGAGACGTGTGTGCTTATGGGATTTTAAAAAACAACAGATCCACTTGATCCACTTCAGAGGCCGAGTGTTTTGATTTGGGGGGGGGGGTGAGTGGGTGGAAGTCATGATTTACAACTCTGCCCCAGGCATGGGACAGCCTTCACATTCCAAGTGACAAACCATGTTGGAGATATATAATCCCCAGGCTTGAAACCAGGGTACTTCAAGGGCCAGATGCAGGGGAGTGGTATCAGGAGACAGAGATCTAGTCTCGTGCACTCCTAGACGCATCTGGTGGGGCCACTGTGAGATACAGGAAGCTGGACTAGATGGGCCTTTGCCCTGAGCCAGCAGAGTTCTTCTTATGTTCTTGTGTTTTTATGGCCTTCTCTGCTCCTCACCAGCTCTGTGGGTAGGGCAGTACACGCCTCCCTACTGCATTAAATATGAAGGAAGAAGAGAAGTCTTTGCCCTGTTCCCCCCCCCCCCCAACTCATTGGGCGTTCTTGACCCTTGCAGCCAGTGGGGAGGAAAAATAAAACAAGGAAACACAGGTAGGATCACTGGGGAGAGGCAAACAGTTTTCCAGCAAATAAGCTGAGGAAACCTTTGTGGGATTGCCCCGTAAGCCATCAGGTCATCCTCAAGCTGCTTCTACAGACAAGCTGAAACAGTAATACTGTATTAGCTTGTTAGAAAGTCTGCCTCTGAATTTAGCAATGCCAACATTCACATGCAGGTTTCTGTGAAATTATTCCTGTCATACATTTCCTGTTCTATGAATTTCTATATATTTGGGTGAAGGATTCAATGAAATGTCTAGTTTATGATTATTAGTGTTTCAAAATCCAGCAGTTCTCCACACAGATGACACGAATGGTATAATATATAAAAAGGCAAAGGTTCCCCCCACACATGTGTGCTAGTCGTGTCCGACTCTAGGGGTGGTGCCAAAGAGGCAGTGTTGTGCAAGTCCATGGCCACGTGACCGACATGGTTGCAAGGAAACACTTTTACTTTCCTACTTTTTTTTACGGTGGTACCTATTTATCTACTTGCATTTACATGCTTTCGAACTGCTAGGTTGTCAAGAGCTGGGGTTATCAGCAGGAGCTCACTCCGCTGCATGGCACCCGGGATTCGAACCGCTGAGCTGCCGACTTTGCAGCTGACAGTTTTCGGAAGCCTTAGTCCACTGAGCCAGCACACCCTCATGGACCCAGCCTAAGCCACTAGCAGAGAGAAGACCCCACTTGGCACCCCCTCCTGGTCAAGAGCCTGTGTCCATCAGGCTCTGCAAAACCTCCCCTTGGGCTGCCTCAGCACAGAATACGGTTTACTTTCCCGCTTTATTACAGTGGTACCTATGTATCTACTTGCGTATACAGTACATGCTTTTGAACAGCTAGGTTGGCAGGAGCTGGGGTTAACAGCAGGAGCTCACTCCGCTGCATGGCACCTGGGATTCGTACCGCCGAGCTGCCGACTTTGCAGGTGACAGCAACCCAACTTGGGTCCTTTCTAAGGAGAAAGGTGGGGTAAAAATATTCAAAATAAATAGGCAAAACATTCAAATAAATAAATAAATAAATTATGAAGGTGCTGAACTGTGCAGAAATTGACAAGATCTCAGCATTACCGAAACCAAATGGACATTACGAAGATTTTGATGAAAGATGGCATGAGTAAAACCTCGCCTGGATGACTGAGAATCTTCATGGGCACATTTTTATATGATTCCAATGCTAGCTTCCTGAATTTAAATATATACTGCATACTGCAGTAGGAATTCCTCACTGAGTGGGAGGTAAAAAGTGCCAGCTGGATTAGAGACTAACCTGTACAAAGCTGGGTCTGCCTGCCAGTTAAAAATTAATTTTCCTGAGTACCTCTGAGCATTTGTGCTCTGCTGCAGCCATCACCCTCACTGTGCATCACTGCAGCATTATACAGCAGCCTAGATATTTCACTTTTGGTATGGAGTACAATTTATTGCTGAAGTCTAAATTCACCATATGGCACGCGGCAGAGCGATCCACTTTAGAGGAACAATTTGCAATGAAGACAATTAGGAGTTCTCCAAAGTAAGCTTAAATGGTGACTAAAGCTGCTATCTCACCTGGGGAAGATCCTAATCTTTGGAAGGTCTGGCTTTTCCTCTTTCTCTTGTCACATGACTGAAGATGTGGGATAGCAGTTCCCATGTACAAAGGTTTTTTTATAAAAGCGCAGTTCAGCCCCATGGCCTGCAGGTGGTGCTAGGATTTAAAAAAGGACCAGCTGATTGGCGCTAGGGGTGGGGGGAACTTTTAAAAAAAGCACAACCGCCAGCTGGTTGGTGCTAGGAGGGTGGGGGGAAAATTAAAAAAAATAAAAATAAAAATAAGTGCCAGACCAGCTGGAGGACCAGCTGACTGGTGCTAGGGGTGGGGGGAAGTTAAAAGAAAAAGAAAAACACCACCGATGGGCCCCAGGAACAGCCAGTGCTATGTGTCTGATGACATCTGGGAAACATATTCCCCATCTTTGTTTCACTTGCTCTTTTATAAGAAAACAGATTGCAACCTAAACTTAGAAAGAAGTCCCTAACTGGAAAAACTGTTGAACTGTGGGCAGGGATACCTTGGACAGTGAGGAGCTTTCTTCTGCTTGAAGGCTTTCAAACAGAGGTTGGGTGGCCATCTGCTTTTGCCACCAGTGTCCCTCTTTTTGCAGGGGGTGGGTTGGTTTTGATGGCCACTGGGATCCTTCCTTTGTCCACAGCTCTAGAACGGTATGTATGCCATGTCCATATCAGCAAAATCCCTGACCCAAGCAATGCTTGCTGATCCAGCCTCATTCGCCGCTTATGCCCACAGAAGTAGGCATTACACAGCCACCACCAGTGGTCACCTGCTGGCTCACATTGGCTCTGGTTTCACCCCCTGCTTGTCTCCAATTCCTAGGTATGTCCTGTGAACGCCATTAGAATGGTTGGGATGGCTTTCCTTGCACTTTTTTCTCCCCAGAATGTTCCACTGATTTTGTTAGGCCCATTTCAGCTCTGAAACTTCAGTGGGGAGATCACATTTCCCTCCTCACAACTGACAAGCAGCACTGGGCAATCTTTGTGGGCTAGTCAGTAGAATTTTGCAAGCCATGATGGGGAGACATGCTACCTCCAAGCTTAAAAGGAGGTTACCTCAAAGTGCCAGACGCAGGGGAGTGAGTATCAGGAGACAGGTATCCAGTTGTTTCATGTGCTCCTAGAGACCTCAGGTGAGGCCCCTGTGAGATCCAGGAAGCTTGGCTAGATGAGCCCTTGGCCCAATCCGGCAGGGCTCTCCCTGTGCTCGTATGTTCTTAATGTTTAAAACAAAGTGGGAGAGAAATGGTATGATACAGAAATTGGCTGGGGATGCTGCGAGAGTGTGGAGGAGTCTCTCTCAAAGAAGAACGACAGGGCAAGGGGAGGCCAGAGATGAAGCAGCAAAGATAAAAAGCATACAATGCTGGGCTCTTGCTCTCTCTCAACCCTAGACTTAAAAGATAATTGCAGCAAGAGGCCTTAGAAACCAAACAAGAGAGAGTGGCCGCCTCTGAGGAGAAGCAAAGCAAGGGAGCAAAAGACACGGCACCAAGGGGTACCGATCAAAGGGAGGCAGCAAAAATTGTCTGTGCGAGAGAGAGCAATCTAGTCAAGTAAATCTATGAAAAGGATAGATCTTTAAAACTATATCCTAAAACTTAATTCTGAAGGTAAAGTAACCTGGGGTTGGAATGGGAAATAAATAATTCTGCACAGTGAACACAAGGAGAAGCAAGAGATTTTGAAAGGAAAGCAAAGGATTGATCAACGTTAATCAACAATTATTAGCTGGGGTAGTGAAAGGTAAGCTCTATGTAATGTGGGGTGTGTGAGAGTGGAGTAATGCTGGGTAGACCCCTCCCGCCCCTTTAAGAGAAGGAATCAGGACAACAACGGGGTTCGGGGCGGCTTGGACCGGCAGACGGAGGTGAGCCTGCATTCTTTTGTCCCTTTTTTTCTCCCTCCCCTCACGCAGACAAGAGCAAGGAAGTGCGGAGGGGTGGGGACGCAGGAAGAGCAACGAACCCCCAAGATCTCTGGTCCGAATTTAAGTGGCCAGCGGATCTTAGGGGTCGTGTGAAAAGGCCCATAATAGATAGAATAGTGGATTAGGACTCAGGAGACTTGGGTTCGATTTCCCTTCTTTGTCATGGGAATTCACTGGGTCTGTGGGGGCTGGTAAAACGTTAACTACACCAACGTCATTTACACCAAGAATTCTAACAGGGTCAGTTTTAAGTCAGTTCTTAAGTTGCAGCATGTCAAAACAGCGTAAGGCTTAGAATAATAATACACAGTTGTTTTCATTGGCTGTTTAGTAGGGACAGTCTTGCCTTTTATGTAATTAGGGCGGTTACTTCACGTCCTTCTTTGTTCCGTGACTAGTTTTGTAAGGTGATAGCGCTGGTCGCGATCATGTGGTTTTGTCCCTGTTACAACGTTCCCATGGTTGTGATAACTTGTCTCGTGACAAGTGTTATCTCAAGGTCTTGTACTGTGACAAACACTGAATTTGTCTAGCTTCCTTTTTCCTTTGGGTGTGTGTGTGTGTTAAAAATTCTTTTTCGATATTTCGCTTCTGAAAAGTTTTAAAGAAAAAAAACCACCCAGACACAGTTTTCTGAGAGAAATGAGCCAAGGCATCGTTGCTACATGGTGTCTTGTCTCAGAACAGAAAGCATGAACAAAGAGTGACAAGGGAAAACCCTACCCCAATACCAGGTACAGGATTGTCGCACTTAGCACTCGTTCCAGGGGCATGGTCGAGACAAATTTCAGTAGTTGTGCGACAGATGTGAAGTAACTTTTTTTGTACTGCTCCTAAGCGCAACACTAACAGAGATAACAGGGACGTGAAGTAACACCTAAGTAAGCAATTTTCCTTCATATGATTAGACAAGACAATGTCTGTTAGAGGAGGTCCAAACACACCTGGTAATAAGTGTGTCATGTGATAGGAGAAAGCCACCTCACATTATGGTAAGGAGGTCCTAATTTTTTTTCTCCCCAGTGAGGAGAGAAATCCCAGAGAAAGCAGTGCTAGAAGAACTGTATGCTTTTAAAGTCAGGTGGGCAAGCTTTCTAGATGTTGTTGGACTACAAAATCCATCAGACCTAACCAGCTGAAGCAATAATAAAGAATACTGACATGAGCAGTATCTGAAGGCCGTGATTTCTCTGCTGACTCTTGCCTTTCTGGTCTCTGTGTTTTTTGAGGACCAGCTGCCATGGAAGAACAAGAACTCTGTGAAATATTTTGAAGCAAGAAATTTCAGGGTCTGCTGACCTGGCCACCCTAAGTGATAATCCCAAGTATAGTAAGATGCATTGACTCAGTTGCTAAATGGTAAGCCAACATTTTTATCAATCGCACTGATTCAATGGGTCTAATCTGTTGAGGACTGCCAAATGGAATTAAGCCTGAACGACTGCTGATGTTCATGAATTAGTATTTGATTTGCTAAACATTTTACCTCCCCTCTGCTTCATGATTTGGATGGTTGAAATTGGGTTTTTTTCCCCAACCCAGTCTTAATAACAAGTTACAAATTGGGGCAAAACCAGACAAGAGGTTGAGCCTATATATAGAAGCAGTGCTCCCTCCTCTGGGAAAAGATGTTTGATTGTAGAAATACTTTAAAAACAGGAGTCTGATTGATATAGACACTAGTTTCTATTGCAAATCAGGCAGCATAACAAAGAAGGCTGCAACACTGGAGAAAAAGAGGTTGTTAGAGTAGGACATAAAAATCCCTCTGAATGGTTGTTTTAACCCTTGAGCTGATTTTTCAATTAAAACATACAAGATTCCATTGATAGGCTGAGTATAAGAAACCCTGAATTCAAAACAGTGTTCTGCTGTTTTGAGCTCACTGTGTAGACTTCAAAAACGTACCATTATTTTACCCTAATGTACCTTGCAAGGTTTATTGCTAGACTACAACAATGCTCTGGGCTTTTTGGAGGAAGAAAATTCTAAAAATGTAGCAGGCTCATCTTCTGGAAGTAATTGGAACAGACTTCTTCAGCAGCGCAGTTTCCAGAGCACTTTAAGACAAACAAATGCATTTCAGAGTGAGCTTCTGTGGGCCACAGTCCTTAATGTTTCAGCAGGATTTTCTTTCGGCTACTTTAGAAACACAAACTGAAGGGACACAAACAGTTGACAAGAACATATCAGGTACAGCAAGTGCAAAACTGCAGATGGGCAAGGACACATACTGTATTACAGAAGCCTTGTCAGGCCCACAAAAAATGCCACACAGAGAAAAGTAACGTGGAATATAATTTGTCACAGAAGAATCCTTAAAATGAAAAAAGAGAGACCAATGCAGAGAGACAGAGATTCTTTTACATAGGGATAATGCAGGGAATGTATGCATAAGAAAACCTTTCCACTGGTGAACTGAGGCTCTATATCAGGGGTGTCCAATATTTTTGTGAGGGCCAAATTTGGTCAGGTGAAAATGTGTGGGGGCCGACCATTCAGCCGCATTTGGCCCCCTGCCTGGACTTTGGACAGCCTCAAGGACATGCAAGGAGGCGGGGAGCATGCTGCACTAATGGAGCCGGGGGCAGGTAGGCTGGGGAGACGAACAGAGGCAAGGGAGGGCAGGCAAACTGTAAAACTTCAAGCTGACGTCTCCATCCGGTATGGGGAAGGGCCAGCTAGCAGGAATGTGTGACAGGCTGAGACGGCAGGGAGAAGAGGCTGTGGGCCACTCGAAATTTGAAAACGGGCTGCATTTGGCCCCTGGGCCTGACTTTGGACATACCTGCTCTATATGTATCCACACACAAAAAAAGCTGCCTTTCAATGCACTCAGATGGGAAGAGCCGTCCCACACACACGCACTCTCAGGTTCTGGGGCATCCCGCGCTTCCAAAGCACCCAATTCTTACCAATGCCTCAGGTCCCAGACTCCAAGCCCGAACTTCCAATTTTTCTTATGCTGCGATGGATCTTCTCCTCCAGTCCCTAGCAAGTAGGATGTCTCTCGATCCGTTCGTTCGAGGCTGTAGGGATCTGCCAGGGGGTGTCCTGACCCTCCTTTTCCAGCAAGAGGCTGGTGGCACCAAAAAAAGGCTGGCAACCCCTGGTTTCGCCCTAAGCCGCGTGGAAGGGAAGCTCCCAAAACGGGTCCACAGGAAAAATTTGGGGTGGCCCATGGAGAATTTGGAGAGGCTAACCCTTCACACATCCTCCTGGCTGTCTCGCCATTATGTTGAGTCCACAGCAGGCTATTCCTGCTGTATGCTGCTTCATCTCAGAATTCCCAATAAAGAGTCCAGCAGGAGAGAGATCCAAGAAAAATACTGGTTTTATTGAGCCCAATAAAAGACAGTAGGCGAACACCCCACCAGGACAGTGCAAGAAGGTTTGGCCCTGAAGACAAAGATGGATACCATTTTATACCTTTCCCTCTCCCCCCCACAAGGTGCGCGCCTCCCTGGGGTGGGCAAAGGGGATGGTCTTCGGGAATGTCCAATGGAAGCAGTCTGGGGGCCTGCCCAAGGGAGGTCCTGGGCGTTCCTGTTGTCCTGGAACTGGATACCTGCACAGGTGTGATCAAGCCATATCTGTCCTTTAATGAGCCATCATGGAGGTGATAATAGAAGGGAAGGGGACTAAGCATTGTCCAAGGGTTTGGGTAATCTTTGGTAATTAGCAGGTCAATGGGGGAGCTGAGCAGTCACAATGGGGGAGCTGAAAAGTCAATAGGGGGAGTCCCAACTGCCAGACACAGTTCCTGGTGGATGTGGAAATGGAACAATGAGGAGCCTCCGGGCTATGGTTAATCCTTAGCTAATCCATGGTGCATTCTGGAGTGAGACGTGCTGAAGTCCATACCAACAAATGGAGTCTATACCTGAAGATGTAGCTCTCTTGCCATGTGGTCATCCTCCTCTGCCATGCCCTGCCCAAGATGGCATAGGTCCAGGAAGGGTAGAACAGTGCAGGAGCACATTTAAGCACACCCAGGGAAAGTGGGTTAGGGAGAGAGAGAAAGAGAGAGTGAGAGAAGAGGGATAGGGCAGAAGGGGGGGGGGGAGAGAGGGTTGACTAGGGTCAAGGGCCAGAGTCCATATAGACAGAGAGGCGATGGAGGTAGCTTTAGGTGTAAAGGGAAGTCCCTGGGGTTTGGAGATGGTTGTTCATGACCGTCACCCCATGAGTTTATGAACACAGAAGACTGTGACCCAAGGGGAGTTATACCTAGGGGATGTGACTGGCTGTTTTAAATGTCCGGAAAATGAATATTTGTCTGGTCAGATAAAGGTTAACCCAGTCCGAATTGTCAGAGACCTGGTCATACTGTGGGGAGAATGAAAAAGTGACTTTTCAGAGGCTTTTAGAGGGAGGATGGTCCCTTTTCACAAACTTTTCCTGCCTGCTTGCCTTGGATTCTCGACAGCGGAGCCTCCTGGCTGTGAAGCAAACCACGGGGGTGTTTTTTCTAATATCTCCAGAACAGACTGGTCTTTGCGTTCTGCTTATGATAGTGTAAGGTGATCATCGGTGGCCTTGGGGAGCCCTGGAACCTGTCCAATTTTATAATTCTATGTTTTTCCATTCCCATTGTGACTTAGTCTCCTTTCTGTCTCTTTAGTCTGCTCGAAGTCTGGTGCCATATTTATTAGGATGCTGTTGATCTCTTCACAATTGCAATGAAACATTTTTATTTTCTCTTGCAGCTGCTTCAGAGTAAGTTATTGAACCATTAAGTGCCAGTTGAGAAAAGGGTGGACTGTCAGAGGACCAAAATCTTTTCTGCCCTGTGGAGTCTCTATACTCTGGCTGCACAATCAATGGAATTTAAAAAGCAAAAGCAAAGTGTTTTGCTTATATACTGTCCCATAGTGCTTAAAGCACTCTCTGGGTGGTTTACAATTTAATTATGCAGGCTACACATTGCTCCCCACAGCCAGCTGGGTACTCATTTTACAGACTTCAGGAGGATGGAAGGCTGAGTGAACCTTGAGCCTGCTACTTGGGACTGAACCCCAGGTTGTGAGCGCAGTTTTAGCTGTGGTACAGCAATTTAACAACTGTGCCATGAAATTAAGCCAGAAATTCAAAACTGACAACACTGAGAAGGAAGTTGATGTTGAAAAAAAATAGAGTCCAAGAACATCTATGCCTAGGGAATTAAGCAGCCCCCAAAAAGGCATCTTTTCTCCAAAATACAAAGTCTTCCCTTGAGGCTGTTGCTGTGCAATATTTTATTTTACTTCTCTTAAACCTTTAGGACTGGCATGTGAAGAAGGTGCCCATTGACTCACCTGGAATGTAATCTGCTTGGGACTGACAAGACTGTTTAGTCTGTACTGTTTGCTGTCCACCAGTTACCCCACCTGAACCATAGGACCTTTCCAGCCACCTGTCTCCTGCTGTCCTGCTTAGGAGAGACAGAGAGCCTCTGTACATAGACATGAATGCCTGGCTATCTGTGTACATGTACTAGTATCCCGTTTTGCTCCTGGCTCTGCCCCACCCCCCGTGGGCAAGACCTGTTGTCATCGTCACAGTCAAATGCCTTGCTCCTGTTGTTAGTCAGATAAAGCATCTGACTGCTTCAGTGAGCATCAGCTGGTTGAAGGGGGTGAGGTGTGGGGAAGCGTGCCATGCACCCCCCCCCAAAGCTGGTCTGCTCATTCTCTCAGGTATAGGGCAGACCTGTCAAGTGTCATGTTTTTGGTGGGGCATTCACTGATTCCACCATCTTCCCAAAAAATTATTTTTCCCTGAAATGTCCCGCATTTCTAACAGTGGGCAGCTGGGCTCCAGATGCTGCTGGGCGGCTGAGCAGATGGCCGCCAGGTGGCCCGCCAGACAGCACTTCTCCCTGCACAACCCCTAACCCACACGCCACCAACTGTCCAGAGTGGTATACATATCCCCTAGAAAGCCAAGACATCTAGGTCACAGTGAGCATTTTGAAACCACCGCAAGGGGTTCTGGGAACCCTGTATGCAAATGAGGCTCCACCCCTTAGCGCCCTGCTTCCCGGGAGCTTCCAGTCCTGGGCATCCATGGGGAACACTTGACAGCTTTGGTATAGGGAAAGGTAGGGGCACAGGCCGAATTTTTTGAAAATTGCTGTTTCTTCGCATCGGAGGGACAAGGAATCTTTCAAGGCTAGAGAAGGAGAAGATTCCACCTTCACCCATTCCCAACTGCTTCCAAAACTCTTTATGAAACAGCTTGAGGGCCTTTTATGTGTGTGGTGTTTGCGCTTTACCTCACAGGGCCTGCACCTGTTCCTGTTGACAGCACAAGGGTTTGGCCTCTCATCTAAGATATTGGCCCTGAGATTTCAGGGAACAGGATCCAGCTGACATGGCGACCTGACAAGACAGGGTCTTATGACCCATGTTGACATTTTGACTCTCTGTATGCTTTTACCTTTGTAAGTGCAACAGAAGGAAGGCAACAGATTGTTTTGACCCAAGAGAGGATGGAGGAGGCACCTTCCTCTGACGGAGAGGAGGAACCTGCAAAGCCACGCTTGACATCATAAGCAGGAAAACCATATATGATGTCATTGGTTTATTGAAGGAAAAGTAGAACAGAAATATAACTAATAAATATACACATAAATAAACCTCTCGGGCAAGTCTATCCCAAATTGTAACTACTGAAAAACCCTGCCTTGCAATTTTACAAAAATTTATTGTCTGTGAAGAGGCAAGAAATAGGCTGCAACTCATATAAGCACAATGCACAGGCTTTTACTTTCTGCCTCAGCTTTTCCATGTTTCATGTCAGGCTTGCAAGGCTAAGCAGGTCAGTCCGCTCCTGTCGCTCCTCTTCCTATGCATTCTTTCTACAAATGCACGTATGAAGTCATATTTAAATATACACTTAAGTATTATTTTGGAGTTATTCGGGAGAAGGAGGCATTAAATTATTATTATTATTATTATTATTATTATTATTATTATTATTATTAT
>JAHTLZ010000074.1:5938233-5972651 GCA_023846285.1 Phrynocephalus versicolor | reverse complement strand
TTATTATTATTATTATTATTATTATTATTATTATTATTATTATTATTGTTATTATTATTATTATTATTATTATTTCCTCTCAATGCATGCATTTCAAAACATGCCCTACTCCTGAAATGCACAGGTTAGTACCTATTATCATGCATTTCCAAGTAAAAAAAAGTGCAAATAAATTGGAGAAGTACAAAATTCATGCTATCTGAACATATTGGGAGGTGTGGGTCTGGTCATTCTCTCCCCAGTGTTACCAGCACACCTCCATGGGGTGGGGGGTGGGGATGAGCAACCTTTTCATCCCCATTCTTGCTTTCTCTGTGTGGAGGAGAATCAGGCCAGTGAATCAGGTCAGTGATTCCTTCCTGAGGAGATAATAGAGTGATCATAGTCCTATTCTGTTGTGGAACCTGGCATTCTGAACATACTGTGAGGCGAGTGGAAAGCCTTGTCCCTCGGCCCTGTTTCTCTCTGCATGAAATGTTTAAAGAGGAAAAACTGCTGTTCACGAGCAGGTTAAGTGAGCAAGAATTCAGATTTCCCAACGCTCTTGCTAAAATGTAGAGCTGACATGGCAAGGTGGAGTTTTGTTTGCAATCTTGCATGCTGTCTGTAGCTTGTTTGGGTTTCAATGGTTATCCAACCAGCACTAACCAATGGTTCCTTCCAGTCTTGGAACACAAAAACAGTTACTTCAAGTCCCTCTCATTGCTGTTCGCGGTCCCACTTGGGACCGGTACGAGGAAATCTTACCACACATCCATTGCGTGATGACGGGAGTTCGTCCTGACCATGCCCCCTGAACTGAGATTAAAGTGTGATGAGCCATACCCCTCCCTGGACTCAGGAATCTGCTTGTCTCAGTTCTCGTTCCGAGATGAGTGCCCGTGAGGTAAGGCTCATCACGCAATGTGACATTCTCCCTCTAGCGGCAGGAGTGCGAAGTGCCATTCACCAGTACATTCCCTATGGAGTCAGCAATGCAGTGCAAAGATATTAAAAGACAAATGCCTCAAACTTAACTCCATAATGCATTGAAGGCAAAGTTGAGATTTGAAAGATCAAAAAAAGTAGGTCGGGCCAAAGAAAAAACCGAGAATGAAGGCTGAGAAGTTCAGATGTTGTCATGAAACAAGGATGTTCAGTAACAGTCGTCACGGTACCATCAATCACGCCCGTGGGTACACGGAAACAGGGACAGTACCGGGACAAGACCGCGTGACCACAAGCAACGTGATCACGAAATGAACGTCAACTCAGAACGAGGAAGGACATGAAGTAACAGCCAAAGAGAACTCCACCTCTCTGCTGAGGGTTCTGTTCCTTCTCTTTCCTCCATTGGTGGCAGTTTTCTGCTTGCTGTTGATCTCTTCAGTTGGTTGCTAAGTACAGTGGTACCCTGACTTACGAGCAGCTTGACCTAAGAGCAATTTGACTTAAGAGTGGGAAACTGTTGACATTTTAACTGCCGCCTTACAAATTTTAGATATAGCTAGTTGACTTACAAATATTTTTTTCCATTTTTTATTTTTTAACTTATTTTTTCAATTTTTTTAGATAGGTACCCCGACTTAAGAGTAGTTCAGTTTAAGAGCATGCATTTGGAATGGATTAAATTTGTAAGTTGAGGTACCACTGTACATGTGCAGTAAAGAAAGCAGAATGCTTATGTTGTTGTAAGTAAAGAATGTTTTTCTTCTTCTACAAATGTGCTAGAGTAAGTGACTGAGACTAAGTGCCAGTTAATGAGAAAAGGGTTGACCCTGGATAACTTGTAATCATTCTCCTTTGTGGGTCTCTACATTTCTAGTGTATAGCAAAAGGGAATTTCACCAGAAATTCAAAACCTTGAAACAGGTTTCACCTCTTCCAACACATCACAGATAGAAATACTAGTGGCTCCTCTCTAGGGAAAATGGATAACATCCAGGGAAAGCAAAGACTGAATGGGGCTTCTGAAATACAGATAAAACAAAATCCTCAACTGTCCTTAGCTGTGGCTTAGGCACAAAGCCACTCAAACTGAGGGTTGGGAGAGTGAGTACAGACAAAAGAAAGTATTTTTTCACCCAGCATGTTCTTAGTCTGTGGAACTCCCTGCCACAGGATGTGGTGACAGCATCTGGCCTAGTTTCCTGGAGGAAAAGTCCATGACAGGTTACAAACCATGATGGAGATTTGTAATCTCCAGGCTTAAAACTGAGGTACTTCAAGGACCAGATGCAGGGGAGTGGTATCAGGAGACAGAGATCTAGTCTCGTGCACTCCCAGAGGCATCTGGTGGGGCCACTGTGAGATACAGGAAGCTGGACTAGATGGGCTTTTGGCCTGATCCAGGATGGCTTCTCTTATGTTCTTATGTTCTTAAATCTTGTGAAAAGCTGTTGGAAAAGATAACCACCACCACCACCACCACCTTAGAACTGCAGAACTGGAAGGGTCCCTCTGGATCATCAAGTCCTGCCCTACTCAAGCAGGCAGAGTGAGGGAATTGAACTCCCCACCACTGGCTCGGCAGCCAGACATCTAAGCTACCAAGCTCTCCCCTTCCTCCTTCCCTCCCCTTAGCACTGGTTGCTTGTGTAAGAGGAGGTGGGGGGGCTCCTGTTTTGTTTTACCCCAAAACAGTGAGGGAAGGGGGCCTCCTGTTCAGTTCGTGAGTGGTCCACACAGCCGCTAGTTCAGAATACCATGAGGTGTTGTTAAGGAAGAGAGAAATCCCAGGGGAAATCAGGTGGATGGAATTCTGTGTGATGGCCCTCAAGCAATCTGAGGAGAATTGCATTGGCTTTGTAGGTCCATTGACTGATTTTTTCCTTAGGGCTTTGGGGAAAGTGTTGAGTCCACATTCCTGCTGTGTGCTGCTGGATTTACCAATGCCCAATAAGAGAAATCCAACACAGAGAGGTCCAGAGAAAATTACTGGTTTATTAGGCCTAATAAAGGACGGTAAGGCTGACTAACCCACAGCAAGGCAGTGCAGGATGGTCAGCAGCCAAAACAGGAAAGCCATAATCTTTTATTTCCTTCCCCCTCCCTCCCACAGGGTGCGCGCCTCCCCTTGGCCGGGCGAGGGGTGGTCTTTTGGGGGCATCCAATGAAAACAGTCCAGAAGTCTCCTGAGGGAGGTCCCGGGGCGTTCCTGGTGTCCTGGAGCTGGATACCTGCTCAGGTGTGGTTGGGCCATATCTGTCCTTTAATGGGCCATCAGGGGTGTGATAATAGAAAGGAAGAGGCTGGGCATTGTCCAAGGGTCCTAGTAATTATCAATTCAATAGGAGGGCTGGAAAGTCATCAGCAGGGTCCCAAGTTGTCAGAGAAGTTCTCCAGAGTATGTGGAAAAGAGACAATGGGAGGTCTCCTGGCAGTCTCGTGGCTGAAATTAATCCTATTGTCCATGAGGAAATTCCTGCCTCACCCTGGAATCTCCTTGATCGATGGAGTTGCTTCTGGAAGATGCAGCCATGCCAAAGAGTTGCCATTTTCCTCCCTCTCTCCCCATGGTTCTTGCCCAAGATGGTGGTCCCAAGCATAGAGAACGGGGGGGGGAGTACCCAGGGAAGCATGGTGGGGTGAGAGGTTAAGAGGAGAGCAGGGGGGTGCCCTTCTAGCTCAAGGTGGCAGGGAGGGGAAGGCAAGAGGAAGAGAGGGGGGAGAAATCTAGTGGAGGGGGGAAAGGAGAATCCAGGTGTGTATGGAGTTTTGTCAGTGGCTTAGGCTCTTCAGGGTATAATGTGAAGTCACGATAGAAAATCAAAATTTGTAAATAATTGGAGGGGTTCCGAGACACGTCGGAACCACCCAAATGGCCCTCACACCGTCACAAGCACTACACTTTTTCCCGCGTTCAAAAACTCCAAACCGTTCCCGAGATATCGGGAGAAACACAAGCCGCTTCTTGCTGCCGGCTGAGAAGCCTTGCGAGCCGAGAATTTGGCAGCGGAAGCCTCAAATTCGCACCCACTTTAACAGTTTACTTTGTATCAAGTCTCCTGCGGCAGTCAATTACCGCGGAGACTCCATAAAAAGAGCAGGGGAGCGAAGATAAGCTCTCCTGCGCGCTTTGTCCAATCAGCGCCCCCGTCTAATCAATCACTGTCAAATTAATTACAGGCAGACGGGGGCGCAGCGGGGAACCCTTATTCCACTGAATTGGCTTAGTAGACCACCCCCCTCCAAAAGAACTGAAACACTTTCGCTGGGCAAATTTGAAAACTCTGGCCGCTTTGGGAACCAGGGAGGCGGCTAAGCCTGAAGGCAGCCTAGCGGTAGAAATCCACTCACCCTACCCGGCTCACAGTAACCCAAACCCGGGAAGGCATAGCCGGAGCAACCGGCTCCTCTCAACACTCTCTACCCAGGGCTGAGTTCCATGGAATTCATGCCTCCCCTCGGCCATATACACCTATGAGAGTAGACCAACCTCCTCCCCCACCCTTTTCTCCTGTTTTCAATGTCTTCCTATGGGAGCCTTTCCGTCTCAATGCTTTCCTATGGAGGTAGACCAATACCCCTTTCCGGAATTGATCAAACAGGCAAGTCCCTAGCTGACGTTCCATTTAACCCTTTCCTGCCTTTTGTTAACCCTTTCCTTCCCCTCTTCCTTAACCCGTTTTCTGCCCTTTCCCCCCAATTCTCCAACCTTGTCATTTAACCCTTTCCTGCCCTTTCTTAACCCTTTCCTGCCCTTTTCTCTTTAACCCTTCTTCTGTCCTCTTCCCCCCATTCTCCCAAACTTAAAAGTTTCAGCCAGGGACGCAATTCAGGCAGAACCAAATCCTGAATTGAGGGATTATTTACTCCCTGCCCTGGCTGGCAAGGAGAATGATTGCCAACCATCATCCTCAGGGATCAGGGACTTCCTTAACATCTAGAACCTGGTTCCACTGCCCCTGCCTAGTATCAAGCCCAGACTCCTGACTCCAAGGGTCCTGCCCTCCCCCCTTCCTCTCTCCCCCCCTCTCTCCCTCTCTTCCCTTTCCTTCCCTTTCCTCCACTTTTCTTCCTTTCTCTCTCTCTCTCTTCCCACCCCATCTACCCTGGGCGTGCTTAAAACGTGTGCCTGTCCTACTCTCTGGCTTCTACGCTCTACCATCTGGGGCAATGGAGGTTATGGCACAAGGAAGAAGGATCATCATGGTGACTTCATGAGGCTGACAGCATCATCCAGAAGAATCCATTGTTTCCAGAGTTCTCAGCACATACACACACAGCTGCTTCCTGGAGTGCCAGAGTTCCTTGTGACGTAGACCCAGATGTTATCACCACCTGGGGAAGCTTTCCATTGTCACATCTCTGCACCCACAAAAGACTGCCCAGACACCTTTGGATAATCCCACCAGTTTTTCCTGTCTCCCATTGACTTTTACATTAATCTCCTCCAACCCTCTATTGATTTTCTGATTCCTTCAGTTTGCTCAGACCCAAAGGACAATACATCGCTTCCCCTTCCCATTGTGATATCCGGATGGCCCAATCAAAGAACACTTGGACTCATTAACACCTGCATGGGCATCCGACTCCGGCCTGCCAGAGACCGCCCAGGACCACCTCTGGCCAACCCCTGGACTACCTTGATTAGACTATTTGAAATCATCCTCAGCCAATCCCTGGACAGGCGCCACCCAGGGAGGGGAGGGGGGAGAAACCAAAAAAAGTTGGGGTTTCCATGCATTCGGGGTCAGACATCTTTGCCCAGTTCTTTGGCTTGTGTCCACCTGCTGTCTTTATTGGTCCAATAAACGCAGTATTCTCTCGGATTTCTCTCGCATTGGATGTTTAATTGGGTTTTTGGGATCCAGCGAACTTCAGCAGGGCTAGCCTGACTAGAATAAAAATTCTAACTTTATTTTAAATTCACCACTATGGTGAATGATGTTGTTCACTGCAGAGCAGCTTGCCTGTTATTTCTATGGGAAAGTTCCAATTTGTTTGGGGTTTTCGTGTAGTTCTTGTGCATGGTGTGGGGCACGGTTTGGGGTGTTGGGAGCCCAAAGCATCTCGTAAAATATTTCATTTTATTTTTTCTTAGTGACCCTACAAAAGGAAAAGCTATCTTCAGAAGATCATGTTTTGTTCTTCCCACCCCTCATCCCTGTCTAGATGCAATAAACCCCTTAAATGTTGTTGTCAAAGCTGGGCTTTAAAAGCAGATTTTAAATATTTAATACCTGGTTTCCCTCTTGTGTCATTGTTATGAGGCCCAGACTGCTTGCAGTTTCCCTGGTCCTCTCCTCGGACCAGACCAGCAACCTTTACTATTTTTCATTTGCTCCATTTCTCCTCATCCTGGCATTTGATTAGGCCAAGCGCTGCAGCTAGTGGAGGAGTGAGATAATTCATGCTAATGAGCTGCCTCCCCACCCAATTCCCATCAGTGATGTATAGAATGATTCATGATCTGCTTAGGGCTCAGGCATTATTATAGCAGAGGGGGTTAATAGTAGAGTGCTTATCTCTACAGTCCAACTAGCCAGGTCTCCAAGGAACATCTATTGCCATGCGCCCCACCACCCCTGGATAAACTGAGGCACCTGTCAAATTAATTTGGTACAGCTGTCCCCCACAGGAAGGGAACCATCCTTCATTTGCCTGCCATATTGTTAGTAGAGGAGATAAGGTCCTCAGAAACACGAGGGGGGCACCCTTAGTCACCAATCCCAAGCTGGGTATTAACAGGGATTCAGGCCTAGATGTTTAAGAATTAAAATTAAGAATTCAGCCTCCAGGAGCCCTGGGACTGGATGGATGAATCTGTCATATTTGTTCTGTTTTGCTTTGTTCCTCTCACCTGTGGTTGTTTTAAATCCCAGTTCCCTTCTATCCAGATCATGGATAACGTCATGAATTTTAGAAAGCCGTTGTCCAAAACAAACTACAGCCAGATTCTCAACAGTCCTTTGCATTTATGTGGGTGCATCGGTTCAACTTGCAAAAGACACTGAACATTAACAAAACGACAAACTCATGTCTCCTTGCCAGGGGCTGGACTTGGTGCTCCATAGGGTCCCTTCCAGTGCTGCGGTTCTGAGAAGATGGTGGTGATTTAGCTCTTCCTTCAAAATTCATTCTAGAATAGGAGGATTGCTGTTGAGGGTGGAAGGGTGATGTAAGAACTCAGGGGGAAAAGGGGGGAGTACTTTGTCCGCCGTTAATTTTATTACTTATTTTCTGACTTCTTCTATTGCAATATTATTTTATTTATTTATATATTTATTTGACTTTTATACCACCCATCTAGACCTAGGGCTACTCTGGACGGTTTACAACATGTGATAACATAACAATTAAACAAAGGAATACATTTTAAAAACCAAAATACAAGGTACATAATAAAATAAAATATACATAAATCAACAACAAAACACTAAAATGAACACTAAAATGAAGTTAAAAATGGCAAGAGATTGATAAAATGTGTGTGTGTGTGTGTGTGTGGGGAGAGATGAGAAGAAAAGTGGTTTAAAGATAGTGCCTTACTAAATGTTTGAAGAATATTGGCAAAACTATGGCACGGGTACCAAAGGTGGCACACGAAGCCCTTTCTGCAGGCACGCAACGTTGCCCCCTCATAGCCACAGTACTTCCCCTTCCGCTCAGAGCAGAACACTGTGCTCCGTGCAGAGAGCCAGGTGAAGGGGAGGTTATGGCTTGTGGGCTCGTTCGTAGCCCCAGTTTACTCTCCAGCCTCGCCACTTTTGGGATGCCCAGAGCGACATGGCTGGAGAGTAAACTGGGGCTATGAAGGAACTCACAAACCGCCACCACTTTCCCCTGGCTTTCCTGACTATGGGCCTTTTTACACGACCCCTAAGATCCGCTGGTCCCTTCAATTCGGAACAGAGATCTTGAGGGTTTGTCGCTCTCCCTGCGTTCCCACCCCCTCTGCACTTCCTTGTTCTGTCTGCATGAGGGGAGGGAGAAAAAAAGGGAGAAAAGAATGCACACTTACCTCCGGAGTGCCGGTGGAAGTTGCTCTGACCCCCCCTCACTTCCTGGTTCCTCTTAAAGGGGCGGGAGGCAAAAAACAAACAAACAAACAAAAAGAAGCGAGGAGAGCCCGGCACTCTCCGCATCAAAATTTTTCACTCTCCCAGAGCAGGTACTTGAAAGGTGCGCTGGGTCACGCTTAGGTGGGCGTGGTCACACTTAATTTTCTGTTAGCTCCGGAGCTGGTGGGGAAACATTTTTAAGCTCCGGAGCTGGGAGCCATTTACAGCGGAGCTTAGGGGTCGTGTATAAACGACCTATGTAACACCCCATCCACCTCTCTGCCCAGGGCTGAGAGGCAGATGGGGTGCTACTCTTCAGGAAAGTGAGGATCGAAGAGCAGGTTTTTGAATTTCTCACGGCCACAGCACTCTCTTTGACCCTCACTTTCCCAAAGGGTAGCACCCCTGCTCTTCGATTGTCACTTTCTTGAAGGGTAGCACCTGAAGTATTTGTAACCTGAGCTTCCATTGTATTCAGGTTAAATTGTCGTATTTGCACTTTGTGAAAAATTAGTGGGTTTTGAATTGCATTTTGGGCACTCGGTCTCTAAAAGGTTCACCATCACTGTTTTATGGTGATCTATTACAACAGTGATGGCGAACCTTTTAGTGACTGAGTGCCCAAACTGCGATTCAAAACCCACTAATTTTTCACCAAATGCCAATACAGCCATTTAACCTGAATCCAGGCAGCTGTGAAGGGGCGATGTTGGGTGCCCACAGAAAGGGCTCCGAGGGCCACCTTTGGCACCCGTGCCATAGGTTTTCCAACACTGTATTATAGCAATGAAATTTGGCTTCTTTCTTATGAACTCATTCAACTGTGAAAAGGGTGGCCTAGAGCTGTGTGCACCTGGCATCTTCTACTGGGCAAGCAGGCTCAGCTAGTTCTTTCTAGATTTCAGGAAAGCGTCCCAGTTAATGATGTACTGCTTTGTTTCTCTGAAAACAAACAAAGCAGTCATATAATGTTTCCAGCATTGTAGCACTATTGCTGTGCAGAATTAGAGAACGGGAGGAAGATTCCTGTTTGCCTCGTGCTCCAATGAGTGAATGCAATGGGAACACCAAACATTAATCGGTCTTTCCAGGTCTTTTGCATCAAGGGTCCATCAAAGGCAACTGTCTCTTTTAATTGCCTTTCCCCAAGCCACGCACCTGCTCCTAATTAAATTTCTGTATGCAATAGCAGTCTAACTGATGTGCTAGAGCTCCAGCGAGCTTCCCTTGTTTTGAGCTTGATGAAGATAGAAAGCTGTCGGCGCCTTGGAAAGTTTATTGTACATAATTTGATGCAATTTGGAAATATTCAGAAGCCGTTGCATACTGGGTCAAGCTGGAGGAGGGGGCGGTCCCTAAGGCCAGGTCTCACATGACTGACAGCCCACTCTCCAGCAGGAGAGGGGTTCTCCCCTTGATCTGAGTGGGTGGCAGGGGGTCTTGATAGCTTAGCCTCTCATTATTCCACTGGCATGGAAAGGGAACAGAAAACAATAGCCACCCATTCCTTCCGATGGAGGCAAACTACTGTTACAAAAAATGCAGTATGTTTGTCAATTCAGGATCTTCTGTGTTATTCTACATTGCCTCTCCCACTCAACGGGGAGTGTGACCTTCATGAAGTACTCTATCAATGGGGCTTTGAAAATAGCCCATTTTGTATCTGGTACAAGTGATTTCTATGTTTGTTGTAAAAATGAAGCCTCCTTTCAATGGTTCCCCTGAAAGCAATGCTCCTATTGTGCACCGCAAGAAAATGCAAACACGTGGGTGCTTTAAGGAGGAAGTTACTAGCAAAGTTGCAAGGAGGTGTTCTGGAGCAAAAGAGAGTGTAAGTGAGCCAACATTTCATTTGAATGTAATGCGCTTGTAGCTATGATTGTCTGTGAAGATTCTCAGTCATCCAGGTGAGTTTATCTGGAAGTTGAGTCATGGCTACTGGACTTCTTTTTCTTGAGAGATAGAAATGTTTTGCTGCTCATCCAAACAGCTTCATCATTCTGAATACAGTTGTGTGAGTCCTCCATCTAGCTATGATTTGGATTTATGTTCCTTCGTCCCTTCTCCCTTGTTAATTACTAGAACCAATTATTAGTGGATTATTTAACATTGATCATCATCTCCATCATCCCAGAATGACAGAGAGATACTTTAATGAGTGAGCTATCCAGCTCTTCCCTGTGGGTTACTGTGCTAGGTTTTCCCTGTTTCTATGACCATGGAAATGAGGAAATAATTGGGATTTTTAAAAAATTACCTGGAAATGTTGTGTGTGTTGCAATATTCTCTGACGTTAATGGAAGGCACTTGAACCAAGGTTTCCCTGTGGAAAATAACAGACAAAAAAACTGAGGATGGGAATGAATTAGCAGCTGCAGCCGCTACTAGAGCGGCCAATGCAGCAAATTATAGGATAAATAAGAGGAAATGTATGAACTTGCATCTTTTCCTTTCAATAGACAGGGGGAGAAAAAAAAGTTAAGCTCATGACTGGCATAATCTGTGTTCCAGCTGGGTCACAAGATCAATAATTTAATTAAAGAAAAGACCTTGTGATGTTGAATGGAGAAGGTTTATCTTACATGTCAAAAAGAGGTGGCTTAGCCTTTCAATCAGCAGTTTTATGCAGGAGAAAGGAAATCGGTGCTGTCCTTGGTGCTGTTTATTTGCACTGTACAATTCTTAGCCACGATGTTGCTGTCTCAAGACATAGGAACCTTGACAGCATGAACAAGTACAAGTGCACACTCTCAGCTCCACCTTGCCTCTGGGAAAGGTTCCATGGGTGAGAAGACTGAAAATAAGAAGGAAAGCCCAACATACAAATGCCTTCTCTTTCTCTTTCTCCTTCTCTTTCTCCTTCTTTTTTACATGCTCAAGAACTGAAAGCTGGAAGCATTGGAGATATGGACGTACAGACGAATTCTGAAGATACCTCGGACAGCCAGAGACACTGATGTGGCCATGTCACAGTGTATGAATAACAAGCCAGAAATTCTCACTACCATCAAGAGAAGAAAATTACAATCTTTCGGTCCCATAATGTGCCATAACAAATACCGTCTGCTACAGGTTATCCTTCAAGGAAAAATACATGGGAAGCGTGGAAGAATATTCTGGTTTAAGAATTTAAGCCAGTGGTTCACAGTGGGCACAGCTTCTGTATTTAGAATAGCTTTGGATGAATAAATAAAAACAGATCATGCTACTGGTTGCCCACGTTCTACAAGGACGTGGCACTTGAAGAACAAGAAGAAAAACTGATCTTTCATATGGGGAGTAGTTGGGATACAGATTGCCACTGACCCAGTGGCAACTTGTTTTAGTGTCCTGTTCATCTACCCATATAATGAGGGACATTTTACCATCACCCCATCTCTGCTGAACTCTGGTCAGACAACACACGCCAGATAAATGGATAAGTTGTGTACTTCCAAAGGCAGGCACAGTCCCTTTCAATTACATGAAGTAGCACAACATTTTCAGACTCAGGGTGACATCTGATTTGTATGTGCCTGGATGGCATTGGTGGCCAGGTGAGGACCTATTGTGATGGTATTTTCCCTCCAGGCATGCAGTTCCTTCAAAGCTCTGTGCCTCAGCAAATCAACTTGCAAACGGGGCCTGTACTTCCTTCCCGATGACCCATCACCAAACAAAGCCTAGCTAATTTGCAAACCAGGGTTTAAGGGAAATTTTGTGTTAGGAAAAGCCTTTTTAAAGAGAGATCTGTTTCTACCGACATAAGTTCTTGCCTTTTTATACAGATGGGGATGGTGCATATACAATGTAGTCAATACATCAACAATTCTCATTTATAGACAAGCCATACCTTCCAACGTAGTGGGGAATCTGCAATTAACCACCGCATAGGATACCATACCATATTGTATTGTCAAAATAATGCATCTCTTAAAGATTCAGCCTTTAACATTTGCATTTCCTAGCATTTGGAGTTGTGAGTGAATGTGGAAAACTCTTAAAAGACAGGTGGGTCACGTCACGTGGTGTATCTGGGAGGTGTGCTACCTTCATAGGATATGTGGTCAAGTATGCCTCCCAATACCCCTGCACCCCAAGGCCCCCTCACATTTTGAAATATTTTTAAATGTTTTGGCTCAAAAGGCTCCTTATTCCACACGGTGGCAATTTTGTTGTATTTTTGAGAGTGACTCTTCACACTAGTTCAATTTAAAAAAAAGTTAAGGCTGCCAAAGTGCACATGGACAGTTTCACGTTCAAAAATATATTTTTTTAAAGTAGGGTTAGGATTGTGGGTCAGAGGAGTGGATGTGCATGGCCCCCAAATGTCTGGAGTTTGCCCGTTTTGCTTTGATACATATCAAACGGAAAGCATTTTGTCATTTTTAGTTGAAGTGTTCTGCTTATATACCGCCCCATACCACTACAAGTAGTCTCTGGGCGGTTTACAATTTTTAATTACAGTGTGCAGGCTACACATTGCCCCCCCCCCCCAGCAAGCTGGGTACTCATTTTACCGACCTCGGAAGGATGGAAGGCTGAGTGAACCTTGAGCCTGCTACCAGGGATTGAACCCAGGTCGTGAGCACAGTTTTACCTGCAGTACAGGCATTTAACCACTGCACCACGGGGCTCTGAAGAGAATAGAAAGGTGCTTTGCAGAGCTGTTGTTTGTTTTCTACATAAACATGCCATTACAGATTGGCTAATTTATGCAAGTTCTCAGTTATGAAATAGGAAATGGGGGTGGGGGTGGGGACTCAACTCTTTCCACAGATTCATTTCATAAATGATAAACAGATTTGACGGAACGTTTGGATGGCACACAATTTCAATTAACATATGGAATCTGCCATAAGCATTAAACAGTACACAAAGATGTTTCTGGTGAAATAGAATATGGCTACCTCTAGAAAATGAAGCTCACAGAATCAAAACAATGGCAGGGAAGGAAACGGGTTAACATGGAAACCTTGCACTCAGAAGATTCAGCAAACAGCTTATGCTCAGAGCATCACCCTTCCCCACAGTTAGAAGAGAAAGATAATTATTTTGGATGAGTTCTGTTGATTACAATAAAATACTGTATACCGCAATGTTATTATTTGGTTACTAAATATTTCATTCTGTTCTTCTCAAAGTCAAGATGAATGAAGGAAAGCCCTATTCAGGTATTACCAAATCTGGTATTCCGGAGGCATCTCCTGGTACCATTCTGTATATGGACTCTTCGTGACCGCATGAACCCTGGAAATTCTGTGTTCTTGTTTGCACAGGCAGGAACTTTTTCATCAGTGCTAAAAGCATGAAGAAAGTAAAGGTGAAAAAGAATAAGTATGTTCAAAGTCCCTGGATGCCGTAATGCCTGAATAAGGCTCTGATTACACAACAACCTACATTTGTGACTGGAACCTATGCAGATTGCCACTGCTTTTCTCTTGTTCAGTTTGCTTTGTGACCCACACGGGACCCTGAAAGTGAGTGTATGAAACAAAAACAAAATGGACAAACCAACCTCAGTCTCTCAATCTACTGCACTGGCTTCCGGTGCATTTCAGGTTGGAGTCCAGGATGTTTGCGAGCTCACATTGAATACTCCCCCAGAAGGCTGCCATTCATTGTGAGCAAAAGAAACAGAAGCAAATTGGCCAGCAATCAAAAGCAAGTTGCAACTAGAGTAAGCCCATTGAGTGGGTGGAGATTTGGTGAGTCAGCTCAGTAAGTTCCGCCAACTCTCTTGTGACTTGCTACTGGATTTTAGCCATGGAGAAAGAGACTGCAGAGGCAAGTGCATTATTTCTTAAGAGATGCTTGACCAGAAATGCAGCTCACCTCCTTCTTTGCCATGGGCCAGTTCGAGAACAAAAGAAATGAGTGCCGTAATTCCAAACTGAGAATCATTCTAGATTGCGTGTGTCCCTGGATTTTTTTTCTAAATAAAAGAAAATGATAAGAATCATTTGCAAAGTTTCAGCTGTGGCAGCTGGGTTTGTTTCCCCAGCATTCCCAAGGAATTCCTAGCAACTGTCAACATGCTTCGTGTATATGTTTGTATACATAATTCCACCATTGTTTATGGGGCATTGCTGCTTATTCATTTAACATGGACCCACATTTCTGATGGGACAGGTACACAAGATAGCATGAATAATAGCAAAAATAAAGAAACAAATAAAACCTCATCATTGCAATCCCCGAGTATGGACTAGCTCTAAATGTACACCCAGAGTTTGGTGAAATCACTTTTTTGGACTACAATACCCAGAATCCCTTAGTCAGCAAGGCACCTGCCAAGCTGGCTGGCAGATTCCGGGAGTGACACAAGGGGGGAGGGGAATGAACTCAGCAGCAGCAGCAGCAGTGGAAGACAAGGGTTGACTTTGTCCAGGAGTTGAAAAAATTTCCCTCAATTTTCTGGATGACTGGTGCCCCTGGCGTGTGCCGGAGAACTGGAAATATTTGCCGAGTTAGTGCTCATGTATATTTCAGTAGCCTGTGGTGCATCACATCTTGATCCATTCTAGCGGGGCCTGCAATGGAGAGTCCAATGTGATATAATTGCAGTTTAATATAAAACCTTTTTTTATAGCTTCTCCCCAAGAGGACCCTTGGCTCTGCAGCCTAGGGGATTATATTTCCAGCCCCCCTCCCTGAATACTAGCTTCATGTTTATGGATGAGGCACAAGGCCAAGGGAAATGGACAAACGAGTCACAAAGGTCTGGGCATCAATGCAATAGGATGCCTCGGTAAGAATAGGAGAGTGTAATGGGGAGAAATTGTGTTGCTTCACTGGATTTTAATCTGTCTTTTTCTGCTACCAGAAAAGCAATATGAACAGAAAGGAAAAGGGAAAAAAACTACAGGGCCATAACTCTGCAGAAACCATGCATAAAACATTGACATATATTTTGTTGGGGGGGGGGGGAGTGGATTGGTATGTCGGTATATCCCATTTTCTGCTTCACGGTCTGGCACCTCATTGTCTGCACAGGGATCTCACCTTCCTTGCTTGGAATGCTAAACAGAGTCACATTTTGAAATGAAGCAAGACTAACAATTGACCCAGACAGAACTTTGTAGAGATGTAGCCAATGGTTCTTGTCTACCCCCTTGTTGTTGTTGTTGTTGTTGTTGTTGTTGTTGTTGTTGTTGTTGTTGTTGTTGTTGTTGTTGTTGTTGTTGTTGTTGTTGTTGTTGTTCAGTAATTCAGTTTTGTCTGACTCTTCATTACCCCATGGACCAGAACATGCCAGGTGCTCTTGTCTTCCACTGCCTTCCAGAGACTGGTTCAAGTTCATGTTGGCTGCATCGATGACACCACCCAACCTTCTCATTCTCTGCCGTCCCCTTTTCCTTTTGCCATCAATCTTTCCCAACATCAGGGACTTTTCCAAGGTATCCTCTCTCTTCATGAGGTGGCCAAAGTACTGGAGCCTCAGCTTCTAAATCTGTCCTTTGAGGGGACATTCGGGGTTGATTTCTTTCAAGATGGATAGGTTTGATCTCCTTTCTTATTCTATTCTACACATGGCAAAAGAGTGTGATTCTTCCAGCCCCCAAACCTCCATGAAGCTCCCTCCTCCCACACCAAATTAAAAAGGACAATTTAAAGGTGTCCATTGTCTCCCTCCATCCTCCTCCTCCATTAGGGCCAATCCACTCAGGCTTCCAAGCGCTAATAAAGCCCCTGAAATGAAAACAAGCATCAATAAAAACATCCTAAGACAAAGAACAAAGATGGTGCCTTTCCCCTTTGGAGAAATTGGGTGGATCAACAATTGATCCAATTGAATTTTGCTTTAGAAGTATAGATGGGGAGGGGAACTGACCAATAGAGATGGGCATGAAATGATTTTTTTTCATTTCGTTAGTCATTATTCGTTTCGTTAGGTAACAAAACAAATAATGACCCGAGGGGCAAATTTAACACGAAATGAGCTGAACTGAGAAAAATTGGTTTGGTTAGGTTCATTTTGTTAATGGGGGGCGGAGACGTCTCCTACCTGGTGCTGGTCTGAGGTCCGGGCTGGTCTTCCTGGGCCTGGCTTCTGCCATGGCGACCAGGTGGAAAAAAGCCAACGGCCATGCTACAGCTGTAGCGTGGCCATGTATTTGGCACAGTTAAAAAAAAAAGGAGCGCCAACCAGGCCCCAAGGGTGGCCTGGTCAGCACCCTAAAATAAAATCATCATCATAATAAAACCCAGTGCCAACCAGGCCCCAGGGGCCACACGTTTGGTGCTGAAACGGGGGGGGGGGGGTCCCGTGCTACAGCTGTAGGACGGGGCCTGAACCCGGAAGTGCGGGAAAAAAACTAAAATAAAATTAAATTTAAAATAAATTTAAAAAGGGGGGAGTACCCCCAAGGATGGCCTGGTCAGCACCCTAAAATAAAAACTAATAATAAAAAAACAGTGCTGACCAGACCCCAGAGGCTGCGCAATCAGCGCTTTAAAAATAATAAACAAACAAACAAACAAACAAATAAATGCCCACACTACAGCTGTAGTGCGGAACCCAGAAGTAAAATAATTAAATAAATATGAAATATAAAAATAAAATGGCCTTCAGGAGCTGACCTCCCCTTTCCTGTCATGTGGCTTGGCCATCGCCAAAGCTCTGTCGGGCAGCAGCGGCTCCCAGGGTTGGCCCTCGACCAGCCCAGGCATGGCCGAGGTGCCGGTCCCAAGCGGAAGAGCGCCCATCCACCAGTGACGGGAAGCCGCGAGGTGGAAAGGGGAGGTGGCCATGCTGCTCCAGCGCCAGCATCGGGTCCTGAAGAAGGAGCCTCTCGGACGTCTTCGGCACCCAGTTCTCCTCCCATGCCCTCGAGTACTACTGCCTTTTGGCCAAAGCCGGCCAATTCCTCCTCAATGGACACCCCATGTGGGACTTCAGCGTCGTCCTCAAGGTAAGGGGAGGGAGAACGGCCCAGAAGTAAAAATAAAAATAATAAAAATAAAATAGTGGTGGGCACTTGAGGGGGGGAGAGGCGCCGGCCCCATGCCAGTGCCTCAAAAAGCCCCTGCTGCAGGGGCCAGGATCCACCACTGCCACCACCCAGCCGCCGCAGCTGCCGCTGCCGCCGCCACCACCACCACCAGTAAGTACCCAAACTGGTTTAGGTTCGTATGATTTTTTAAAAAAATATTGTCTGAACCCGAACTGAACCAAGGGTGGCCCGAACCAGCCAAACCCGAACCTTGGGTTTTCTGGTTCGTGCCCATCTCTACTGGCCAATTTATACAGTACAGGGCAGGTTCTGTGACACATGCAGATCTCTGGCATGAAGACTGCTGTGAAGAATGACTGGACAGCTGCTACAGTACTCCTACTGTCATCTCCCCCACCTCTTCCTATGATCTGTCAATTGTGGCAGTTGTCACACTCTGATTAATGGGAGGGGGTGGCCCCGGGGAGAGCAAGCTTCCAGAACCAAGTGTTGAGCTTCTGTCTATGGACCTAGCCACTCAGAGACAATGTGGTGTTAATTGGGTCCAATTTGGGGATATAAGAGTATTCTGACAGTGAAGATTCTCAGTCATCCAGGTGAGTTTATCTGGAAGTTAAGCAATGGCGACTGGACTTCTTTTTCTTGAGAGATGGAAACATTTCGTTGCTCATCCAAACAGCTTCATCAGACGGAATACAGCTAGTGTGAGTCCTCCATCTTATAGTCAGCTTTGACCTCTTGCCACCCTGGTCTGAAATAGGCTCATAAGATGAACAATGGCCTGAAGAGGTTTGTTAGGGAGACGTTTCTGTCTCTCAAGAAAAAGAAGTCCAGTTGCCATTGCTCAACTTCCAGAAAAAGAATATTCTGAGTAAAAGGCATGGGGACACATGGACTGCACTGACCTACAGATATATGGCCTATGGACTAGATTATTGGATGGTGGAATGGCTTGCCTGTGGAATGGGCTCGAGGAAACCTCTGTTTTGTTTCATAAACTGCACCATTTCCAGTTGGGAAAAAACGAGCTGAGGAAGATTTCTTCCAGGCTGGAATTCACCATGGTGGAATCAGCTAAGAAAGACAGGTAAATGGTCCCTGGGTCAGCCAGGCTGTGGCCAAGCAGGAAGACAATGGAACAGTATGGAGAGGCTGTGAGATTGGATGCTTTCAGTGGCTCTTGTTCCCAGAGTATACTCTGATAAGATGCTGTGGTACCGTCATGTGCCACAGGACAAGGGGGGGATTTCCTTCCGGAAATATAGTAAAGGGGTGCAGTGCATCTTGCAACCTGCCATCAATTGAATTTGACACAGAATTGAATTTTAAAGGTGAAGGCAAGCCAATCAGAATGCAGGAAAAGTAGGGTCATCAGTAGAACCAGAACACAATTATTTCTTGGGACAAGGAGACTCAGACCTAGAGTCATGTTCATGTTTATACGCAGATGTTTTTCAGGTTCACTTTTTCTCTCTCTCTATATATATATTTTTCCATTTGAAGATTTTGACGGGTATGGGGCCTTCAGGCTTCAGTTGCCTTGATTTTAGGAGAAGCTTCAGTTTTTACAATGGTTTTTACCAGTGTTGATGAACCTATGGCATCGCCCCTTCACAGCCACCTGCATTCAGGTTAAATTGCTGTATTGGCATTTTGCGAAAAATTAGTGGGTTTTGAATTGCAGTTTGGGCACTTGGTCTCTAAAAGGTTCACCATCACTGGGCTGCACCCTTCCTTCAGGGAGATTTTACACCTCCCTTCCGGACTTCTTCTATCTATTCCTTACACAGACATGGGGGGGGGGGCAGTGAGAGGATTTTGCTATTCTGTTATACAAAGTTCTGATTTTCCGAGTTGGATTCTTCTGGATCACTTTTCATGCATATTCCCCCAAGTCTTTGGAAACCTGTTCCTTGTAACAGGTAGCTCTCTCACCCCCCCGCCCCCCCAGTCTTTAGGCCAAACAGCTGGGCACACGGTGACCTTCAACAAGTGGGCTGGTGGGAGGTTAAGAGCAAATCTAGTGTTTGATAAAGGGCTTGCTGTGGCTATTTTTTTGTTTCAACAGATACTTGAACACAGGCTGTCCTGCTTTGTACTTTTCATTCCATCATTGCTTTGTGTTCTGGAGGATAAGCATTGGTTTTTCTTTGATTTTTTTTTCTTTTTTAATATTGTGCCTTCATTTTGTGGATCTTATCCCCTCTCCATCTTCAGTGATTCCAATAAATCATCAAATCAAATGCACCTGTGGATAGCCTCAAACCATCTCTGGTTATACCTTTCACCCAGTGTGGCAAATAAAGGATCTCGCTTTCACCTGGTACAATCCAGAACCTCTGAAATAAACCTTTCATTTCTTCATGGAGGCAAGGCAAGGGAACAGATAGGTAATAGCCCAATTCCATCGTGGGTAATCATGGGGAGTGTTGAGCAGAAGTGTGCTACCTCCACCCTTTCCACTGCTGTGTGGGAAAACCCTGATTCTGCAGAACCCTGATTCTAAGAAGTTTTTGTTCCCATGGAGAAGCTATCCTGATACTGTAGACTCCTGCTGTTCAGCCATGTTTCAGTGTTCAGTGTAGTACTGAAATGGACAGATATATGGCTCTAATGGCTGCCTAGATGCTGTGAGCACATCCGATCTCGCCTGATTTCGGATGCTAAGCAGGGTCGGCCCTGGTTAGTACTTGGATGGGAGACCACCAGGGAATACCGGGTGCTGCAGGCGCCTGGAGTAGGAAATGGCAAGCCACTCCAGTATTCCTGCCAAGAAAACTCCATGGACATGGAGTCACGAAGGGTCAGCCATGACTGTAATGCACTAACGCAGTGGTTCCCAACCTTCCTAATGCCGCAACCCTTTAATACAGTTCCTCATGTTGTTATGGTGACCCCTTGCCCTGCTTGGAAGAGGCCACACAAGCCCCCTTTGGCAGGCCACTATGCTGCAGGGGCCATGGAGAACTTCCCTTTACAGTCACCCTCAGCCAGTCGCAGCCTCTGGTGCCATTGACATCCCCTCCAACCTATCAAACTGTAACTCATAGAGATGGACAAGAATCCAAAAAATGGCATTTCATTTGTCGTTTGGAGGGTCCGTTTCGGTTCGTTTCCATTTTTCGTAAATTTTTGCAAAAAATTCATTTTCATTTTCATTCGTTTTGTTACCAGTTTGTTACCATTTATTTCAATTTTTGTGATTATTTTTTAGGATTTTAAGCAATTCACTCATATCACAGTAACGGAAACGAAACACACGACAAAATTTCCGGTGTTTCTGTTCGTTTCATTTCATTTTAGAGACAAAATTCATTTGTCGTTTCATTACGTAACGAAACAAAAAACAGAAACAGAAACAAAAAATTGTTCGTTTCGTGCCCATCTCTAGTAACTCACTGTTTTCTCCCTTCCTCCCCCTCCTCCTCCAGAACCAAGCCATTTGTGCCCTTTTCTTCACTGACTCTTGGTGACTCCTGGGAAATGGTCGTTCCAACTCCCCCCCAAAGGGGACCCATCCCCCAGGTTGGGAACCACTGCACTAATGGAAGAGCTAATGCACTTTCCTCAGAATGCCTATTTAACAATGGCTGGATAGGCCTAATGGCACAACTCTGTCCTTTGGAGTATGGCATTGGCCTTATGGTTACCGAAACTTCTCTGTGATGAAAAAGCATAGCTCTAGGTAGGCCGCACTGCCAAATCCTGCTAGACCACCACACCATTTGGATGGGCCCTTTGATATGGGTGGCTTGAGTTCTGATTATTAAGATGACCTTTCAGAAGTGTCCCACGTGACATGATCTTCAGAAGCATCACAGTTCTTGGCCCTCTCTTAAAGAGTGTGTAGGTGGCCAGCCATGGAAAGACATTTTATTTCACCAGAAGAAACTACATAAAGCAAATGAAAGCTTTCTTTCACTTTTTTTTTTGAAGACGATTGTACAGTGTGTCCCAATTGTGCTGCCATTTTTTTCTGTATTTAAAAGTAGAGTCCCTTTTGTATACAGTAGGACCCCCATATCCACTGATTCATTATCTAGTGACTCAGATATCCATGGTTGGCAGAGGAAAAATAAATAATTCAGCAGCCACAAAGCAATCTATTGTCACAAACAGCAGCTGTAAAGCAAGTTGTTGTCACAAATAGCATATGTAAAGCGAGATACTATCACAAACAGCAGCCATAAAGCAAGCTACCGTCTCAAAACAGCAGTCATAAAGCAAGCTACTGTCAGGAAACAGCAGTTTGGGGGTGGATGGGCAGGTGTTCTCTCTTATCCACGGTTTTCATTATACACGGGAAGGCCTGGAACCAATCCCCAGTGGATACCGGGTCCTACTGTACGTTTATTTATGGGTGACTGCTCTGCCAATAGCATGCGGAACACACATATGCTAAATCCCACACAGAATCTAAAGATAGAGAAGTACTGGTGTCTCTCCATCATCACCCTGAAGAACAAAATGAGGGCTCTCTGAAGATGGGGGGCAACAACCCCCCACCCCAGAATTGGGGTTCTGGCTCCATGTGAAGAGGCCACCCCCAATACAACCATCTTGCTGCCTCCTGCCCTTTGAGTTTCCATGTAGAATGCATTCATGGACGTGGGATGCATTAGGCTGCTTGCCTCAAGACATGTGAGCACCTCGCGCTTCCTTGAAGACTTAGCTGCCAAAATGTTTGTTGGTCTTCCGTAAACTGCACTTACGGTTCTTTAACATTTTTCATTAGCTTTCTTTCAATGCTTGGTTCGGAACCATCTGTAAAATGTTCCCCAGCTTTCACTTGCTTTTTTGCATTGGTTGTTCCTTTAACTTTTCTGAGAGGGTGCCCGTTCCTGCCACTTCCAAGATCTTTCTTCTGAATTCCTCTTGGCTTGGTATGCCAGTTTCCCCCCAATTCTTAGTAGAGATGGGCACAAATAAAAAAAATGGTGTTTTGTTTGTCGTTTGTCATTTAGGGGGTCTGTTTTGGTTCGTTTCCATTTTTTGTGAATTTTTGCAAAAATTCATTTTCGTTTTCGTTCGTTTTGTTACCATTTTGTTACCATTTATTTCAATTTTTTGTGATTTTTTAGCATTTAAAGCAATTCAATGTATTGCTGTAACGAAAACGAAACGGACAACAAAATTTCTGGTGTTTCTGTTCGTTTCGTTTCTTTTTGGAGGCAAAATTAGTTTGTCGTTTTGTTACGTAACAAAACAAAAAAACGAAAACGGAAACAAAAAATGTTCATTTTGTGCCCATCTCTAATTCTTAGCATGCAAAATTCTTGCTGCAGTTATGCATAGCACTACATGTCTCATTCTGATATTTCCAGTCCCAAGCATAATAGTCAGTAAAACAGTTCTGGCTTAAATGGTATACAATATGACAAAATCTTTTGTAAATGTTCATGTGCCATTCTCCAGTACACTTTTGCTTCCCTCCATGTCAGGATACTACAGGTATATATGAATTCACTGGGAGAGGTCATTCAGAGATCTATAGTTCATTGCCATTAATTTGATGATAACCTGCATCTCTCTCTCCCTCTTTGTTTCCTTTTACCATTCTCTCTCTCTCTTTCTCCCTCTTTACTTCATCCACTCTAATAGGACCTTGGGTGCTGCCTGGCTTTGATAATGATTGGACTAGATAGAGCAAACAAATTAAAGCTGAATCTTGATAAGATGTAGATCTTTCTACTAGGGCAGTGGTGGTGAACCTTTGGCTTTTCAGATGTTTTGGACCACAAATCCCACAGTCCTTTGTCATTGACAATCTAGGCCCGGAATTCTGGGAGTTGTGGTCCAAAACATCTGGAGTGCTAAAGGTTCTCCACCACAGTTCTAGGGGGTTTTCTCGAACAATTAGGAGGAAACTGTCCGGCCTAGTTGGAGCTAACCTGCCCCTAAAACACCAGGTTTGCAACTAAAACACCAGGTATGCTTGTTGATTCAACACTCTTGCTTGAACCCTGGCCAGAGCTGCCTTCTTACAACTTTGACAGATTGCTCAATTGCACACCTATCCAGATAGGAGATCCCTGGCAACATTGGTCCTTGTGCCGGTTAGCTGAAAAATTGATTACTGCAATGCGATCTACATGGGGCTGCCCTTGAAGACTTGTGGAAACTTTGGCAGGTTCAAAATGCAGCAGCCAGGCTGATTTCTGGGGCAGGTAAATGTAATCATATCTCCCCGATCTTGGCTCACAAAGCCCTGAATGGTTTAAGGACCTTGATACCTGGTGGAGCATCTTTCCCAAAGAACAACTTCCTGGTTCACTTCCTCCTCTCATTCTGAGAAAAGTCAAAAGAATATCAATTACAGATTGGGCCTTTTTTTGTGGTGCCCCATCACTGTGGAATGGTCTTCCACTAGAAGTACATCAGACTTCCTCCCTTTGTATTTTTAGAAAACATGTATTGTTTGTTTGTTTATTTATTTATTCATTTATTGGACATCTACCACTCCTTTTAGCCTGTAGGCCACTCTAGTGGAACTCTACATTGTAGTCTTTTGAAAACAGACTAGCTCTGGGGTACCATATTTTTTCAGTCTATAAGATACCCCCATGTATAAGATGACCCCCCCACTTTTCTAACCCAAAATTACAGTTTATAATAATTTTAAACAAAAACATAGTCTTATTCATGGAAAAATACTGTAATAATTTTGGAGCCATATCCTGTTGTTGCCAGATGATTTCTTTTTGTTGTTCATATTGTGTTCATTTTATATTGCCGTTCATGGGACTGATGGATCATGGGGCTGATATAAATAAATACACTGAGACTTATTTTTGAAACTTGAAGCATGATTTAAATTCATCCATGCTGCCTGGGGGTCCTGAGAGTTGTAATTCAGATAGGCATAGTAATGTTGCATCCACACCAGTATCCATGGTTCTCCCATAAGTATACAGCAATCACGAATGTTTTTCTTTTTTGTATGTAATGTAAATGCAAAATAAGGGAGCCCTTGGTGGGAAGAGAGTCTTCACTAGCTAGTTTGACATAGACTGGATTCCTGACCTACATTCTGGAAAGTCTTCCCATGCACTTGAGGAGATGTTTTCCTTCTTAGACATGCAGTAAAATGCAAATAATTGAACTAGGAGCGGAATAAGAGTAAAGAGTGTATTTCCAGTTAGAGCACATCCATTGAATCAAAAGGACTTTTCTAGCTGTCAACTTATCGAATTCCTATTGATTGATCGGGGTTACTCTATTTGGGACTAAGAACTGGATTTAGACATACAACTCTTATCCCTCTACTAGTACTGCCATCCAGATATGGGGATACAGCACCTACCTTTCCTGAGGGGGAAGGACATCAAACAATTGCTTGTGACTAATTTGCCTCTAAATCTTGTGAGGGTATATTTGAGATATGAGCCTTTTTGTGAGCAAATGCTGTGAATAGAGATGGGCACGACTAGGGAAAATGACGTTTTCGAGTTGTCGTGTGTTGGAGGCGGCCCGTGTCGGCTCGTTTCCGTTTTTCGTGAAACTTCGCAAAAAATAGTCATTTCATTTTTCATTTTTTCGTCTGTCGTTAAACTGGTTTGGGGGGGGGAGCGGGCTCCTGGAGGCACCTCTCTGGGGTGGGTGCCTCCTCTGGCCCGCTGTAGGGGAAGCGGGCTCCTGGAGGCACCTCTTTTTTTTGGGGGGTGCCTCCTCTCCTCACCCGCTAGGAAGGGAAAGCAGGCTCCAGGAGACCCCTCATGGCATGGGGGTCTCCTCTCCTCACCTGCTGCTGCAAAAGGGCATGCATAGCCATATGGATATGCATACCAAGTTGCACGCAGAGACACAGCAGACTGGCAGAGGCACCCCTCTTTTTGGGGTGCCTTCCCTGCAACAGTCGGTGACGGTGAGACACAAGCAACACTCGAGGGCATGGTTTGCATGGCACTGCTGCTGCAGGAGGAGTCAGCCAGAGCCACAAGTGGCGGACTGGCAGACTCTCTGCTCCCGCTGTGTCTCACTAAGAAGGGAATTGTACTTGCGTGTAGTGCAATGCAAGTACAGATCTGGCTTAGGCAACAGGGTTAGCGCAAGGGCTAGGGTTAGGCTAGTTACTGGTGAGGTTAGGGTGAGTATTGGGGTGCACCTCTGGGTGGCTCTCTGACCCACTAAGAGGACAGTGTACTGTGGCGTATGGGTAAGGAATCAAGGATTAGGGTTAGGGTTAGGGGGCTAGGGCAGGGTTTAGTGGGCTTTTTGGCACATCCCAGAAGTCTCAGTGGCCAAGTGGCCATGCGATTGGTGGGATGGCTCCAAAAATTTGCATGGTCCACTCCCACATGGCCACTTGGCCAGCCCATCATTGCGCAGGTGTAAATAAAATAAAATAAAATAAAATAAATGGACAGGGGAGCCGGAGGAGACATTTTGTTGCAAGAAAAACCACCACTGCTACTGTAAAAATTCTGGCAGCAGCATAGCAATTTTTGCATGTTTCTGTGGTGCTTGTGTGTTTTTGGACCACTCCACGATTAAAAAAAAAAAATATTGCGGTTGCCGCCCCATTTTGGATCCCCCGCCCGCACCGCATGGCATGGCGTGGCGACTCGAGTCCGGCTGCCCAGGACAGGAGAGGGGGGGAGGCCGGGACCCCCCCCAGAAGCTACCCCTCTGGTAGGTGCACTACTGCACATGCACAGGCTTTCTGCCTGCTTTTTTTTTGGCTGGGAATGGGGGGGGAGTTTAAAACTTTTTTTCTGTGCTGCTTCCGCTTTTGCGGCGGCCGGCGGCGAGACTCCCCCCCGCCATTGCTGGTGCGAGCCTGCGGCGGCGAGTCCCACAGAGCAGCCCAGGACAGGACAGGAGGAGAGGGGGGGAGGCCGGGACCCCCCCCCCCAGAAACCACCCCTCTGGTAGGTGCACTCTCAGAGGCAGGCATATTTCCGCCTGCTTTCTTGGCCGGAATGGCCGGGAATCGGGTTTTTTAAAAAACTTTTTTTTCTGTGCCGCTTGGCATTGCGGGATCGAGTTTGAGTTCTGTCGGAGTAATTCCCGTTACTGTTTCCGTTCCGTAACGGAAACGAGTAACGGAAACGGAAACGGGAGTTCCGCTAAGTCGTGCCCATCTCTAGCTGTGAAACAAATGCTTCCTCATACAAACAATGTTAACGTATAGTGGACCCTCGTATAACAAACAGTTTGTATAACATAAAATCTGTACAACTTAAAAAAATTCCGGAGATAGGGGAAATTTGCTTAACAGATGGGCCTATGGGGCTAATCCGCACAACATAAAAATGGTCACGATTAGGGATTACTCTGTTTTCAATGCATTCCTATGGGAAATTTGTATAAAGGGAAATTTGCTTAACAGAATTTCAATTGGAACGAATTAATTCCTTTATACAAGGTACTACTGTATATTAAAAGAGTTTTTACTGACTTGGCGGAACTACACTAAACCACGTCATGCACATGCCACCTCTTGAGGAAGCATGTTCAGTCTCTGAGACATTTATTTAGAAATCTGAACGGCCACATGACAGCAGGACAGTGACAATGTTATAGAAAACCAAATTATAATAAAATTTGACTCACTTCACTCGCTCTCTAGTCAATAAATAAACATTTGAAAGAGCTATGTTTAGGTGGAAATTTCTAAATATGAAGCTTGCAGGCCTAAGAAATGCCTCAGTGCTTTTCATAAAGGTCTATTTTTTTTTCAAATGGTTCCTTTCTGGTACAATTTTCCATTCTAAGGAAGACAGAACTGTCATTTCTGTTCCCAGCTAGTTCTTACATAACTCACCAAGTGAATATATTTCATCTTAATTCAGAGCTGTGGAGCCATTCTCTTTGCTTAAGGGAATAATAATACCTCACATAGTGAAAGATCAAAGCAGTTGCATAACTGAAATGAAGAGTTTTTAACAAGGCAATTTCAGGTCAGAGGTGCCAGTTCTGTAGATGAGGAACTGAATGCGCTGAATACATTCCCTACATGAATACTTTGATGTGTGTATTTTCATTAGAGATGGGCACGAAATGAATTTTTTATTTGTTTCATTATTCGTTATTCATTTAGTTACATAACAAAATGACTAACAAACTGCCCCCTCAAAGAAAAACAAAATGAAACAAAATGTAATTTTTTGTTTCATTCCATTTCATTTTTTTTTGTTCCCCCATCCAGCATCTTTTCCTACCTGATGTTGGGGAGGCCTCCCGGTTGCCAGCACCGCTGCCGCCGCTGACCAACCCCCACAGAGCGGGTTTCTGAGGTGGCGGGGAGGCCTCCCGACGCAGCAAATAAGAAAGCGCCGATCAGCCCGCACTACAGCTGATTGGCGCTTGTGTAAAAAAGCAAACAAACAAACAAAAATGCCAACCCAGGGCCCACATGCGCGAGGTTGATTGGCACTAGTGCGTGGGGGGGCGCCGATTGGCAGGGCCCAGGAGCGAGCTTGTCGGCGCTAGTGTGGAAAACAAAAGTGCTGACTGGCAGGGCCTGAGCGGGGGCTGGCCATTGTGGGGATTTTTTAAAAAGGGGAAATAGTGCCAATCAGCCCGCGCTACAGCTGATCGGTGCTAGTGGGAAACAGCAGCAAGAATTGTTTTTGCAAAACACTGGAAAGACTCAGGAGTGGGGGTTTTAAAACTGTCTTTGAGCCACTGAAGCAAGTGGCGGCTGTGGCCATCGCCACTTGCTTTGGTGGCTCAAAGACAGTTTTAAAATCCTGTGGCATTCTCCCCAATGTGCCTGATTTTGGGGGGGGGAGTGCGGGGTTTTTAAACTTCCGTTGAGCCACTGAATCAAGTGGTGGCTGTGGCCATTGCTGCTTGCTTTGGTGGCTCAAAGACAATTAAAAAAAACCCACACTCCCCCCCATAAGTTTGAAAGAGTTATTACTGGAAATCACAAACTCTCCTGGAACTTGTCTCAATCCATTTAATAAATTGAGTTTAAAACTATATCACTTCCTATATTGACCTAATAAACTTAAATGTTTTTCCACTACATAAGTACGAAAATATTGTTTATCTCCAAAATGTGCGTTTTCTCTTTTGTCAGAGATGTCCCCTAATATTATTATTCCTCCTTCACTTAGTTGGCAGACTTTTTCAGACCATATGATTTTAAGGTTTCTTTAAATAGCATTTGCAGTCTAAGTAAGTGGCATATAGATAATCTTCGGCGTACTGCCTAGGGAGCAGCACATGAGGCTTAAAAGTCTGCATTAAAGTGTCAGCAGAGTGGTTATGCTTTCAGGACTGCATTGCAGAAATGCAGCCAAGAATTGGATTGATTGACATGTGCAGGAATGAATAATTCATGGAAGAAGCCTTATCAGGATGATATGTAAAATACTATCCCCTAACAGGAGCTGCAATATTCACGCAAGCATTCAATTATATTTCTTTTTAGAGAAATACTCAATTGTCTACATACAAGGCAACTGAAATATATGATTTATTTCTAGATTGGCTTACCCAACACAATAACTGAGCTCAAATGTAATTTCAAGGTTATCTTTTCCTTTTAAAAATCCCTTTTGGGCTGGATTTCGCATACAAATCCACAAATAAGGAGACACGACTAGGGAAGTGACGACTGTTCATTAATTTATTCATCCCACAGTGAAAAAATGGCGTCCCAACACATAAATATATCCCACCATTCTTCAATATATTCACAACACCATGACTACGCTCAAAATGTGTTAATCAAAAAAATGCACTTGTCAATTTAAAAAATGTTCAAAAATGGAAAATTTCACCCACTGAGGGTAAAACTTGAAGTTATTTGCGTTCACCTGCAAGAATGGAATAAACATTGATTCATAACATGGAGGTGGCTGCAGTTTGTCAATTGCATTGCACAACTGTTACATAGCCATCACTGCTTCCGTTGCTTCCTTTTTTGTGTGTCAACAGAAGCAACAGTATGCTGCCCATGGTGCAAGGGAACAACTTTTATTCACCAGCCACCGGAATGGTTTCTTACTGCATTTAACAAGCTTTGGATGGATTTCAGACTACATTGAGCAGATTGGGGCATATTCAGGATTCATCAAAAGTGAAACACACGGCCTCCGAATTGCAATGAAATACATGCTTTTGCTTCCAAAGTTTCATGAACAGATTGCAGGCTCTTCAAAAGGTACATGTAGGCACAGGAAGGGGGTCTCCAAAGACTGAAGCACCAAGCTCTTCATATAAAAATAATGCCAGGATGGGGTGTGTGTGTGAGCATTGGTTTTTGATAAGAGCTCCAGGTATTCCAAACGGGGAATGAATTTACCAACACTGTCCTTGACTGCCCAATGACAGTCTTTTGAGGGAGAAGTGATCTATTCCATAGATGTGTTACTGCTTTTCTCTCGGGGAGGTGTGTCAAACAAATGATACATTTAACTTGTATTAGAAGAGGAGCTCCCTTGAAGACCAAGGATGTCCAACATAGGACATGTTAGTGAATTTATTTTGCTCTATTGTTGTGGATGTCATGGAAAGGTGAACACAGGGTTTATTTACCGATTTGATTCTTTAGGCACATTATCAACAAGGAGCTATCACTGTGGGAGTGGAAAATTGGTAGATGTCCTCTGTAATGTCTAGTTTCACCCTCATTGTTGCTACATGAGAGTGCAGCAATAATCTTGTCTTGGTAGAGCAAATCAAAACTTTCTAAGGCAATTCTAGAAATGGGGGCAGGCCAGACAGTTCTGATTTGAAACTGGACTTTGGACCAGCACCAAATTCGATAACCAGCTCTTGCTCTGTCCCAAATTGGAGGAAATTTGGGGCCATGGGCTTTTTGAGGTGTGATGTTTAATAGGGAGACTGTTTTAACCCATTTCCCCACCCCAGTTTAAAAACAGGTAACCCTAAACATCCCCAGATTTAAAAATAGGTGATATAAGCGGAAAAGACCAGTCCTACTGGTTAAAAAAAATTGTCCTCACTTGCCCTTTTAAAAAAATGTGGAAATACTGTAATCTAAAATGACAAGCCAGGAAATTCAATCTTCTACAACTCCTCTTGTTTATGAAGCTGGGGTCTTATGCTCTGGTTTTCACAATTCAAAACTCTAGGAAACAGCGTGATAGTACTGCACAATATAACACCTGTGTTGCCAGCAGGGAAAAAAGAAGATGCCAAGCTCTGGATCCATCAAATTGCTCACCCCATTCCGTCTCCAGGCTGTGTTCATCATCAGAATCAAGGCAGTGGCTTGTGTAATCTAGCCCTCGACTTACAACGGCGGCCGACCAGACCCCTTGGTGAGCTCATAAATGTAAAAGGATTGCCCTTTTCAGGTACTTCCAGCAGAAGAGTTAAATAAGATTGTCAAGCAGGGGGTGGGGAATAAGCAACCTCTCTGATGCTGGTAGGCGAAGGGTTCCAGGGCTCCTCGCCACAGACTATGCTGGGGAAGACTGACCAGGGTGGTGCTTCAGCTGCATCTGGAAGACCACACCTTCCACATCCTGGTCACAGAGACCATGAAAAAGAGGTAATGCAGACGCGTTGGCTGGTAAATGGGCAGTAAAGCTCACAATAGCATGGGATGCAAAGGTAGACATTGCAACATGTTACGTGTGTGGTGGTGGTGGTGGTGGGGGCAATCACAGGACTCCATGGATGGAAAACAAGGAATCTTGCAGCACCTTAATGCACACTGAATTATGCACGCACAAGGTTTTGCGGACTCCTGCCTATCCTTACCCACTCCGGAAATATCTATTTACTGTGTATTTATAGTAAGGCAACATTTCCCAAGCATCTGGCATTCTGCTACCTTTCCCCAAGCCCCTCCTACCCTCTTTCTCTGCACTGCGTATGCGCAGTGCCATATACATATGCATTATAAATTACATAATAAGACTTATGCACGTGGTACACTTTGCAGAATTGCCTCTCCCCCCCCCCCCCCGATCCCCTGTTTTTGATGAGCTGCTAAACCCCAGGACTGTCGGTCAGCATGCCTCCGTCACCCTAATCTGACAGCAGGAAACGAACTCCAGATTCTAGTGCTGTATGTAGAACATAAGAGCAGAGTCTGGTTTGATCTTGCTGAACTAGTCAGCCTGGACACAGGGAGAGTCATCCCTTGGGCAGTCTTTATGGGTCAAACGTTTTCACTGTTGTTCTTCATACCCCTTACCATCCATTGATCTCCAGTTCTGCAAGGCAATCCCCGAATTATGTTTGCTTCTTTACAACAGTGGCAGAAAAATTGCTTTGTCATGTGCGGCCTTTGATGCATTTTTAAAGTACCATCTCATACTCTGTTCTGTGCTGGGAGTTAGAAGAAATGTATTTGGCTTCTTTCCGCATATACCATGAATGGGGAAGCTTCGGATCCCCCAGCCCCACAACTAGGGTCTGTGTCACCCGGGGCAAACATGGATTTGGCTCCCCATCCCCCACCCCCACCCCCAGATTGAGAGCAAATACTAATTTGTCATTTGGATACCCCCCCTCCCAATTTGGCACATAGGGCACTTGCCCGGCCAGCAGTTCTCCCCTCCCAACTGCAGCCCTGAGCACAACACCCACAGTCCTTTATCACTGTCAATACAGGCTTGGAACTCTGGGAGTTGCAGTCCAAAACATCTGGAGAACCAAATGATGTGGTGGCTCAGTGTTCCACACACACACACAACCCAAAAATTGCAGCCTCTTTCAACATTTCCAGGCTAAGACACAATTCGCCTTCCCAGCTCAAAATTATGTGTTATTCTAAATGGCAGAAAATGAATTTATAAGACATATAAAACAAAATCGATTTGTGCTTCCTACTGCATTCTAAGTGGAAGTGGTAATACCTGAATGGGTCCATTGGGAAACTAAACAAAAAGATATGCAAACTATTTAAGAGTCTAGTAGTTGACAGAAGTTGGACCCCAGTCATACTGAAGCACATTTTCATTCTAGTGATTTCAGTGACAGAACTTAGGACCTGATGAAACCAATGGAACCTAAAGGTGCTGGACTTATGGATCTGGATTCACTGTCCTTTAATGAATGGGTCATCTAGATCCCTCACCGTAAGCTGGCTATCACCAGGTAAGTTAGACATTAAGTCTTCATATGGAGGTATGACTCCTCATTAAACACACACACACGAGTTTGTCCCGACCACGCCCCCAGAACTGCGCCCCAAGTGGAGCGAGAGATTCCCCTCCTTGAGCTCGGGAATCTCCTCGATTTGCTTTTCGTTCCGCAAGGAGGGGACGTGCAGTTTCTCTTAATCCGCAGCGAGATCATATCTTATGTTATTACATCATTAATTTTTTTGAGGTTTTGACAGCGAACTATTGATGTATCAAATAGTCGGACTTATTACTCCGTTTCTGGTACCCTCCCCCCTTTCGCTTAGGAATCTTGAGACAGGAGCTGGAATGCTGATGGTTCCTCTGTAATGTACTGCTGCCTTAGGGAAGAAATGTACTAGTCTGCCCCCCCCCTTGCCTCATGGCAGACACTCCTCTGAATACCTGAGAGGGCTTGCAGGCATGACACGGCTGGCTGCCCCCCTCGCGCCCTTCTCTTCCTCCTCCTCCAGGAGCCGAGGCGAGGACCACAGGGCTTGCCTGGGGGCCGTGGAGAGAGTGAGCGTGAGAGGGCGTGGGCGGGCAGGCTGGCGGCGTCTTTTCCCGGGGAGGCGCTGCAAAGCTAAAGCACCACAGGAGGAGAGGAGGATGCACGTTCTGCCCTCCGGCGCACCTGCCCGCCCTTGTCCCTTTGGGTCCCGCTGCTGCTGCCCGCCGGGGCCATGGTACTGCTGGAGCTGGAAGACGGGAACACAGCAGCAGTACAACGCACATCAAGGATGTGAGGTTACAGTCCTGCCAGTTCCATTCATCATGCCCATGAGTACAAACAAACAGGGGCAGAACCGGAATTAGATCACGTGACAACAACCAATTTCAACCCGGAAGCAACTTCAACTCAGCACAAGGATGGACGTGAAGTAACCATCAGAGAGAGACCCCTCCTAACAACAAAATGGCAACACTTTCTCTTGGTCTCAGATTTCTGTGAATGTTTTGGACTGGCTCCCCAACCCCTGCCAACATCCACCATTTTTGCAAAATAGTTATTGTTGGAAAGTGCCTTCTTATGTACATGAACTAGAAAATGTAATAGCACTGAATGGATAAACTCATGTCTTCTTGCACCAACTATCCTATCCCGTTGTATTTGCACTGTGAGGGAGGGAGGGACTGTGTTTGTATATGCATGTGCTTAACTTCAGAAAGGGGCTACTTTTGTGCTGAGACATTTTGCATAAATGTGAAAAACGTGATGACCCCATCCAAAGATGCTTGTTGAGCTGCTTTTGCACTGGAGCCAAGGCCTCCGGTTGGGGTTAGAGAGTCACATCACATTGAGAGGAGGTGATTCTGTGTGAGACAGCCTGTCTCAACTAGCATTGAGACAATGGGAAGACAATGGGTTTTTCGTTCCTCCGTTCCATATCTGTTTCTGAACGGTAAGCAAGCTGAGCCTCCAGTTTGGAGGTGGATGTCAATGTACTAATTAGCTCTTGTGAACACAGGCTGGAGCCAAGGCTGACGCTTCCATTAAGGCAAACTAGGCAGTTGGCTAGGGCGCCAAAATGGAGAGAGGGTGCTGGCCGGCCTGCTGCCCCCCGGCCGCCCCGCACTGCTGGCCACCGCCGTCTATCCCCCCACCGCCCGCCAGCTGCCCATCGCCTTCTGCCCATCGCTGCCCGTCGCCATCCGCCCCCCCCGCACCCATCACCGCCCCCTGCCCGTCGCTGCCCTTCCCACACCCCTTGCCGCCCCCTGCCCTGCCCCCTGCCCTGCCCTGCCCCTCACCTAGGGCGCAAAAAACCTAGCACCGGTCATAGCTGGAGCAATGAGTAAATGAAGAAATACCAAATCAAGGGCAATAGAACCATCATGAGGAAAAGGTGACATGAGCAAAGCTCTATTCATCTATAGGGCTTCTTCCAAAATGGTTTGACCAGCCTGAATAGGAGCCATGGGCATTGCTGTGTATTTCTTCCCTGTTTAGACCTGCCTGCCCAGACCTCGGAACACCTTTGGAAACTCAGTCTTTGACCAAACCTGCTAAGTTTATTGCTTGAATCCTGTCTGGACAGATCAGTTGACCTTCCAACTTGACCCTGGAATGTAACATCTGCCGTTGCTGTCTTGCAGTTTTATGCCAGCTTTGCAGTGGCAGTGGGACATAAGAAGAACTGGCCCATATTAGAACTTTTATCCATTTAGATTAAAGAACAATCTAGTTTATTTATGGGCTGATACATTTTGCAGTGAAAAAATATCCGGGGGGAGATGCTATACTTTCTGCTTGTTAAAGAACCACCCTGAGAATATCCTAACATATGTCCTGATACGACATAACGTAGCCTCATCCTAACTAGGGCTGATTTTGGGCCCCACCACCAAGTGGGACGAAGAAGAAGAAGAAGAAGAAGAAGAAGAAGAAGAAGAAGATAGATAGATAGATAGATAGATAGATAGATAGATAGATAGATAGA
>JAHTLZ010000074.1:5927861-5938223 GCA_023846285.1 Phrynocephalus versicolor | reverse complement strand
AGATAGATAGATAGATAGATAGATAGATAGATAGATAGATAGATAGATAGATAGATAGATAGATAGATAGATAGATAGATAGATAGATAGATAGATAGATAGATAGATAGATAGATAGGAGGAGGAGGAGGAGATACAATTATACAATGTAAATGCACTTCCTTTCTTTCCAATGCAGAAAATAAAGATAAGTGCCATTGATAGAACATTCTGTGCAATTAGTTGCACCCGCATGATTGGACCAGCTCTTAGAGCCTGAACTGCCTGTCAAGTACACAGATCCAGATGGCAGGAAAACACAAGGAAGTTATCTAGGGTAGCTACGTCTGCGTATCCATAGAAACATCATGTTTATTTTCCAAGTTCAAAAGAACTGCACATCATTGGGGTATCTTCCTTTCTTAGTTACGGAAAATTTTGCCATATTATCTCTCTTATTAAATACTCATGCATGCCTTTAAGACTCTTGCCACAGAGGACTCTCTGGATGCGACGTACACTGCTGTGGGACACGCAGGCAATTTGAACTGATTTCTCTTCGGACTTCAGGTTCAGGTCACGTGGTGTTTAAAATGATGGCCGCATTCACATGCACTGAATGGGAATCAGTTTATTTCTGGTGTTTTAAACCAGTGTTGGCATCTACACTGCTAAAATTGTCCGGTTTCCACAAAAATACACTGAACTGAATTGGTTTCATAATTGAAGTGTTTTTTTAAAAAAACCCTGCCAGCTAGCAGAAAAAAAATTCTATAGAAATCCGTCTCACCCTTGTGAAAATCTAAATCAGTTTAAGGGATGCTTAAATATGGTTTAGCACACTATTACGATTGCTGAGTCAGCTGTCTAATAACAGTCTTAGAACTGCAGAGCTGAAATGGACCCCATGAATCATGAAGTCCAGATCCATTTTCAAGGAGGGAACAGCAGGGAACTGAATCTGGAAGTTGAGTCATGGCAACTGGACTCCTTTTCTTGTAAGACTGAAATGTTTCGCTACTCATCCAAGCAGCTTTGGTCAGACTGAGAATGTTTCGATCTCACAAGAAGTCCAGTTGCCAGGACTCAACTTCTGGAGAACCTCACCTGGATGACTGAAAATCTTCACAGACAGTGGGAACCTTAATTCTCAATCTCTGGCACTGCAACCAAACTTATCCAGTTCAACTTTGATCTCTGTTGACACCACAATGTCAATCAGGTGTTCTAAGCAACCACATGTTCTAGCTACTCTACGGCCTCACTATATTTTGTAGTCCCATGGCCCTTGCTTTACAATTCATAGATAAGGGTGCATGGATGTTTTCTTAACTGCTTTTAAAAATGTGCTTGTGTGCACGCAAAATGTTCAAAATGTTTAATTTTTCACTCAAGGGTCTTTATTAGAGATGGGAGCGAACTGCCAACATTGCCCTGATTTCTGGTTCATCAATGGTGACAAATGAATCACAAATTGGTTTGTCGCTTTTTGGTAGCTTTAACAAAACAAACAACCCCTAAACCACAATTTCCAGAACCCATGCCTGTTTCAGATAATGCAATCCCAAGCCGTCCGTTTTAGAAGGTCTGGGACAGACTTTATGCAAAGCTGTGTTCTTTGGTCTCCTTTTTTTTTTTTAAATGATGCTTCCCCTTGCCTTTTGCTTCCATTCCTCATCATTCCCATCCAGCCAGATGCTGCAGATTGCTGAACGCCTTTGAGTGGCAGCTCAGGTACAACTTGATTTTCTGTGAGTGCTTTATGTTTTATTAAACATTCCTGCTTTCTCTTTAATTAATTTGACAGTCAGATTGTTAGAATGCCATAATCTGGGTGTCATGGCAGGGCAGGCTGCTTATGGCCTGGTGCATCTTATAGGGGGAAAATATGGTGCTTGCTTTTCAGTTTGTGGTTTCAAGTATATATGAATCTCCCATCATCATCTGGAAGTTGAGCCATGGCAATTAGACTTCTTTTCTTGAGAGATTGATATGTTTCACTACTCATCCAAGCAGCTTCATCAGTCTGAGGGAAGCTAGTGGCAAGGCCTCCAATTTATAGTTCACCTTGGTTTCACACCACCCTGGTCTGAATAGGCTTGTTAGATGGACAATGCCCTGAATACTAGTCATGTTATAACCTCACCTGGATGACTGAGAATCTCCACAGACTCTCATCCTCATGTTTACTTGCAGATTTTCTAGTCCACATTAGACATGGGCACGACTTGGCGAAATTCTCGTTTCTGTTCCTCGTTTCCGTTACGCAACGGAAACGGTAACGACAATTACTCCGCCAGAACTCGAACTCGAACCGAAAAAGAAAAATTGGGTCTGATTTGTCATTGTCGTTCATGGCATCGCAGCGATCGCGCAATGCCAAGCGGCACAGAAAAAAAGTTGTTTTTTTTTTTAAAAAAAACGATTCCCGGCCAAAAAAGCAGGCGAAAATATGCCTGCCTGAGGGCACCTACCAGAGGGGTGGTTTCTGGGGGGGGTCCCCGGCCTCCCCCCTCTCCTGTCCTGGGCTGCTCTGGTGGGGGGCATCCTCGTTGTCTCGCCAACTCCCCATGCCATGCGGTGCGGGCGGGGGATCCAAAATGGGGCGACCGCAATATTTATTTTGAAATCGTGGTCCAAAAACACACCAAAGCACCACAGAAACATGCAAAAATTAGGTATTTTAACTGCCAGAATTTTTACAGTAGCAGCAGTGGGTTTTTTCTTGCAACAAAACGTCTCCATTTATTTTATTTATTTTATTTTATTTTATTTTTATTTTTTTTACACCTACGCAATGATGGGCTGGCCATGGGATGGGACCATGCAAATTTTTGGAACCATTCCACCAATCGCATGGCCACTTGGCCAGGTTTTGACTGAGACTTCTGGGATGTGCCAGTCGGGCATAAAAAGCCCACTAACCCTAGCCCGAACCCGAACCCTAAGCCTAACCCATACGCCAGTACACTGTCCTTCTTAGTGGGTCAGAGAGGCACCCAGAGGTGCACCTCACTAACTCACCCTAACCTTACCCGTAACCCTAAGCCTAGCCCTTGCCCTAAGCCTAACCCTAAGCCAGATCTGTGTACTCGCATTGCACTACACACGAGTACACTTCCCTTCTTAGTGAGCCATAGGGCGCCCAGAGGGGTTCCTCTCTCACTTTGCTCCCCGGTCCAAGTACACCAGTACGCCAGTATGTGTCCTTCTTAGTGAGTCAGAGTAGAGGCACCCGGAGAGGTGCCTCTGCCACTGCTACTTGGTACACATATCCAATTGGCTATACGTACCCTTTTGTAGTGGGCCAGAGGAGGCACCCACCCCAGAGAGGTGCCTCCAGGAGCCCGCTTTCCCTTCGTAGCGGGCCAGAGGAGGCACCCACCCTAGAGAGGTGCCTCCAGGAGCCCGCTTTCCCTTCGTAGCGGACCAGAGGAGGTACCCACCCCAGAGAGGTGCCTCCAGGAGCACGCTACCCCCCCCTAAACCAGTACTAACGACAGATGAAAAAACGACAAATGAAACGACAAATTTTTGAAAAAAATTGCGACAAACGGAAACGAGCCGAAACGGGCCGGCTCCGACATACGACAACTTGAAACATCATTTTTCCTGGTCGTGCCCATCTCTAGTCCACATCAATCCAGGTGCCAGGAGATAGCTCTCCTTCAGTCTTTTCACATCTCACAGATGTTCCTTCTCAGAATGTTGAATAGTAAGGGAAAGTTAGCCCATATATGAACCTAGTGTTGAAAAAACTACACAAAAAGTGTTATATTTATGGAATCTGCTTATAAAAATGATAGCTAATACCTTACCACTCAGACACAAAGGAAACCCCCCTTGTTCTGGTAGGCCATCATTTGCTACATGGCCAATTGCGCAACCAGCATAAAAATTGACAGGTGACAAGAAGCCTTGTTGGAATAAGGTGTGTTTTGTGTATGTGACTTCCCTTCCACTCTATTTATCAGGTAGCCTTGCACACCCAATTGTGTGTACCAGATTTTTCTAACATGGAAGATTCCTCTTTTCCACCAAGTTGTTAATTCATATGGAAATCGGACAGAACAAAAATAAGAAAAGAGAAATAAGAAGGCGGCAGATTTCAAAATCTTGAGTTACCAATGTGTTTCAGATTGGTACATACATATTTAGAATTCACACTGCTGCTGGTATACAGGGTGCTATACAATTCCATCATTGTTGTTGTTTTTAACCTTACATTTGTGCGAGAGGAAAGAGAGGACCTCATGGAAGTATGGGGCATTGCTCATTTACCAAGCTTCAGTCTAACACAAAGCCACTTCAGTTTGACTGTCCCATACACACAGGCTCTGCACAGTAGGAATTATTTATATTTTAGATTCCCTTGCTGGAAAGGCCAGGAAAGCCATAAATCTGGAAGCCAGATAACATCATATGCAGTTTGCAATACCTAAGCCCAGTTGCCTTTACAGTGAAGCTTAAATGCTGATTTGTGACTTCAGGTTGCTATGGAAAATTCCCAGTGGGAGAAAAAAATGTGTTTAATATGCATGCAGTGATTTCTCAGAAAGAAATTGCATGCAATATTAATCATAGTGTGTTTATTATGCCTATTGTATTGCATGTTTTTATTTGTCTAGAAATGAACTTGGTATTGATGTAAATGGTTCCCAGAAACCGGATGTACTTAATTCAAGATATGGAAATATAAACCTATATGTAGATTTGTTGAACGGTCTATAATTCAGGAAATGGATAATATGCCATCATAGTCTAGGGGGAAAATGAGCAAATCTATCAGTGTTGTTTTTCTCTCCTATTTGGGTCTGGTATCCTGTGATAACATAAGAAAAAGCAAAGCAAACCTGAAAAAATATATTTCTAATCCTTTCCTTGCGGGCACCAGCAAATGTGTTCCTTTCACTTTCTCCTATATTCACATTGTGTGAGTTTCAGTAAATTCTGATCAACCATAAAGTGCAACAAAATGTTCGTCCATCTTTGTTCCAAAGAGATGAAACTGTCCAGAGCCGGGCAGATGTTGTAACTACATGTAGGAGGAGCACAACATGTAATTGCCTTGCTCGGCATTTCCCCCCGCCCCTCAAAGCTGGGTAGTTTCTGCTGCTTCAATCGCTGTATCCAACCACATCACTAAGACAAATGAAGGATCCACACCATACTTCTTTACTGGTTCAAGGCCCCCAACAATTGTTTTATTCCCCTTCTGTTCATCACTCCCACGTAACCCACCTTGGGCTGTCAGCTCTTAGCCCTGATAAAGAACAGTCACACTAAGAAGTGAAATAAAAGTGACCAACTTGATAAAGGAAGCAAACTAGGGCAGCCACAGCACCGCATCACTGATCTGATGAAGGAGTGTGGATCAGTGCACCGATCCACGCTCCTTCAATTAAATACCCCCGCAGCCCCTTTGGAGCTTAATAAATCAATTCTCTGAAACCCAAAACTTTCCAAATTTCAAGGGGTTACAGCGAAGAGCTCGAGGAAGCTCCCCTGCCATTTCCATGCTGCTAGATGCCTGGGATCATTATTTTCAAATACATTTAAATTACAAATGCTTTTTTTCCCTGGGGGCACCCCTTTGGAGTTGAATTGCCCCCTATATCCCAAACCCCTCCAAACTTTGAGTGTTAAAGGGGAGAGCTTGAGGAAGCTCCACTGTAATTTCCATGCGGCTAGCTGCCTGGGATCACTGTTTTAAAGCACATAACATTGCAGTGAGAAACATATTTTCCTGGGGCACCCCCTTTGAAGTTGAATAACTAGGCCCCCTGAACCCCAAATCTCTCCAAATTTGACAGGCTTAAAGGAAGGTTCACACCAAACTGTGTGTCTCTGGGACACAGGAGAGTCAGTTCACTGTAAATGGAAAAAACCACCAATTCATTTTGTTACTAACAAAATGCTGCTTCCCTGGTTCATTCCATTTTGTTTTGTTTCATTACGTAACAAACCAACAAATCAGTGTTTCATTTTTCGTTTGGTGCCCATCCCTAATTAAGACATATTCAACTTTGAGAACAGAGAATTGAGGGACGTCTTACAGCATTAGAAGGCAACATTAAAGCTATAAAGAATGCAAGCAGTTAAGAAAAGAGAATAAATTCCATGTAATCATGTATGGTAGACTATCTAGAAGTTACGAGGGATGGGATCTAACAATTAATAACACAGTGTCAATGTAATCGCACAAGGATAGATACAAGTACAAAGTTATAAGTGGTTATAAAACAAATCTGTGTAGCCATGCATGGTAGTCCATCATTCAGAGAAAGCTTGCCTGAAGAGAAAGGTCTTTGCCTGTTTCCGGAAAGACAGCAGAGATGGGGCAGTCCTGGTTCCTAGTGGGAGGGAGTTCCAGAGTCTGGGCGCAGCAGTCAAGAAGGCCCTTTCATGGGTTCCCATGAGATGTACCTGTGAGGGTGGCGGGATGGAGACAAACGGCTCTCCTGATAACCTTAACACCTGAGCTGGTTCTTACTATGAGATTCGATCTTTGAGGTAGCTTGGACCCAGATTGTACAGTGCACTGTAGGTTCTGCCTTTGCAGCCAGAGACCTGAATTATTGAGCTATTCCCTTCAGCAGTTCTTGACTGAGGTTCATGAATGAGGCCAGTGCGAGTTGCCCCCACCTCCAGTTTACTTTTACATCATGTAGTCAGATAATTTTATATCAATTTCATGCATGCAAATGCTGACACAAAAAGCAGCACATTGTGCTGGGTAGCCATGCCCAGCATTATTCCCCCTGCTTCACTCAGGCCAAGGTGGCTGGGGACAACTCAAAGCATTTTGTTCCCGAAGCAAAGCAGTAAATATCCCCCTTTCACCTAAACTATTGAGTATTGACGCTACACAAGTACAGGAGTTTGATTGCACTACCTCTTGTGGTCCAGTCTTGCAAAATCCTAGGACACAGAGTTTGATGAAGGAACTCTGCTTTATCTCATGTAGAGCTTCAGGATGCTGTCCTAACCCATGGCACAAAACTCCAAATGACTCATCCAGGTACACATTGTAGGATTGTGTGGGACAGAACCATCATCTTTGTCAATCTTACGTAATGGCTTGGATACAGAGCATCGGGATTAACACATTCCTGCTTAATTTGGTACTTTGGGGGACTAAGAACAAAAGAAGGCTTTCCAAAATTGTAGTACTTTTTAAAAAATAACATCAGAAAATCACATTAATTATGGTTTTACTATTTAAAACGTTTACCGGGACACTCTTACAAGGATGCATGCCACTCTGTATTTATGAAGTCCCCATTTTTTTCTTAAAAAGTGTTATCATGGCAGTTTTGAGGTCATAAATATCTTCTGTTTATTGTGCAATAGTATATAACAATACCCCGCTTAGTGTTCAGAGGAAGGACATGGAGCGCTCACTGAATCTGCACCAGACAGAGTCAGTTTAACAAACCACTGCAGAGTAGGGCATGTTGCTCCATTGTATGTGTTGCACTCACTCACACCTTTGCTTCACCATTTCATCAAGTCCGAAGCAGGCTTCCAAAATATGTTAGCACAGACAGCCACATACCAGGTGTTCTTGCTTCTGTCCTCTGCCAGAAACCATAATATAGATCAGTGGTTCTCAACTGGTCAGTCCCCAGATGTTCCTGGACTGCAACTCCCAGAAATTCTTTCCAGCAGAGTGAGTGGTGGAGGCTTCTGGGAGTTGCAGTCCAGGAACATCTGGGGGACCCACAGGCTGAGAACCACTGGTATATAGATCATGTGCTTTTTTTCTGGAATCCTCAACCACTAGGTGGGAAATGGAATATCTGAGTAGTGGATGAATAGGTCAAATTCCATTTTAAAAAGCACCAGGAAAAAAGGATGCCAAGGTTCAGATAACAAAGGGCATCCTGAAGGTTTACCACACCAATAGCAGCAGTCAAGATGGCCTATAGCAAAGGGTTCCCCCCCCCACACACACAAAGTGGGCACCCTGCAACTTTTGCACTGCCAAAGCCACTTGTGCTTGCAAGTAGAGATGGGTGCAAAACAGGAAAACAACATTTTATTTTGTCTCCTTTCCTTTTTCATTTCATTCTTAACATTTAAAAAATAATTATAACAAAACAATGCAAAATGATTAGGGAACTGAGAAATGGAATTGCGGATCTCTTAACGGTAATATGCAACTTGTCTCTTAAAACGGCCACAGTGCTGGAGGACTGGAGGATAGTGGATGTAGCACCATTTTTTAAAAAAAGGAAGGAGGGGGGACAAGGGAAACTACAGGCTGTGGGTGATGGCATCTGGCCTGGATGCCTTCAAGAGGGGATTGGACAGATTCCTGGAGGAAAAGTCCATCACAGTTTACAAACCATGACGGAGATATGTAATCTCCAGGCTTCAAACCAGGGTAATCCCAAGGCCAGATGCAGGGGAGTGGTATCAGGAGACAGAGATCTCGTCTCGTGCGCTCCCAGAAGCATCTATTGGGGCCACTGGGAGATACAGGAAGCTAGACTAGATGGGCCTTTGGCCTGATCCAGCAGGGCTCTTCTTATTTTCTTATTTTCTTATTACACTATATAGGTCTGCTCCCCTGGGTTCTAAAGGCACCACATTTTGTGGATAGCTCAAGAGTCATGGCAGCAGGTTAGAAATTGCAATCTGTGTGCAGAGAGGAGGGACCTAGGAATGGATGATGTACCAGTAGTGGTCTGTCTGGGAAGAGATGGGCTGCCTGATATATCAGTGCGGAGGATGATTTTATGGTGACTGGGAAAGATCCCATGCAAAAATCATATGAAATCAAGAGGATAAGGTAAGAGCCGGCTTCTTTTACCCATTACCCTCTTTTATTTAAATTTAAAGAGAGAGGGTTAGCATCAAGGAAATGTCAAACACATGTTCTCTGTAGTTTGTGTGTGATTCTATGTGCTACCCTGTCTGTGCCTTTTTTGTGTTCCCTGTCTGTTAGTGTTGAAATGCTATGGAAGCACAATGACAGTGAATTTCAATCTCTGGTACTAAGCTGAACGAAAAATAAACCAAGTTGAAGGAAAAGTGAGGTAGGTGGGGGAGGACTGGGGGGAGGACTCCCCCAATAAACCAATTGTGCTCAGAGAAAGAAATATGAGCCCTTGGGTGAGGATTCTACCCAAAGATTTACAGATGACCTTGATGCTTTAGAAAACATGAAAGCTTCTTAAATTTCATTTGGAAATACATTACGATGTTTTTTTGCTCCTGCTCTCTCGCACATCAAACACCCTTGGGCGAGGCATATCTCTACTTCTGTTCATTTGTGATTTCCCTGAAATTTCCTCTCTTCATTACAAACTTCACTGCACAGAAAGGAACAGATGATAAATCCAGCTGTTAGAAAACATCTTTGGCGAACAACCCTGACTTTGCTGTCATATATTTCGGGCTTACACTTATAATTGTGTCTGCGTCCCATACATCCTCCCTCACAATGTGCTCCCTTTTATTGACAATTTTATTAACATTTTATTAGCAAGGCAGGATGGGACAAGAGCAGATGCCATTCAAAACACGAGAGGGCAACCTATCGGGGCTGACCAAATTCCCGAATGCCCCTGCTGCTAGACAAGATGATTTGGCCTTGCTCAGAAATGTGCTCAGCAGAGGTCAGGCAGAGAGAAGGAGGGCAGCAGACAGAAACAGAGAGGGAAAGGGAAAGAAAGGATGATTGAGAGAGTGGATGGCAGACCTGTCAAGTGTCCTGATTTTGCCGGGACATTACCGTTTTCCAGCCTTTCTCCCATCACCTTCCCAGAACATTTATTTTCCCAGAAATGTCCCAGATGGAGGTGGTTGGCTGGGAAGCTTTTTGCCTGCACCAATGTAGAAGCTCTCGGCAGCCCAGGGAGGTCTCGAAGGAGCTCCGGGAGAGAACATCCCACTGCCATTCCTTCCCTCCCTTCCTCTGCCCCCTCTGCAACCCCATTGAGCAACGCCAGCTCCCCTGGGAGGGCAGTCCCCCTGTGATGCCAATCACCTCCTCCTCCTCTGCCGGTGGTGTTGGGGGAGCTGGCAATGCTGGTTCTGCCAGATCCCAAGCCCAGGTCAGAAAGCATCGGCTTTCCCTTCCCTTCGGCTCTTTCTGCCCCCCCCCAATCTCTTTCTATTGTAACTTTCTCAGTCTCTTCTTTATTCTCCCTCCTACCTTCCTCTCCTCCTCCACTTAGTTTTCCTTCTCTTTCCTTCTCTTGTTTCCTTCCTTTTTTCTCTTTTCCACCCCCCTGCACGCTTTCACTGGCTTTCCTGGGGTCCCCCCTCCTTCCCCTTCCACCGCCTTCCCTTTCCTCGATCCTCCCTTGACGCCCTCTCCCTTTCTTTCCCTCCCATAATTTTCTTGCTCCGCCTCCCACCCGATCTCCCTGC
>JAHTLZ010000074.1:5897202-5926361 GCA_023846285.1 Phrynocephalus versicolor | reverse complement strand
TTTTTTCCCCTAGCCTTCTAATGGGAGCTCCTCTCAGAGACACATTTGTATTTAATGTGGCATCTCAGTTCTCAGATAATCACGATGTGTCAGCTCTCAATACCTTCCCTGCCATCACACAGTATGCCGTAAATTATAAACTCACAATAGAGAAGGCACCGTTGCTTCTTGAATACCGTTTTCCTGCGGGCGACAGCAACAGGGACAGATGTGTTGTGATTTCTAAAAAAGAGGTGCTGAGAGACTCTTATAAACTGAAGGCAGGTACTCCAGAGTATTAAGTCTCACAAAAAAGTTAGTGAAATCAGCAGGATTCTCTTCAAATATAGTCTTTTTTAATACCCGGATTTTAAATGGTTGAGTTGTCTGTGCAAAGTTTTGCACAGATGTGATGATGGGACTGTATTGCATCTCTCTCTCTCTGTATAGTTATGGTAAAGTTTGAGGTATGATTTCTGGAGAACAGCTAATTTGGTGCAAACATTTTCAAAAAAAGAAAGGTAATCTGATGGGCTTGAAATGATTAACTGATTATCCCAAAATGTTCCAAACGTTGGGCCTTTTTACACGACCCCTAAAATCCGCTGGTCCCTTAAATTCGGACCAGAGATCTTGAGGGTTTGTCGCTCTCCCTGCGTTCCCACCCCCTCCGCACTTTCTTGTTCTGTCTGTGTGAGGGAGGGAGAAAAAAAGGGAGAAAAGAATGCACTCTTACCTCCGGAGTGCCGGTGGAAGTTGCTCCGACCCCTGTTACTTCCTGGTTCCTCTTAAAGGGGCGGGAGGCAAAAAACCAACAACAAAAAGAAGCAAGGAGAGCCCGGCACTCTCCGCATCAAAATTTTTCACTGTCCCAGAGCAGGTACTTGAAAGGTGCGCTGGGTCGCACTTAGGTGGGCGGGGTCGCACTTAATTTTCTGTTAGCTCCGGAGCTGGTGGGGAAACATTTTTAAGCTCCAGAGCTGGGAGCAATTTGCAGCGGAGCTTAGGGGTCAAATCACTCCCAACCTAATGTGACCCCATGAATTAGCAACCTTCAAAATGCCTGTTCTGCACCCTTAGACTCCCCTGAGATGTAGTAAAGACACTAATGTTGTCAGTATTAAACCCCAGTCTGCGGTTCTAGCCAACTTCTGTAAGTAGAAGGAAGGTGGAGACACCATATTGTTCTTTGTCTCAGGCAGCAACTTGTCCTCAGGCATGTTTGCTTGAAGTCCAGGAGAGGCACAAGCTCAGAGCCTGGCGAGATCAGTGGTGTTGCCAGAAAAGATGTTTGTTTGTTTGCATATAAAATAATTTAGCCACTCCACTACCAAGTGGTCTATGGGTGGCAATATGTAGGCCACTGCATCAGAAATCACCCAGGCGATGACCTTTGAGCCAAGACCCTTCCTGGAAGGCTACTGTTTCCAAGGTCAATTACATCAAGAGCCCTTGTGTGTCATTGAGCACCTAGCAAGAGAAGACTGGGGGCTAGACTGCAGGTGAGATGCTCTTCATTCTTCTTCACAAGGATATGGAACTACTTGAGTAATGTAGCCAGGAACAAGAAATGTGAAAGAGATCAGATGAGGTTGATCCAGGCCTGCCCAAAGTCCGGCCCGGGGGCCAAATCCGGCCCGTCAGGCCATTCTGAGTGGCCCGCGGCTGGCCGGCCTGCCCCTCCCTCCCCCTCCTGGGGTTTGCAGTGGGGTGGCAGGGTCGGGGAGCTACCAGCCCCTGACACATTCTCAGCCACCAAATCTGGCCCTCCTTACAAAAAGTTTGGGCACCCCATCTCTCTCTCTGCAAGCAGCTGGTTTACTGTTCTCTGTCCAGGGTCCTGAATGTACTATAGCTGGTGGCTACCTTCATTACTGTATCAAGAATCCCAGGCTTGCCCAATCTATGTGTCTCCTTCTGTCTTTCTTCTTCTTTAAAGTGGATTTGGTTTTTTTTTAAAGTTGCATCAAAAGTGAACTTTTTACTTCTGAAGTCATCAGGAGTAGATCCTATAATGTTATGTTTTGAATTTTCTGCACCACAATCCTTGAATCCAGTAAAATAAACATACAAATTCACCATACAAAATATTTGTTCATTTAATTTGCAGTCTACCTTTTCACTCAAAATAATATTCTAGCCATTCATTAATAATAAAATACAGATCAAATAATGAAGCAACAATGAAAACATTTAAGAGATAAATTAAAACTACAAAAGGAAAATAGAATACAGATAAAAACACATCAAAAACAAACAGCAACACAGATCAGCTTGAAACTGACTTTAATGGTAGGTGAGGTTATATTCCCAAAGCTACTAATAAACGTATTCTCGAAGGCTTTCATGGCTGGGATCTGATAATTGTTGTGATTTTGGGGGGATGTTTGGCTGTGTTCTGGAAGTTTTTCTTCCTGACATTTCACCAGACTCTGTGTCCAGCATCTTCAGAGGGCAAGGAGCTCAGGGAACTAGGAGACCAGAATCAAAGAACATGAAAGACACTGCAGACTAAAACAACCAGAAAAATCAGCAGTAACTGAACACACCCTGAAACAAACTGGACATGAAATCCTCTTCCATGACACAGAGGTATCGGACAACACTACCAGTCTCTATGTCAGACTACACAGGGAAGCCACTGAAATCCAAAACATAAGCACAGTTTTAACAAAAAAAGAAGAAAGTCTAAAAATCAACTAAGCCTGGCTTCTAGTACTAAAAGCTACAGCCTGCAAAGGACAAAAGTTCAATTATTCCCACCCAGCTACAAGCACCAGTGATCAGTTCACACAATAGAGCAGTTAATGACATCCATTGACTTCAGAGAAGGACCGCTGCTTAATCTCTCCATCAGAATACAATGACTAACACTTCTTCTCCTGCATAGAACAAGTTTCTTCTTTCCCACAACTTTAAAACCCCACAGTCTCACTCACTCTATACCCCAGAGCACAGAGAGAACTCCTAGTTCCCTGAGCTCCTTGCCCTCTGAAGATGCCAGCCACAGAGACTGGTGAAATGTCAGGAAGAAAAACTTCCAGAACATGGCCAAACAGCCAGAAAAACTCATAACAGCTACTAATAAATGTCTTTGTTGGCTGTCAGAAGGGCAATGGGCATGGAACTAGCCTGCCCTTTTCAGGCAGGGGGCTACAGAGCCCAGAAGCAGTGTCTAGGAAGCCAATTTCTTGAATTCTGTGGTTAATGGATTTTTAATTTTAAGTGGTTCTGTTATTGGAAGACAGTTTGTTCAAAGACAAACTGCTTCTCACAGAGGCACACTGTTCCTCGACAGTCCCTGGCCTGGATTGTCTGCCCAAGTGACCAAAGCAATATCTGCCACATAACAAGGTGGAAGACAGACTGAAATAGTTTTAGAAAACCAATCTCAATCACAAATCCTTGCAAATCTCACAGAAATGGTATACTGGAGCTTGCAAAGGGATCAAGATGTTTTTATTGTTTTTTTATTGCTTATTGTTTCTATCTACTTTGTCTATTTTGCTTTGTTGTTAACCACCCAGGGATCCCTATGGGAAAGTTGGGGCAGTTTCTAAGTGTAAATAATAAGTAATAAATATTTTTTTCTAGTTCACCAAACAGCTTACCATCCCCTCTTTTAGGCATGGAAAACAATCACACCTTCTTGTTGGTGTAGTCCACCCACTACCTCATTAATTATAAAGAGTGCAAAGATTGAGTGACAGGTGAGTGGCAAACTGCTAATTCTGTTTCTTTTGTTTTGAATCATAGAATCATAGAGTTGGAAGAGACTTCAAGGGCCATCTAGTCCAACCCTCTGCCATGCAGGAACCCCCATCACAGGACTCCCAACATATGGCCATCCAGCCTTTGCTTAAAAACCTCCAAAGAAGGAGACTCCACCACCCTCCGTGGCAACATATTACACTGCCGAACATCTCTAACCATCGTGAAATCCTTCCTAATGTTTAAATTGAATCTCTTCCTGTAGTTTGAGACCATTGTCCCACATCCTAGTCTCTGAAGCCACGGAAAACAAACCAGTCCCTTCTTCAATGTGACATCCTTTCAAACATTTAAACATAGCTAACATATCCCCCCTCAGCCACCTTTTTGTAAGGCTAAACATTCCCAGCTCCCTAAGCCGCTCCTCGTAAGACATTTCTTCAAGACCCTCAGTCATCTTGGTCGCCTTCCTCTGGACCCATTCAAGATTGTCAACATCCTTTTTAAATTGAGGTGCACAGAACTGGACACAGTACTCCAAATGGGGTCTGACCAGAGCAAAATAGAGTGGTAATATCACTTCCCTTGATCTAGCCCAGTGGTTCTCAACCTATGAGTCCCTAGATGTTCCTGGACTGCAACTCCCAGAATTCTTCATCACAAGCTGAGCTGTCTAGGATTTCTGGGAATGTCCAGGAACATCTGGGGACCCACAGGTTGAGAACCTAGATACTATGCTTCTGTTGATGGAACCAAGAATCGCATTGGCTTTCCTGGCTGCCGCATCACACTGCTGACTTGTGTTCAATTTGTGGTCCAGCCAAACTCCCAGATCCCTTTCACATGCATTATTCTCCAGCCAGGTTTCTGCCATCCTATATCTGTGCAATTCATTCTTTTTACCTAGGTGCACCACAGGATGATACTAGTTCCACTTGGACAGTTACTTCACATCCACTCTCGTCCCGGGAGGAAGTTCGTTGCGTGTTGATTTCGGTTGTGGTCACGTGGTTTTTTTGCAGTTCTGTCCCTGTTCCCGTGTACGCACGGGTGTGATTGATGTTACTGGGAGCTGCAAGCTGAAAATTCATGCAGCAGAACAAAGCACCAGCCCATTCCCTCCACCCTGTCTTTCCCCTGTCATTATAATTTGTTCTACTGATCAAATTCCAGAGAGAATGTATTGACTCTGAGACAGTTGTGAAATCTTTATCCCAAGGAACAGGAGAAGAAGAGCTTAATGTTTTATGTTTTGCATGTACAGGTCTGAGAGAGACTAGTTTAAACTTATTTGCTGCAATGTTTGTCAGAGGACCCCTGGGATGGAATCAGATTACATTTGTGAAGAGGGAGCTCATGACAAACAATGCTGAATCTTGGGGAGGAGGAGAGAAAATTGTATAGTAAACCTGCCACACTCCCGAAGGTGCATGAGACAAATAGCTGCAAACTCACTGCTCAAAAATCCATCAGGAAATAGCCCCCCACAAAAAAGGCTGATTTGTCAAGTGTCAGACCATCTCCAGTACTGAAATACTCTGGCTGCTTTTCAACCCAGCAGCAGGGCTGGTAAGGAAAAAGAACACAATTGAAGAATGCTTACCTCTGCCAATGGACTACAGTGGTACCTCAGATAACGACGGCAATTCGTTCTCCAAGGTTACTCGTTATCCGAATCTCGTCGTTATCCGAAACGTGGTTTCCCATAGGAATGAATGGGAAACTGATTAATCCGTTCTGGAGCCTAGGAAAAAGGCACAGACACCTGGTTTTTTGCTCAAAACTGTTTATAAAGTGCACTTTAAAGGTACAGATGCAATGCCACACAGGATAACACTTTTTTTACTGATGCATGCTGGAAATTTGTTATTCGAGGCAGTCCTTAGGGAAAATTCGTTATCCGAGGCAGCCCATAGAGAAAATTCATTGTCCGAGACAGACCTATACCTAGAAATTGTGATTCGTTATCCGAGGCAGCCCATAGGGAAAATTCGCTATCAGAGGCAGTCCTATACCCGGAAATTTGCAGTCGTTATCCAAAAAATTCGTTATCCAGGCCAGTCGTTATCCGAGGTACCACTGTACAAACCTAGCATGGGTTACAGCTAGGCACTGCTGCAAACATCTTTCTCTGTTAACAAGCCATGAAATAATGTTTGACTATTAGCTCCCGAGCCAAGGGAAGGGTCTGATCACACTTCCTGACTTTCATTCCGTTTAAGAGTTGGGCGCCACTGGATTTAACCATTTACTTCCTCCGAAGATTTTGCAATGAATTTTCGAGCGTGGCTGGCCTTGTAATCGAGCCAAATGCCTTCTATCTTTAAACGCTCAGTCAGCACACTTGTTTCTGCCATCATTTATTTAATTAAATACTAGGGAAGTATTGAGAGTCTGTTTATGTGCCAAGTCCCAAACAGCACGAAACTCCTTATTCTGCCAGCAGCCATTTGCCATGTATGCCCGTACTCACAATGCATGGCGTACTAAAGGAGACAGCCACACCCCGGAGGGGGGGGGAGACAGAAGAGGACCCCATGAAGATTGTGAGGACTATAAACACAATAAGCCCCCCCCCAGACACACACCTTGCAATGAGAACACCTTGTCAGCTGATCCTCTCACTCTGAAAGCACCACTGGATTGCTTGTCACACAAATAAAGAAGACACCCATTTAACCATCATCTCTACTGCGAGATGGAGGCTGCAGCAACAATGTTAAATAATAATTAGGATTTCCCCTCCTCCTTTTTTTTTTTTAAAAATGCTCTTTAAAAGTTATTTAATTGATTCCCTCCCTCCTTCATTTAGGCTATAATCCTATACACACTTAAGTAGGAGCACACCCTACTCTTGAACAGGCATAAAATGCTTGTGCTATAATTTGTAAATACTACCGTTGCCACTTAAACGTTGTGTGTTTTTGCCTTGTGAATTCTGTGGAAACCTAATGATTGCTAAAAATTATTTCTGTTATTGAATTGATAAGAGTCTTATGTCCTCTCTTGCCCTGTGGATAATAAGGAAATATATTGAATATAGAGGCATTCAATGTTTTTCTGACTGTGCAATGCAAGACCATAACTAGCACATAGGAACTAGGGCATTGCTCTGGGGCACCAAAATTTAGAGGTAACTCTCCCCCCCCCCCCCACACACACACCTCCAACCTCTCATGATGAAGGCATTCCCATCCAAATGTCTGGGATAGGCCAGCAACATGGCCAACTGCCATAGGAAAAGATGGCAGTAGACCAGGCCTCCATCTGCAACTGAAAAGGAGAAGGAAGAAAAGCTTTGGAAGACCATGTGGAATAAGCCTGCTGGGGAGGGGTCAGAAGAGGGAAGTGGTCAGTATGGCATACCTCCTGAAGCAGTTAAGAGCTGGTCTACATTGGGTTTGGTGTCCAAGTCTCTGGACCAGGTCCAGAAGAGGGATTGGAGGACACACCATTCAAATAAATGTCTGGTCTACCAAATTGTAGGCAAACTAGATCTCTCCCATTAGGAGGCACATTTTGTGCTGCTTGTCCCAAGTGCAATGATGGCACTGTGTGCTTGACAGCTTCATTGTGCATGCAAAAGAGATTCAGAAAGTGAATTCTGCAGAGCACTTGAATGTACAGTAGATCCAACGTAGGCCATGAAATGCCACCTGATGTGATAGTCATCTGTTATACACTGCAAAGACCCAGAGCTTTGCTGTGTGAGGCTACATTTTGACACCTCAAAAAGCAGAGAGTGACTGATGAGGTCTTTCTATATCCTTCTAGTTCCATTTAAAAATATGTGAAAAAAACAATATGTTGGAGGAAAACAAAAGCCAGGCTAGATAGTAGGATTTCATAGTGTAACAATCTTTTCCCAAACCACAGTTCCATGGAAACATCAGGAAATTTTGGTGATTGACTTTTTTTCTTCACAAGTTTTCTTGGCGGTTGCCTTCCATGTCATGAGTCCAAGGAGCTGGATATACGAGTCTAACTCATCCAGGTGTCCAGAGATATTAGTCCAAATCATCCCAGACAGGAATACCTATCAAGAATGGATGGTTTTAAAGGAAGACAGCTTCCCCTCAGCTGCTGTGAAAACTGGATCTAAGCTCTGAGGGAACAGGGCAGCCCTGGGCAACCTTACTGTCCCCGCTAATTAAAAAGTACTAGAGCTTCATCTCTGCATTCCCTCATTGTCTCCACACTCCTAACACACATTGCCAATTTACTACCCACAGCCCCTTGAGTTCATAACTAAGCCCCCTTACCCTCAAATCTTTCCAGATTTCAGGGGGTTCCCTAAAATCCTCCCCACACCCTGACCTGTCAAAAAGCCCCAGCTGGTAGGTGGGGGAGGGGCAAAAGGCAAGACGAATCAGTTCCCCCCCTCGATGCTTCATTCTGCCTTTAATACCTCCCCCTGCATATCAGCTGGGGCTTTTTGATAGGTCGGTGTGTGAGGGTGGGGAAGGGGTGCCCCCTCTCCAAACCCCAACCTGTCAAAAAGGCTGAGCTGATAGGTGGGGATCGCAAGGAAGAAGGAAGGAAGCAGCGGCAAAGTGAAACTGTGTTTGAATTTACCTCTGCCTCCTTCCTTCTCCCATGCTCCCCCACCTCCCAGGGAGGTTTTCTGGATGGGGAGGGCTGTGGGCAGTGGGGGCTGGCCGCAGTGCCCACAGCACTCCCTATCCAAAACAACCCCTTGGGATGAGGGGGTGGCAGGGGAGAAAGGAGCAGTCAGGCAGGGAATTTTCATCTGCTTGGCTGCTCCTTTCCTCCTACCCACCTGCCTCCCAGCTGGGATCGAACTGTCAAAATCAGCTGGGAGGCAGTTGCAATGAAGTTTTGAATTCCCCAGGGCACAGCTAGAGCACTGGTGCCATGGGGGATTCATTTCATTTCATATTGTTTCATAAGTAACATTTTTTTTTTGAAAAATTTCATTACTTATGATATGACACAAAACATGGGGGGGGGGGACAGAACGAAATAAAACACAGTTTTTTCTGTTTCATGCCCATCCCTATTTGCCACCACAGGTCTAGGTAGTAGAATTTGTGTTTGTGCTGGGGGTCAGGTACTTAAAGGGTGAATGGACATAGGGATCCTAAGGCAGTGATGGCGGACCTTTTAGAGACCGAGTGCCCAAACTGCAATTCAAAACACACTAATTTTTTTATAAAGTGCCAGTACAGTAATTTAACCTGTATACAGGTGACTATGAAGGGGCAATTTTGGGTGCCCACAGAAAGGGCTCCGAGGGCCACCTTTGGCACCCGTGCCATAGGTTTGCCATCACTGTCCTAAGGCATTGCATCTGCATTTTATTTTAGGCTTTCAACAGTCACTACTTCACGAAACACATGGCTTCGAACCGAAAGTGCCTTCGGTTTGAATGCGGTTGCGGTCACGTGACTTCCATTCGTTTCCACCCCTCTTTCAGTGTACTCACGTGAAGCATTTCTGGGTGCGAATCGATGGCAACCTCACGACCTCCATTTGCATTGTTGTGCCACTTTTAAAACATTGGTAAACCACTAATTATTTATGCCTCGATGGCGGCGGCTGGGGCTGGGGCTGGGGCTCGCCTGCTCCATGCTCCCCGCTCCCTCTGCCGAGGGGTGGCCGTATAAGAGAGGCAGAGAAGCCAGCCAGCCAGGCGGGGGAAGGAAGAGGAGGAGGAGGAGAGGTGGCGCCAGAGGCAGAGGCAGCGGCGGGCGGACAGAGGGACGGACGGACGGACGGACGCGCGTTGGGGACCGCAGCTTGCGGAAGCCTCCTGCGCTGGATCGTGCCCATCCCTGATCGCAACCAACCCTTGATCTTCTTCTTCCTTCTTCTTCTTCTTCTCTCCCACCGCCTCCCTTGCAATGCTTGAGCGATTGGGGTGGCCGAGGGTACTAGGAAATCAATGAAAAAAAACAGCGAAACATCGACGCATTGATGTATCGACAGATCAGGAGTGGTATTAAAAAAAAAAAGAAAATTAATAAAAAACCGAGGCCACACGCCCCTTTTGGGAGCGAAGCGGATGCGAAGCTAAAAGATTCCCGGGCTCTGGCAGGGGCACCACTCGCCCCGGTTGGAGCACGGTTAAGGGGGCGTGGTCGGGGTGGCATCGCAGCCAAAAAGGAGGGGCGTGCGGACTGAAATGATCGATTCGCACAGAAAGGAGGGGTTGCCGCGAAGTGAGCGGTTCATGAAGTAACGGCCAAGGAGTTTGTATTTAGAGCTGATTCCTTTATACTGTGGATTTCGTACTTTGATCAATAAATATACTGCATCTGGTACTTTGTTCTTATTTGGCTTCAAAGAGAAAATTGGATTCTTCTTTATTTCTCCAAGCAATTCTTACTCCAGTGCAGGTGCAAAGAACCTGGGAGGCACCAAAAGTAGCATCCATTTTTGTTATCTCACTGTAATATGTCTCCACTAGTCACCCACAATACGTCCAGCGATAAGGAGCTCGCCATTTTATTTGATGCGTCTGCTCAAAGTCAGGGATAGTTCTGTGAGAGCTGACAAGCCCTTGAGCTCAAGATAGGAAATTGATTCTATATTATTATGTTGAATCCTGATAACACCGCTCCTTCATTGTTTTTGTCCAAGCCCGCAGACACCATTTTGAGACAGTAATAACTCTAGACACCCATGCCTATAACATGAGAACAGAGTGATTTTTTTAAAAAATGTTCCACTTCTGTCTCTTTCCTGGTACAAAAGCTTTTGAATAGACTGATACCAGTGTATATGGGTCATTGGGTTGGTAGTGGAACGATTGAACCTTTGCAAGCTAAAACTGAAAGCGTAAAAATTTGGCCAACTCCAGAAAACAAAAAAACAAGTTCAGTCCTTCCTTGGATTGGTTGGTTATTACAGAAAGTTCATTCCTCATTTCAGTCAGATAGCAACTCCTTTAACTGAATTAACACGTAAAAGAATGCCTGTCAAAATAGTTAAACAGCTTTACCAGAGAGTAATACAGGCAAGAAGTACTTAATCTGTTTCACTTGTTCAGTTTCCAAGTGGGTGGAAGTCGTTACTTCATCTAAAATGGCAAAGCAAGTCGCCAAAGCGTTCCTAGAAATATCTTCGAGAATTGTTTGGCCCATATTAGTTACAGATCAACTGTAGTTGATAGATGATGATGGCACCAAACAACTGTTACCTACTTTTAAAAACAAATTCTAAAGAATGTCATTGTTATTACCCAAAATTGTTTCTCATAACTCCTGTTGTCTCACCCTGAAAGGGAGCAGAGGCTTGTAGGAATATATCTCCATTCAGATACACACACACACACACACACACACACACACACACACACATATGCAGTCCAGTACAATTAAGACATGTTCAAGTATTGAGAACAGGGAATGTATTGTTCTTATGTTCTTATGGGCTGAAAGACCAGAGCTCATATCTCTATCGAGAGGAAGAAAACTGTGAGCTTCCCCCTTAGCAGCTTCACTTCCACTTTGAATCTTCCGTTTTTAATTTGCTCATCACAAACAGAGACAACAATGAGAGCACCTGGCTAGATTTTTTCTAACGTTAGCCTCTTCCTCAACCCTTGAGGTTTGTGGGTTGTTTTTTTTTAACCACATCAACGTGAAGATCAGCTCCAAAGAACTTGAAAGTCTGCCACCCTCGGGGCATTCTAATAATTCAATAAAGATACCACACAACCCTGAATTTCATTTCCAATATGTATAAATTTATGTTTAACTTTTGCTAATCTATGCAGTTTTTGAGACAATGACTGCAATGCAATATCAAGAGAAGGACACAGTCCAGAGAAGAATGGCATTTGAATGCACATATTGCTTGAGAAATCTAAATTAGATTAAATCCAATTAAAAATACAGGTCAAATAAAATCCACCTCCTCCCCGCACCTTCTACAACACTATGGAACTGTTCCCAATGAAATGGTACTTCTTTGAATTGTTCTCTTCGAATGAGAGCCTTAGAGCAATAGGCAATCGTATTTACAACTGAATAAATATCTATTTCCATTTGCATCTTAACGGAAATGCAAGAAGCAATTTGAACAACTGTGGAATCCCCCTTTGCTACGGTTGCAAAAATGTCTAATAACCTATATGTTATTATGTAGCTTCTGGAAACGAAGCTACATAAGATGGGCAGCAAAGCAGCGGTCAGGCTACAGGACGGAGAGCTCAGGGTGAAGATGCCCTTTGTCGATTTGTGGGTGTTGAGGAGAGGGCACAACAAAAGAAAACAAAACTGAGGAAAAATTATGAAAGGGAACCAGGATATCATCTCCCAGCAAAGCGCCATGCCAGTGTTGGTGACCTAGCACTCTAAAGAGATGGACAGAATGGCTTACAAAATCGAGAAAAGCAGTATATATCAATTTTAAGAACATTAATGCAGGTGTGTTCCGCTGAGTGTAGATGTTGTATTCTAGGGTTTTGGATCCACAGTGTGATCCCACGGTCTGGTGTTTTGGTAGCCTGCTAATGCCGTACAGCAGAACAGCTGAAAAAGAAAAACGATAGAATGTCATATGGAAAAAATACCACTCTCAGACGCTCACACAAGGTCTGTGACAAGATAATCACCGCATTGTGCTTCTACAGGGCTGCTCCATTTGTTATATCTAGAGGGGCCAGTCCAGGAGCCCCTTGATAAAATAAAACGTTAGAAGAGACACGGACACCACAGCCCCTTCAACACTCTGTAATATTATTATACTTGAGGCCGAACCACATAATTGCCCCCTGGGGTTCCTGCAACAATGGCTGCACAACCTTACAATCATCTTTTTTCACAGACAAATAAGCCAGCTTCCTGGCAAGAATGTGCATCAGTCCAGCATGACTCCCAGAGACAGAGTCAATTTTGTGGGGCTATTGCCTGAGGTAGAGGATTTTAGGGTGTTCTGAAAGAGTGGCCCCGTTACTTAGCTTATTATGATTGAAGGTTGAGTTACAAGAAAGGAGGCAGGTGCTTTTGGGTAGCCCTCGTTTGGTGTGCCAAAATAGCCTGACAGGATTAGAGCACCGGGCCTTCTGTGTGGAGGCAGGACTTTCAAGGCGCTGCCTCAAGAAGCAACCTATTTTGAATCTGCACTTCTCCTCGTCTCCACGTTATGTGGGAGAAGAAATCAGGGCTCAGTGAGGCTGAATGAGGCAACAGCCATTTGGCTGCATGAGGTGATAGCCTCAAGTAACAGACGCTGACAGATTTTTTAAAAAGCAGCAATGCTATGTTGCAGGATGAAGCTTTGTGCACCAAGTATACTCCCTTTAGCTTCCTAAGCTAACCCAGTGCCCTTAAATGAAGTGCCAGTGTTTGCCTCCTTGAATTCTGTACAAGCAGAATGAATAAGGGCGCCACCTTGTCTTTGTATCCAGGGACCCAAACAACTCCAATCAGCTCTGTGGGAAAATTCCAGGAAAACAAACAAACAAACAATTGTTCTGAATTATTTCTCTGGAACATCTACTACTGGTCATGGTGACATTCAAAAATGTAACTGCAATAAGTAGATATGGTTTTGTAAGAGAAGAGGTTGCTTGCACAACCTACTCTCCCCTGTAGCTCTCTCCACATAAGCTTCTCCAGAGGTACAGAGGGTTAATAAATATTGTTTTCTGTGTGACTGAGCACTGCAGGGGTGTGTGTGTGTGTGTGTGTGTGTGTGTGTGTGTGTGTGTGTGTGTGAGAGAGAGAGAGAGAGAGAGAGAGAGAGAGAGAGAGAGAGAGAGACTCATCTAAATAAGGACAGAATAATTTTGTATGGATGGAGGTCTGCTGTCACGGTTGATGAAGCTCATGATTTAAGTTCATTGCCAAGAGGACAAGAGCACAGATTTCCCTGTCGGTGAGCCATTGTGCTCCAGCCCAGGGTCCAAGCATACTGTCCACCTCACCCGAGATCCAGAGGGGGGAGAGACAGAAGCCAAAACCAGTCACTCCCAGGATAGTGGGACACAGACAGAGGCCCTGGTGGTAATGATGGCCCTCGGGATGTGGGGAGGGTGGGTGGGTCTGGAGTCGGACTGTGTATTCCCTGGAGGAGGAACCAGATCCCACAGGGGAGTAGGGTTTCATTTATAAAAAGGACTCCTGAAGGGAAGTTCTAGCCCAACTTTGTGTCCTCAGAGAAGAGAGAAGGAGGAAGATGGAGACAAAGTCAGGAAAGCCAACACTGACCCAGAGCTGATACCGGCAGAGGAAGTGTCATTGTGAATGGAAGCACTGGAATGAGTGATGGGAGAGGAGAGAGCTGGGGCAGGCATGGGTCTCCGGTGAGAAGCTCCCCACCTACCAGCCCCATAATGATCCTGGCTAATAGGAGCAATGGTGCCCTGACACTGCAACCAGAATTTATAGACTATTGGAAACCCAAGTGTTGAGAACTGGGCTTGCTAGTCAACCCCTGAGCAGGACAAATGAAACAAGGAGGCCTGAGACTTTGCAATTGGCCATCGGGCTACCACAGTTAACTAGGACTATGGATTCAGAAGCTGTTGTCTATTTGTTGGCTTGTTACCCCCCTCTCCAAGTTTATTTTCTTGGGCTCCTTGATCACTGCAGATGGTGACTGCAGCAACAAAACAAAAAGACGCCTGCTTCTTGGGAGGAAAGCAATGGCAAACCTAGATAGCATCCTAAAGAGCAGAGACATCACTTTGCCAACTAAGGTCAGGATAGTCAAAGCCATGGTTTTTCCAGTAGTGATGTATGGAAGTGAGAGCTGGACTATAAAGAAGGCTGATCACCGCAAAATTGATGCTTTTGAGCTGTGGTGCTGGAGGAGAGTCTTGAGAGCCCCCTGGACTGCAAAGAGATCAAACCTATCCATTCTGAAAGAAATCAACCCTGAATGTTCACTGGAAGGACAGATTTTGAAGCTGAGGCTGCAGTACTTTGGCCACCTCATGAGAAGAGAGGACTCCTTGGAAAAGTCCCTGGTGTTGGGAAAGATGGAAGGCAAAAGTAAAAGAGGACGGCAGAGAATGAGATGGTTGGATGGTGTCATCGATGCAACCAACATGAATTTGACAAATCTCCGGGAGGCAGTGGAGGATAGGAAGGCCTGGCAAGTCATGGGGTCACGAAGAGTCGGACACGACTGAATGACTGAACAACAACAACAGCTCCAAGTTCAAATAAACCCATTTGAGTGTGACTCTTGGTGTGGTGAGTTTATGGAACAAAGGAAGAGGCTGTCTCACTGAGATGGGCAGGGCTGGTGGGGCTCACCACCTTCTTTCATTCAAGTTTGAGAATGTGTTCTATTGCAGTCCAGTTGAGACCTTGTAAAACGTTCAGTAGCCTTTCTGGAGGGGTTTCCACCACCACCACCACCACCCGAAGGCACAAGGGGCTGCAGCGGAGAAGAGAAAACCTGACGTACCACCAGGGGAATATTCTAAACATACCCATCCAACAATGCCACCCTCTCAGCCAGCGTGGCTAAATAAAGAACGCTAACTAGGGATGACAGAGTAGTTGATGCAGAAAGAGAAAACAAAACAAGGAGAAGAGTTTAAAGATCTGATCAGGCTGTGCTTTGTCTCACGCTGTGGACCACTATGGGAATGAGTGGGTTCAATCTACATTTTCCAGGGGTTATGGGGCATCCTGCTTACTGGGAACCAGCCCAACCCTTCTCCATCCTGACCTGCAGCCTTTTCGAGACCCAGGCAGGGGATACTGTCAAACCACCACCATCACCACCACCGCCACCACCGCCATGCATTAGGATCTCTCCAGTTTGGTTCCAGCATGCATGATTTCTGTTGAAGATGAGGCACAGGGGACTTCTCTCCTCCCTTTAAATGAGCCACGGAGTCGCTTCAGTGGTAAACCAGTTCAGCAGCATGTCGCTTACTACAATTTATTTTAGCAAATGGTTGCTGTTTTTCCTTTCAATACCCACACAGGGATCTTTTGTTGCTCTTTCTTTTTTCTTCTTATGGGGGAACAGGCTAAATAGGCACTGTGGTTTCTTGACATCCCCACTCCCACAAATCTAAAGCTTATGCATGGATGTAACCACCACCCCCTAATGACATACCATGCTTCAGATCAGAGCTTCAGAATGACCCTATTTAGCCTGATTTATCTGGGGTGTGGGTGGGGGAGAAATGGCTGTCTTGTCACACTCGAAGTATGACAGTGACAGACATAATGAGCCTGCATTAGTTCTGTGCTCACTGATGACTACATCTAGTTGCACATTTTACTTAAGTCACGCAACTTTCTCCACTGATTGTGAAAGGGACACCCCCGGGCTACGAACTGCTTTCCACCCGAGCAAGGGAGATGAAAGGATCACGCCAGAGTTCAAAGAACGGAGAAAAAGGCTTTACTTCTTTGCAAAGGGGAGCTCAGTTGAATATCTTTGAGATCTGAGCCCGAAGACACACAAGACAATACAGGTTTTATAGGTACAATTTTTCTGAACCCCCTCCCGAAGGTCCGGTCCAAATCGGAAGCATCTGCGCGGAGAAATCAACCGAAAACCGGATCAAAGGAAGCACATTGTTTCATTGTTAACACCCACTTCTCAGTTTACTTAGCGCGCCTACGCGCAAGGAAGCCATTAATCAGGTTGCGCGGCAGCGCCACCTGTCTGCGGCCGGCGTCTGTGCGGCTAGATAAGACAAAGCGGGAAGCGGCAAAGCGATGTTTCGAAAGACCGATGGAGCCGCTTTTCTGCTCTTCCCAGGAGTCGTGACGGATGGGGGTCTCTTCGGGGCTGCTTCTGGCTCCGATAAGGACTTCCAAAACAGGATGCAGATGGAGAGGAGGGGGCAGAGGAGAGGGGTATGTGGTGCTTTGAGTCACGTACACATGTGAAGGGGGTGAATCAAGGGACAATGAGGCTTGGATTAAGATCCAGCCTGCAGCCATCTTATTTACGGTGGCTGCCTATATAGGGATTAAACATTGACATATTCTTATCAATTGCAATGGACCTCTGTACCCCCCCCCCAATTATGCATATTTAGAAACCCAGGTTGGCCCCCTCCCTCTGGTCCTTCCATCATCAAGCCAAGACTTTCCTTTTCAAGTAGGCTTTTAAACAATATCTGGATGTCTAGGTAATATGAAATTCAGGCATTTATGAATGTTTTTAAAGCTGTTTTCAAAATCCTCTTTAAACTTGGTTTTCATCTTGATCAATGCTTAATTGTTTTTAATATGGTTTTTCATAGTATTTAGTATTTTGTTAAATGGCTACCTTACAGACAAAGTCAAGATACACAAAGGCACCAGGCAAGGATGCCCTCTCTCTCCTCTGCTGTTTATATTAATTTTAGAGGTGCTACTCCATGTTATAAGAAACACCCCAGGTATTCAAGGCCTACAAAGCAAAGGAGAAGTTTATAAGGTGCAAGCCTTCGCGGATGATCTGTTGGTTATTATGGAGGACCCTCAGACCTCCACTCCAGAACTACTAAAGACTTTGGAGGCCTACTCCAAAATTTCAGGACTAAAGGTAAACAGAGAAAAAACACTGTTGCTTACTAAAAATATGACCCCACCTATGACCGAAAAATTGGTAAACCAATCGGGTTTCCAACATGCTAGTAAGGTAAAATATTTGGGTATTACCGTATCTAACCGTTGTAACACTTTACTTAAAGATAATTATGTTAATGGTATAAAAGCAATCAAAGCTGATTTGGAAACCTGGTCAAGACTTCAGTTATCCTTAATGGGCAGAATTGCTGCAGTTAAAATGAATGTCTTACCTAAATTGCTCTTTTTATTTCAATCCTTACCTATATTACCTAACTTTAAGATCATTTCAGACCTGGAAAAAAGTATACATGTATTTATATGGCAAAAGAAAAAAGCAAGGATTAGAAATGTTTATCTACAGGACAGAACTAAAACTGGTGGCTTTGCCCTGCCCAATATGGTGTTATACTACAAGGCCACTACCATGACTTGGATTAAAGACTGCATTTTGATGACAAATAATAGAATACTGCAGCTTGAGAGCCACAGCTTGGATAAGGGTTGGCATCATTATATATGGTATAAGGGTAATATACCTACCCTTTTTAAAAAGCACTGGATAAGGAATGCCTTAGTTAAAATATGGTTACTGATCAAAAAACAATTTTACCTCAAAGCACCATTGTGGTTATCTCTGTTGGGAGCGGTTATTAGCCCCCACATAAGTGTAACCCCAAAATTTTTAACCTTCAGACACTTTCTGAACACTGACCTCTCTTTGAAATCATTAGAAAAATTAGTATCAGAAGGTTATAAGTTAGACTGGTGGAAGTACCAACAAATATACTCACAATTCAAAGATCTTACTAAAGAGGGGGGATTTATGACTAATGATACTCCACTTGACAAAATACTATCCTCTGGTGACTCAAAGCTCCTTAGTAAATTTTATAGTATTTTGTTAAATGAAAAAATGATTGATACACTGGTTAAAGACACTATGATAAGATGGGCAGAAAATTTTGGTTATTCTATTCATCTAAACAAATGGGACTCTTTGTGGAACACAGTCAAAATCTTCAAATCTATAGCCTTTAAGGAAAATTGTTATAAGATGTTCTATAGATGGCATTTCTCACCACACTGTTTATCTAAGATGTATAACTGCTCACCTAAATGTTGGAAATGTAAACATGATTGTGGTACTTTTTACCATATGTGGTGGACATGTAAAGAGGCAAAGGCATACTGGATAATAGTAAAATTATTTTTAAAAAGATATTTGAAAATTAAGTTAGAGCTTAGACCAGAATTTTTTTAAATTAAATATAGTAGATATAGATATTAATATTTCCTATGACCAGAGATATGTACTTCACCATGTAATTGTTGCTGCAAGGATATTGTATGCGAAATCCTGGAAACAACCAGATGTGCCAACAGAGAGAAATTTCCACAAAAAGATAAGAGAATGCATTGAAATCGACAGACTCTCCGGCTTTCTAAAGGGAGACTACGATGAGATTTCTCGGAAAAGATGGCAAGAAGTAACAAACCAATTAGCATTGTGATATTATTTGGTGATTTGTTAATATGTTAAATCGTTATTTTTGGCTTGATATATTCAATGTAATTTTTAAACTGTACTCCTTTCCCCCCATACCCCTCCTCCCTTGTCCCCCCCCCTAAAAAACCCAATAAAATTACTTAATTAAAAAAATAAAACCCATTAATATTGTTGTTTTAATTGCTGTGATCTACATTGGCTCTCCTATTGGGAGAAAGATGGCATATCAACAATACAAATAAATAAGTGACATTTTACCCACTTGCACTTTTAAGCATTCTCATTATTTTGAGTGTGTTGTATTTTTCAGAAATAACCTATATCTGACATAAATGAGTAAAGTTAGTGCATTTCTTTTCACATGGGTCTCAGTAAGTGTTAAAATGCTACCTTTGTGAAGACTATTCAATCTGATGAAGAAAAAATTATTTGTAAATAAGAGCGCCAAATCCGTTATGGTTTTACATGACTTGGTGTAGCAGAATTAAACTCGTATTATCTGTGCAAACTGTAGGTAAGAAGCCTGTTCTAAATAGACCTTTGTTTCACAATTAATTAAGTAGCTACATTGATTAAAAGAATGGGCAGATCTATATTTATACCCGCTTGTGATACATGAGGAGTCCAACTTAGCAAGAAATGCGAGCCCAGTGGGAATAACTGCAGACAGATCATGAATGGGTTGAACACAGCCCATGGGGAGAGTAATACATTTGGAAACCATATTAAGTGGAAGAACACAGATCTCTGAGCCATAAGGAAAATTGACCAAAGATATGAGGCATTTTATGTGCAATTTCCTTTGCTAGCAGTTTTGCATGAGAGAGAGAGAGAGAGAGAAATCTCCACTCTCACTGAAGACACTAACAGTCTAAACTTCTCCATCTCACATCCAACTCAATTGCAATAACAGTAGTGTCATGCAATGAGTGATACAACAGCAGGCATAATGGTCATCCTCATAGCATATTGGTTGGAATGGTGTGGCTCAGCACATGGGAAAGAAATATTCTTCCCAGAAAGTCTTCTCATCAAATTCAGAGCTACTTTGGAATTGGCCACTGAATATTGTTGTCTTCTACACCAAGACGGAACTGCAGCTCCCTGGATCTCCTGGCAATCATGATATTGGCAGGAGATGCAGAAGGTTATATTCCTCCATCTGTATTTATTGTGGTCTGGGAATATGTGGATGCCAGACTTTTCTTCCTCGGAATTGGTGGTGGCATCCAGAACACAGAATTGCTTTCTGCAACTCGGCGGCCATTTTAGTTCAATCCCAGAATGATCAAGATGCACCAACATCTTGGAGTAAACCGCTGTTCCTCACTTAACCTGATTTCTTGAGAGATAGATGTCTCGGCATCCAGACATGCAAATGAAACCCACGGTTATTTCCAGTGGCCAATTCTAAAGCAAAACACTGAGGTGCAAAATACAGCAATGAGAGGAGCTTGTGTAACAGCTGCTGGTAGCATTGCTGTCAGCAAGAGATATGTAATGGTTCTCTTGTTGTTGCAGTTGTTTATATGCTGTTCCATAACTGTGCGTTTCAGTGGACCAACTCAAGATGCTTTACGAAAAACCTAGACTGAATGTTTCTCACACAACTTTCTCTGTTTTAGAAGCACTGTGAGATTCTTAGCAGCAGCCATTTTGATGCAGCACATTGTTCTTCAGAACAACTGCCACCATAAAAATGGAGAAAACGTAAGTGCTTTCTCCCTTTTTAAAAATACCCAAATAATCAGGAATGCTCTTCTGGCATTCCTGATTATTTGATTATTCCAATTTATATGAAGGCTTTCCAGAGGAACTGATGATAAGTGGTATAATTTGAGAAGGATGGATTTCAGAACAGATGGCAAGGCAGCAGGCCTCTCAGATAAGGGAGCCAAGACCAGGATAGTTGTCAGATTAAAGCAAAGTGTTCTGCTTATATACCGCCCCATACCACTTTAAGTAGTCTCTGGGCAGTTTACAATTTTTAATTACAGTGTGCAGGCTACACATTGCCCCCCCCAGGAAGCTGGGTACTCATTTTACTGACCTTGGAAGGATGGAAGGCTGAGTGAACCTTGAGCCTGCTACCTGGGATTGAACCCCAGGTCGTGAACACAGTTTTACCTGCAGTACAGGCATTTAACCACTGCACCACGAGACCACGAGACCAAGAGAGCACCTATTATTTCTCTAAGACAGGCATGTCCAAATTTCAGCCCTCTAGATGTTTTGGACCACAACTCCCACAGTCTTTTGTCATTGGCAGTCTAAGCTTAGAATTCTGGGAGCTGTGGTCCAAAACATCAGGAGGGCCAAAGTTTGGGCATGCCTGCTCTAAGACATGAGGTAAATGATGAACATTCCATTTGCGGTTGAAATAAGCTTGTATCTTCCATAGGGAAGGGAAGGGGTGCTGGAAATCATGACATCCCCCATAGAAGCAAGAAAACAAACAAACAAACAAGTAAGCAAACAAAGAATCTTTGATAAGAAACATTTCTTAGTTTGATAGAATATTCTAGAGCAGCCATTCTCCACCTTTTTTGGTCACCAAAAGAAATAGAGGTCAAATTAGGATTGTGTAAATTGCATAACAAAATTTATAAGGTGGTCCCCTTTAAACATGCCAGGGTCCCCTGGGGGGGGCATATAGTCCCTATTGAGAATGGCTTTCTTTAGGCCTCTATCACACACACACTAAATGCACATGTTGATGTCACTGGTCACGTGAAATTTGATGTACACTTTCAGTCCCCACGGCTACATTTTTTAAATGCTCTATTCACGTATCCCCATGGGTCGAAACCACATCAAATTGCTGTTTTGAAAAATAAATTGAGCAGAATAAAAAAAATTGTGCACTAACTATGCCCCCACTTACTTTTGATGTGCACTTCTGTTCTTCGAAAATGCGGATCGAAAAATACAACCGGAGGGGCAAGGATCAGGAAAATGCAGTGGGTCACGCTTCAGGAGGTGTGGCAGAAACATCTTTCCCCCCCCTTTTTTTTGAAGCGCGGCACAGTGGGGACCAGCACTCCAGATGCGGATTTAAAAAATAAAACATGTGCTAAGTACACTGTGATAGAGGCATAGGCCTCTATATATTGGAAGATGAAAACGGACCTCTGAACTTTACATGATGGTTCCTGAGGTAGACACATATTTTGAGATTATAAACATCCAGTCCTGCCAGTAGGTGAAAAATGAAGTGCCCAGCTCAGCCAATGGATTTGGGGTGTCGGAAGAGACTGGCCTACTATCATTTATATCTGCATTGTTGCATTTACAATTCAAGGGTGGCAAAGGACCTGTGGGATTTTCCACACAATAGTCTAAGAAAAGAAGGAGCAAGCAAGCAAGCAATGGGCCATTTGATTGGCCTTAGGCACTCTGCACATTGATTTGGATGGGATATCTGTCCTAGGTAGCAAAGTATCTTGCAATACCTTGAGAAAAAATCAGAATATTATAATATGTTGTCTTGCGGATATTGCATGCTTGTGAAAGCCTTCATTTTCTCTCTGATATCTTCTGTTGTTATGGTGCTGGATTTTGCTTATCTCCAGATCTGACTAAATGCCAAGAGCTTGAAGTGAAATTGTCAAATCCAATCTCCACAGTGGCACCGGCATTATGCCTCATTATTTCATGTTGACGCTATCTAATAAATGAGCCTCAGCCAAGGAATGGTATCATGGAAAGAGCACACATTACATTATCTCCTGAAGATCAACCGATGAAACCTGGCTAAACGTGGGTTAGGAACACATGTGATGGAAGCCAGATAATAATTTTTTTCATGGTTCTTCGAGCCCGTGGATTTCATATCACACACTGTGATTTTCCAACCATTTTCAATTGCAAGCATTCTCTTAACTACAGCATATAATCTAAATGAAAGATTTTTCCATAAACTGACATTCATTTAAATGAATTCTGACCTTCTTCTGGGGGGGTCAATACTTTATTTACCTCAATTTCACTGAGCTTTTGATCGATATCAGAGAATTCAATCATGATTTCTTCCCCAAGGACTCCAGTCCAGAGTTATCGATTTACTTAGAAATCTCAGTCAATGATCTTGGAAATTACAAACACACACACACACACACACACACACACAGAGAGAGAGAGAGAGAGAGAGAGAGAGAGAGAGAGAGCACCTGACATTACCCCTTCACAGCCATCTGTATTCAGGTTAAATGGCCATACTGGCACTTTGCGAAAAAATTAGTGGGTTTTAAATCGCATTTTGGGCACTTGGTCTCTAAAATGTTTGCCATCACCGTAATAGATATTCACAAATATTCATGTATTTTCTCATCCTTCATCAATATTGTACCTTGGCTTGTAGAGGTGGGCACAGAAAGAGAAAACCCATGGTTCGGGTTCGTCTGTTTCGGGCCCACCCTTGGTTCAGGTTTGTACAATTTTTTAAAAAAAGTTCATATGAACCTGAACCAAGCGGAACCAATTTGGGTCCTACTTACCAAGCAGCAGTGGCAGTGGCGGTGGGAGGGGGCAATCCAAGCCCCGGCGGCAGGGGCTTTTTGAGGTGCTGGATTGGGGTGAGCACCTTGTTTTGTTTTTCCTTCAAGCACTGACTGCGCCGCCCCTGGGGGTGGGGTGGTGCTGGTTCTTTTTTTTATCATTTTTCCTTCATTTTGGAGCACGAACCCAACCACCCCTAGGGCAAGGTTGGTGCTCATTTTATGTTTTTAATTTACTTTTTGGTTTTACAGCGCTGACTGCATGGCTCTTGGGGCTGGGTGAGCGCTGTTGTTTTTTTTTAAGTGCTGACCGCGCGGCTCCTGAGACTGGGTCGGCACTCCTTTTGGGGGGGTTAAAAGTCCCCAGCAGGAGCTTTTTGAGGCACTGGCCCCAAGCCAGCGCCTCTCAGCTGAGAGGCACTGGCTTGGGGCCAGCACCTTGTTTTTGTGTTTATTTTTTCTTCAAGCGCCGACCGTGTGGCCCCAGGGGCCGGGTCGGTGCTCATTTTTTATTTTTTATTTTGAGGGGTGTAACGGAATTAGGATGATAGGACATAGCATGACAGGAAATTAGCATGATGGGACATAGTGTGATTTTTTAAGGCTCAATATTAACTGCACATTTTCAGCTTTTGCCAAATGCATATCTAAGGAATGCAAATTGCCCAGTCAAAACAAACCAAGGTAGACAGAAATTGGACAGCTACCACTGGACAATTGTTTCATGTGACCTCTGGGTACTGCTCGCAGCTGGGAAAAGTTTATACTTAGACTTTGGGAGAGAGATTGGCTTAGAATCCGGCTTCAAGATATAGGCAGTTAGAATTTAGGGGCTAGCCAGCCTAGGCTTTGAAATTTGCACAGTATTAAGCAAGTAAGAATATCTTAGATTTTATTATTTTTCAGGCAATATTATATGATTGTATCTGATAAGCATTTTAATAATTTTCCTTGATTTTTATAAGCTGTTTTTTCATTTTTGTAACTTTGAATAGTGAATAAAGCCATTTTATTGAATTAATGCTCTCGGATTATTTTTTTCTTTAAAAGAACCCACAGGGACTCAGGAATTTCTCAGCCAAATACGCTCCCACCCCCCGTGTTCCATTACGGGGGGGGGTTAAAAGCCCCCAGCCGGGAGCTTTTTGAGGTGCTGGCTTGGGGCCAGTGCCTCTACAGGCCTACCTTCCCCACCAGGACCAGGAGGACTGTGGGGAGGACAAGGTAGGAGAGGGGGTAATAAAAAACAAAGCGAACAAAACAGAAATTTCCATTTCGTTACATTTTCTTTTTCTTTTATGGGTTGGTTCGTTATTCATTTCATTAGCTAACAAAACGAATAATGAATAACAAAATGTTATTTCATTTTTGTGCCCATCTCTATTGGCTTGTTTAAGACCCTCAATGAAAAACAAACATGCCTGTGAATTGCCATGAGATTTTTATGCCCCTAGGTGAGAGTGAAAAGCTGGAAGTGAAAACCTGTTCCACCAGCAAGAACAGGAGAAACAAATTTTGAACAAGAGGTTTGCACAAAATGCAAAGGGTTTTCTTAAAGGAAAAAAAACACACAAACTACAGAAGAGATGTTCCTGAAATGTTCTCCTAGTAAGCCACAATGTGGAGGAGGCGGTGGAAATCATGAAGACTCTTGTAATCACGCCTAGCAGGGAAGAAGACAGATGGATTTGTTTTCTAAGAGCCTTTTCACACGACCCCTAAGATCCGCTGGCCACTTAAATTCGGACCAGAGATCTTAGGGGTTTGTTGCTGTTCCTGCATTCCCACCCGCTCCGCACTCCTGGCTGCTGGCTGCATGAGGGGAGGGAGGAAAAAAAGGAAGAAAAGAATGCTGCTCACTTCCGTTCTGCCATCCTGGCACTGCATTCAGATCTCTTAAAGGGGTGGGGGGCAAAAAAGAACAAACAGAAGCAAGGAGAGCCCGGCAGTCACTACGTTATATCTGCATCAGGGATTTTCACCTCCGGAGAGCAAGTACCTGAAAAGTGCGCTGGGACGCGCTTAGGTGGGCGTGGTCGCACTTAATTATCTGTAAACTCCGGAGCTGGTGGGGAAACAATTTTAAGCTCCGGAGCTGGGAGCCATTTGCGGCGGAGTTTAGGGGTCGTGTACAAATACCCTAAGTTCACCCTTGAGAACAAAAGAATCGAACCTTCACATCCTCTCTCCCTGCCAGTTAGAAGCATAGAATCATTGAGTTGGAAAGGGGCCTGTAAGGCCATCGAGTCCGACCTCTTCATTAATCCTGGAAATCGTTTGAAAATAGTTTGAGATATTTTTTCCGGGGCAGTTTTGAACACAAGCATTCAATGAGTAAAGTGCTTGGAAATTTGCTTTAAAAATAATTTATGGTTCTTCTAATTACACTAGGAACCACATATCTGCTGGGGATTGGTTCCAAGCATCATCACTACCACCCTGTGGATAATAATGTGTGAGCAACAGAGAGAGGGAGGGAGAGAGAGAGGGAGGAAGGGAGGGAGAGAAAGAGAGGGAGGGGAGGGAGAGGGGGAGGGAGGGAGAGAGGGGATAAAGAGAGGGAGGGAGGGAGGGAGGGAGGGAGAGAGAGAGAGAGAGAGAGAGAGGTAAAAGGAAATAAAAAGCAGAAAAAAATGTTTTCCCATGCCGGAGCAATTCCCTGACTAACAGATGGGTTGCTTTCAGGGAGATTGCTCCCTGCAAAGGAACATTTCCTAGTGCCGTTGGATGCATGCCTGATCGCACCCCGGGTTACTTTGAAGTTCCACAGATCTTGTAAGCATTTGCAAGGTTAAAATGATCTCTAGTATTTCTGATGCAGGACCATATTAAGACCCTGAGAAGCCCTAAGCACTTAAAAGATTTTGGTGCTCCCCCATATATATGAAATTCAAAATATAAACAATAATAAACCATAAAATAAGAACTTATTAATCAAATTAAACAAAATTAAGATGCAAAATAATGTATTTTTGTAGAACTTGGCTTACTCTGTGAAAATTCTACAAAATCTCATTCCAAAAAGTCAACATAAAAAGAAATCCTAGTTCTTGCATTATATCTGCAATATTGTTTGCTTCTCTTCTAGTGTCTCCCTTTTGAGACTGGTCTTCGGCTATATATTCTAATGCTTCAAAAATTATAAGGAAAGATTTCAAAATTTCTGCTGTTGCCAAAGCATGTGCCTCCCATCTGGTATCAGGGATTTTAAGACATGGTCATTTCCAATACAACCTTTAAAAAATTTCCACTTGACACTGAAAAAAAAAAGATATAGAGTAACTGCACTGTAGAGAAGAAATTAACTACTTCTTGACAGCAGTCAACAGCACTTCGGCCTACCAGATTTAGTGAATGAGCTGTACAGGGCACATACTGTATATGGCAAACCTGTTTGTTTCTTAAAATAAATTTCTGCTGCATCCCCTTATAATGCCCAGACATGTTAGCCGCATTGTCATAAAACTGACTTCTACAGTTTGAAATGTTTAGCCTACAAACTTCACGTAAGTACTGCAATATCTGATTTGCCATTTCCTCACCAGTAGGGCCTTTCGTTTCCAGAAAAGCTAAAAAGCGTTCAAAAGGCCGTCCCTCTTTTAAGTACCTAAGTACAACACTTAACTGATTGATATGTGATAGACCTGATGTTCAGTCAACTGAGAAACTAAAATAACAAGAAGATTTTACTTTGTCAACAATGAGCACATGGACCTTTTGTGCCATTAGTTGAATGAGTTCCTCACAGGTGGTTTTGGACAAGTAGGAAGGATGTTCTTTGCCACAGTCCTTTGTCATTGGCAATCTAGGCTCGGAGCTGTGGGAGTTGTAGTCCAAAACATCTGGAGGGCTGAAGGTTTGCCACGAATGCTATAGGGCTTTTAGCTTGATCGTAGATTGACCCTTTTGTTACGGTATATCACAATCCAATACTCCTTCAACTGTCTGCATTTATTGAAGCCACCTGGAAAACTGAACCATCACTGATACCAGACATCCACATGCTTACTTGAGGGGAAATGCCAATATTTAATACAATCTGTCAACTGGTGTGTACGTTCTGCATGAGAGAGAGAAGAAGAAGAAGAAGAAGAAGAAGAAGAAGAAGAAACCTCACATTTACTGTAATTGCTTCTTTTTTTAAAAGTCACTTCCTACTGTCAAAACAGATTGCCAAATTTTAAAAAAGAAACTATTTGAAAATATGAACATGGATAAGAACAATGCACACTGGTGATAAAACAAGTAGAATCCGGTCCCCTCTTGCTGATGCTTGACTCTCGTTGCTTGCTGTTTAATTCAAAAGCCCAAGAGGGTTTTGTTAGAACATAATCCTCCTTCTTCCACAAGGACATAAACTTGTAGAGGAGCAGGGCCTTTGGCTTACTGGCCAAGACTTCTACTTCAGGTAAAAGAAAAACAAAGAATAAAATAAAAATGGAAAACTGTGGGTGTGCAGGTCCTCCAAACTGACCACCAGGAGGTGGGCTCAGTGTGCCTACTAAATGCTAGGCGACTGCTCCTTCTACCACTGCAGCTGTCACTACCATCTGCTTGACCACTTGCGTAGGGGCCTAGGCAGATGCTTGAAGAACCAACCTTCAACATCCTCAACTTTGGCACACATACCCTGCTGTTTCTCCTGGGGCTGCTGTCTCCCCCCCCCCCGCCCCAAATTTACAGGAGTTGGCCGTTCAGTAGACTAGGGGAGACCATGGGTTTTCACTGCCTGGTACTGGCAGCTGCTGCCACTAGCCCTGCCTACTGGCACACAACAGATCACATAACATGGGTACGGAGACAGGAACAAGACCTTGATACGAACCGAGGTGCAAACAGTGTCCCCGTGTCTGTTCTGGCAGCACTCAAAAGTGCCACTCACCACATCAGGGACTCGTTTATTGGTTCGTCTTCTGATATGATCTGCTCCATCCTCTCTAGGGCCTACTGGCATTCTAAATGCAGGGCAAATAGGACAATCTATATGCAAAAGCTGGAGAATAAATGGTGGTAACTTGGATGCTAGAAATGGCATCGCACAAACAGGACACTTTTACACTCAGTGCTGTTGTGGAGGGGGAAAAAGAGATTTATAAAGGAGAGATTTGATGGTTGAGGGAAGAGAGAGATATATAGGAGTCAGAAAGGGCTATATTTACAAACTGAATATAGATCAAAAGGATTACGTGATGATCAGAGATTCTTAACCCACTAAATTTATTAATACTCTTTATCCACAGCCTTGCACTTAGCAAGAGGCAAAAAAACATATTTCCCTTAGCTTAACTTTAACCTCAACACAATTTCTTGCCAGGTGATAATCTTCCAGTTCTCCTCCCTGGGGGTCACCGATGTAGTCCTCAGTCTCTGCTTCACCAGCCTCCCAATCCTGGACATCTGCCACAAGTCCTCCTCTTCTTCACAGCTAGAGTCCTCTTCATGTACGCCAGTTCTCTGAGTGACACCCTTAGCCTTGGTTGACATGCCCCCACCTTTACTCCCTCCATCTCTGGACTACTGCCCCAGTCAATGGAAGAACCCAAGTCAAGCCTTGAGGGATGCCATCTGATCCCACACAGAGGTCAAGACTCTAGCCAGGCCCCCATTCACCTTGTACAGGATTTCTATGTAATCATTCCCCCGAATTTCATTGCCAGTGTTAATAATATCATGGCTCTTCTCAAAACTCATTACTACCATAATGGACACTCTCTTTCCCCCATCTTCCTTGGTCCCCTCATATACACCTCATGTTACCCTCACACACCCCTCACGTACACCATCACATACTCTGTGCATATAAGCCTGTGGCCTAACTATTGTACCCTATCTAAAGATGTGGGTTCCAATCTGTGAGAGTTCCCATTGAAATAAATCCATTGGTCTTTCAAATGTCACAAAATGTTCAGCGTGGCACAGTGGTTAAATGCCTGTACTGCATCTAAAACTGTGCTCACGACCTGG
>JAHTLZ010000074.1:5871762-5897192 GCA_023846285.1 Phrynocephalus versicolor | reverse complement strand
TAAGGGCTAGGCTTAGGGTAACGGTTAAGGTTAGGGTGGGTTAGTGGGCTGTACCTCTGGGTGCCTCTGGCCCACTAAGAACGCAGTGTACTGGCGTATGGGTTAGGGTTAGGATTAGGATTAGGTTTAGGGTTGGTGGGCTTTTAATGCCCTCTCTGGCACATCCAGAAGTCTCAGCAAAACCTGGCCATGCGATTGGTGGAATGGCTCCAAAAATTTGCATGGTCCCGTCCCATGGCCAGCCCATCATTGCGCGTGTGCAGGTGTAAAAAAATTAAAATAAAATAAAATAAAATCAATGGAGACGTTTTGTTGCAAGAAAAACCCACTGCTGCTACTATAAAAATCAGGCAGTTAAAATACCTAATTTTCACATGTTTCTGTGGTGCTTTGGTGGGTTTTTGGACCACGATTTAAAAAAAAAATATTGCGGTTGCCATTTTGGATCCCCCCACACTGCATAGCAAATGGAGACGCCGAGGATGCCCCCTCCCAGCTTGGTACCAGCAAGTCTCAGCATCAGCAAAACCTGGCCATGCGATTGGTGGAATGGCTCCAAAAATTTGCATGGTCCCATCCCATGGCCAGCCCATCATTGCGAGTGCGCAGGTGTAAAAAAATAAAAATAAAAATAAAATAAAATAAAATAAAATAAAATAAAATAAATGGAGACGTTTTATTGCAAGAAAAACCCACTGCTACGCTACTCTAAAAATTCAAGCATTTAAAATAGCTATTTTTCGCATGTTTCTGTGGTGCTTTGGTGGGGTTTTGGACCACGATTTCAAAAAAAATATTGCGGTCGCCATTTTGGATCCCCCCGCACTGCATGGCAAATGGAGATGCCGAGGATGCCCCCTCCCAGCCTGGTACCAGCAGCCCAGGACAGGAGGGGGGAAGGCTGGAGTGGGGACCCCCCCCCCAGAAACCACCCCTCTGCTAGGTGCCCTCAGACAGGCATATTTTCGCCTGCTTTTTTGGCCGGGAATCTGGGTTTTTTTATTTTTAAAACTTTTTTTCTGTGCCGCTTGGCATCGTGCGATCGCTGTGATGCCAGGAACGACAACGACAAATCAGACCCAATTTTTCTTTTGTCGGTTCGAGTTCAAGTTCTGGGGGAGTAATTGTTGTTACCGTTTCCGTTGCGTAATGGAAACGAGAATTTCGTCAAGTCGTGCCCATGTCTAACTGGAAGTCAAGTCGCGTTAAATTGCGGCGGTAACAACAAACGACAAACGACACGATGAAATGACAAATTTTTGAAAAATTTCGCGAAAAACGGAAACGAGCCAAAACGGACCCGTCCCGAAAAACGACAACTCGAAAAAAAAAATTCCTGGTCGTGCCCATCTCTAGTGCTGACAATTTTTTTTCTCCAGTTTTATTTTTCTTTTAGCTGGAACTGTTGGAAGTTTTTGGTGTGCTTTCTGGGGTGGCTCTGACCCCAGTGAAGACACAAACCTTTGTGGCAAACCTTGAGCTTCCCATAAACTTTGGTAGGACTTTAGAATCTAGCACATTTGTCTCCTTTTTATATTTCTCACCACTACAGTCAAATGCTGAAGACATTTCCATGTTCAAATGGAAATCCAGATCTTAATTTTGCAAGTGCATTGTTCAGCCATAGTCTGGCTTTTGATATTTATCAAATCCAATGTGCTCCATGTTTATCAAAGATCCCAGCATTCTTAAAACCTATGAATTTTTATGACATGGCAGAGACATACTTATTTCTGCTTCAAAAGGAAAGCAGAAAATGGAAAGGTTGAGGGGAAACAATGAAATAGGAAGCGAAGACAAATAAAGGAGCATGAGCAGTTTTTATATGTATGAATAAAAATGCAATTGATCTAAATAGAATTATAGAGTAAAACTAGGATGTCTGAATAGCAAAGTAAATATGACTCGGATTTGGAATGTCTGATGGGTTTCTTGTGATGGCAGATAGAGATGGGCCCGAATCGAAAAACTGATGTTTTGGTTTTTCGTTTTTCGTTGTGGGTCCGTTTCAGTTTATTTTTGTTTTTTTGTTAATTTTTTTGAAAAATTTTCATTTTGTTTTTTCATTTTTCGTTTTTACCTGCTTTTTGCGTGACAAAGCATTTCCGCACGCGGACATCCCCCAACGCTCCAGACCAGAGGGAAAACACTAAAAAAAATGATGCTGGCAGAGACACAGTATAGACTAGGTACTCAAGAAGGTTGCAAAGGCAGCGGCGGGTGTTGCCCAAGGCGTAAGGCAGCCGCAGAGTAACGAGTCGCAGAGACAGCGATCCCACCCTAACTCCCACTGCAGACTGTAAGGAGAGCAGGGGCTGCCAGAGCTTTTTATGCCCTCTGTGGCTGCCAGACCTGCCCAGTCTGCAACCTGGGCATGCTATTGGTTGAAATTGTCCAAGAATTTACATGATCCCATCATATGGCTTGCATCCATCTTGTGGCTGGAATCCATTTTGTGCCATCCTTAAAGGGAAAAGAAATAATACATCACAATGGAAGAAAGACAAAAACAAACGTTTTAAGGACCGCAACCCCCTGGTAGGTAATAATTTCAAATAATTATCACTGCCTTTTTACATATGTCCAGGGCATTTTAATACCCAAGAAATCAATATTAGGCATCTGGGAGCCATTTTGGGTCAATGTCTCCTAACTCCCATTAAAGAGAAAAAATACAGCGATCTGAGAAAAGACATAAATGCACGTTTTAAGGACCCCCCCCCCCGGTAGGTATTATCAGGCAGAATAAATAATTATTGCTGGGTTTTTACGGATATTCAGGACGTTTTTTAACATTTAAAAACAGCTCATTTCATTGTGCGTCGCCATTATCGAAAACGAAACGTAACGAACCTAATTTTTGTGGTTCTGTTCGGTTCATTCCAATTTCATCACAATTTTTGTTATTCGTTTTGTTACATAACAAAATGAATAACGAATAACGAAATGAATTTTTTTTTCATTTCGTGCCCATCTCTAATGGCAGATATTTGCTGAGATCCTGTTCCTTTCTGTAGTACGTTGTCCTAGAACAGTGGGGATCTGATGAATCAACACAACATCCCGTGCTTTAACGGGCCTGCTGTAGTTACTTCTTAGTTTAGCAAAATCACAACTAGAGTAAGCCCATTTGAACCAATGGGACCTATGGAGGCTCTGACCCACCAAGCCTCCATGTATTCAGTGGCTCGCCTCTAGTACAACCTAGAGATGGGCACGACTCAGCGAAATTTTTGTTTTCGTTTTCGTTTTTCGTTTCCATTATGCAACAAAAATGAAAATGAAAATTTTCCAGAAAACAAAACGAAAACGAAAACGAAATGAAAAATTTTGCCCTGTTTTCCATTTTCGTTATGGCAGACACATCCCAACAAAAAGAATGCTAACGAAAATGAAAAATTTTCATTTTTGTTTTGTTTTGTAACGAAAACTAAAATGAAAAATGTGCAAAAAAACCCGAAAAATGAAAACGAACCGAAACAGACCCCAAAACGACAAACAAAAAACAAAAAATTATTTTTTTGAGTCGTGCCCATCTCTAGTACAACCACTACCCTAAAAGCAACAAGGTTTCAGCTATTTTGAGCCTCGTGGCGCAGTGGTTAAATGCCTGTACTGCAGGTAAAACTGTGCTCACGATCTGGGTTCAATCCCCGGTAGCAGGCTCAAGGTTCACTCAGCCTTCCATCCTTCCGAGGTCGGTAAAATGAGTACCCAGCTTGCTGGGGGGGCAATGTGTAGCCTGCACACTGTAATTAAAAAAAAAAATTGTAAACCGCCCAGAGACCACTTGTAGTGGTATGGGGCGGTATATAAGCAGAACACTTTTATTTTGTAACACACTCAACACTTTGGCTAAGAAGTTTTGAATCTTTTCCATGGAGACAGAGTGCTCCATTTACAACAGATGTATTTTGTATGTTATACTATATATAGTAAAGTGGTTTCCAAACTTTGGGTCCCAGAGTTGTTGGATTACATTTCCCAAATGCCCGACCGTTGGTCATGCTGGTTGGGACCTGTGGAAACTGAACTCAAGACGAGGGGTCAAAATAATACACACGGCTGTGGAATGCCCACAGGGTGCCTGGGAGTTAGTGTGTGCACCTGTGAGCAAGAACCAAGACCAAGAGGGAAGCACTCAGCATAAATCTTTTGAATCATTCTGTAACTCAGGCTGCAACACGTTCTCTATCCATTTCCCCAGAAGCAAGCCTACTTAACTCAATAGTACCTCTCTCAGAAGAGACATGTAGATAGCATTGTTAATTTGAAAGAAAACAGAAGGAGACTCATGGCACAGTGGTTAAACTGCTACACTGCAGTTATAACTGTGCTTGCGACCTAGGGTTTAATCCCAGGTAGCCAGCTCAAGGTTCACTCAGCCATCCATCCTCCCAAGGTCAATAAAATGAGTACCCAGTTTGCCAGGGAAATGTGTAGCCTGCATAATTGAATTGTAAACCTCCTAGAGAGTGTGCTTGATGTACTGTAGGGTGATATATAAGCAGAACATTTTGCTTTGCTTTGCTTTTTGCTTTTTGCTTTTTCCTTTTTTTTTGGTCTAAAAGTCAAGAAGGCTTCAACATATATTGAAAGACAGTTAGTCACCAAGTCCATTTCTGAAAACAGATGAAAGATATTTTGAAAAGGCATGCCTTAGTTTTGCCACTGCTCGTCCCTGATAACATACCCAGGGCTTTCGAGATGATTTTGAGTGTACAAAGCACATTTTAAACTCAGTTTTTTGTTACAGAAGCCCTTACCCTCAGTCAGGTCCGTATGCTTGTTCCCACTTTAGAAACAGGATCCCGGCACGACGGCAAAGTACAGGTGCAGTTGGGTGATTTTAGATTCTCTTCTCAATGGCCAGCAGAGTACTTATGAACAATATCATTACGATACGTCACTTCATTCAGTTCAAATTGTTTTTGCAGCTTTCTTGGTTGATCTCTTTACACATTCTCTGTCCAATGATTTGGACATTTCCACTGGTGTTGGCTATTATTCCCTTCCTTGGACATTCTGTGTGATCCTGCCATTCTCTCTCCCAATATGAAAGTCTTTTTTCAGATCTCTTTTTTGCAGCTCTCTTTCTTCATTGGTGTGAGTTCTTCTGCAAATTTTGCAAATGCGGATTTTACGAAGGCCCCAAATTTGGTGGAATCTTCATTTGTGCAAAAACTACTTCCAAAAAAAAAAGTATGTGCCATCAAGGCAACTTAATTCATCCCCTGAGTTTTCTAGCTCTGTACTATTCAGAATTAGAGTAGCAGTTTCTGTTCCTGACGGTGCTCCAGGACTACACAGCTTGCCCAAGTCCCCATAGGGAGGAGGGTAAGGCATATAAACCCATCAGTCACACATGGGTTAGGTGACCACGGCCGGCTCCCCCCCCCCAAGAGACCCAGTAGGGATTTGAACCTAGGCTCTCTTTTGTCACATGCCATCTGGAATAAGGTCCAGTTTTAGACCATTGTAATTTAAGAAGAAAATTAAGAAAATGCAACTTGTCTTGAAGAAAGCGATCATGACCAAGATGGCGAATGAGCTGGAAGCCATGCTGCATGAAGATCAAGTTCAGGAAGCTTGGTGTGCTTATCCTGATGAAGAGAAAATTGATAAGTGCTATGACAGCTATCTTGGAAGTACTGCTCCATGGAAGATGGAGGAAACTTGGTTTCTGATGCTGAAAAGGGCAAGAACCTGAAGCAGGAGATTCAAATGGTAAGTAATATTCTGTCTAAGCATAACTTCCAAGAAGTAAGAGCCTTCTGTCAGGGACACTTTAATGTGCTGTGTGGGTAGGGTGTTGGACTACACCAGTGGTTCCCAAGCTTGGGTTCCCAGATTTTCTTAGGGCCAGCCAGAGTTTTGGGGAGTTGCAGTCCAAGAACACCTGGGTTACCAAAACATGAGAACCAGTGGACCACACAATCCTTTGCATCCCTTCTAACCCTGAAATTATCTTATTCTCTTTCAACTGTATCTACTTCAGGGATGTTCTGTGAGGCTAAAATGGCACTGTGAGTTCCTTGGGGGGGGGGGGAAGGGAAGAGTTACACTGGGCATGGGAGTTGTATGGGATTCTTCCAGTTATGGGCGGCGGCGGGTGGGGGGGGGAGATTGGATGGCTGGGAGACTGTCATATTTCACAGTTATTCCAAATGGTGTCATGCAGCCTAGGGTTCACATGTTAGGAATGAGAAGACCCGGGTTCAAATCCACATTCCTATATCTCATCCTCAGTGCAGCTTCATGGATGAATGTAGAAGACCATATTGCATCTCACGGATGGGTAGCTGTGGAACCCTGTTGGTTTTCCTTTGGTCTCCCTGAAGTAGAATGTGAGATAAATATAGGAAACAACCCCATCATCAAGGTCATTTTTAAGGACTACATCACACACACTGGCCTTGCTCCTAATGACCTCACATATACCATCAACCCCTTTCTTCCTTTACTTATCAAAACGTAGCAATGAGATCCAAACCAGAGGTGCTTTTGTTCAAATGCAGTTGGACACAAACAGAATTACCCTTCTGTGAGGGTTCGAAGGTTAATATAGGCGGTTCTAACCCACAACGATGATTCTCGAATCTGGAGCCCGAAAGGTGCAATAAACTTTTATTAACCATATCAATATCCATGTCTGTTCTTGAAGCTCAAATGTTACTGAACATGGGGGGGGGGGAGGGCTTTTACATTTTCATCAATACATCCTGAACTCTTTAACAATGATGACCTGATGACGATTCCTTCAAACCATACCCTTCCTGTACGCTTGGGATTTATCGAGACCTTCCCATGGCCTTAGCTGCCACAACGGGGATGCTTGGCCCATTGAAGCCGCAGGATGTTCGCTCATCTCCCTCTTCCATCCCTGTGGAAATGTTTTAGAGGTTTCTGGCCACTGTATAGGTTTCACCTTCACAGGCCACGTCATCTGCTCTAGCGGGATTCGGCTCTTTCAAACTCTCCCCTCAGACCCTTCTGCCTTTTCCGTTTGGGTTCCAACGTCACTTAACTGTCGTTCCTCAGCCCAAGTTACCTCCTCCTGCTCATCCCATAGGTCCTCTGGACTGTCTGTCACCCAATGAGCTAAACTCATTGGCTCCCTCCAAGCCATATCTTGGAGGGAGCCAAAGGCTCCTTGCCTTTCCTCTTTATTCTCCCTTTCCTGTATCTGTATCTATCTTGTTAAGTCCTATGCCCATCATCTCTGCTACTTAATCTTCATCTCTCAATGCTTTCATTTCAGATGGCACACCCCTTTTCTTTTTATCTTCTCAGGATGCATCCTCACACCTTCCCAGCCCTGTATTTACCCTTTGGCATTGCAAGGAGGATGAGGAAGGAAAGGGCGGGATCCTGCAAACATCACTCCATCATTTAGCCTTCACCACAGCCTCTGGAAGGCCTGTGTCGGGCTACTCTCAATGCATTGATAATGAAGCCGGAAGGACACCGTGCATTGCTAGGCACTGGAGAGCAGAACGAGGTATTCAATAAAAATTCTGCTTTGTCTAATTAAAAACTCGCAGCAAGCATTTGTAAAGGACAGAGCACAAATTACAGGAGTCCTAGTCAATAATTACAGTATACCCTTTCCATGGCTTCTTATAGGCTTCTTTTATTGAGCACAGCTCTCTGTGTTGGTTTATTATGAGCTCTTTTTTGCAATAAATTATGTGAAGGATTTGCTCTTACTGAGGGATCAACAACGTGTGTCATGGCCCCTTGGCTGTTTATGCTCAGCCAGATGTAGTTTTCTTGTTCCATGTGTGGTGTTTTATGTGACCCTTTGCTCATTGTTCCATGAAGGAATGGGCTTGGGTGGCTTTCTGTCTAGGTTCTGCCAAATTCTGCACCCACGCACCCTCAGGTCCTGACAGAAGAGCCACTGGTAAGTTTGAGAGATGTCCACTAGTAAGAAGGAGCTTTCTCCTCCTGCCAGCTCTTTCTGCCCACAGGTCTTGATGACACTGCTCCTTGATCTTGGGTGGTTAGAGTGGCAAGAACTGTAGCAACACCATTCTCCATCTCTCCCTCTTGCCTGTATTGGCTGAGGCTCCATACCATGTTCATTTGGGGTTGTTCCCCACATACGCAGTCAAATCGTATCATTTCCTGTTTGATATTGTTGCATTGCTTCTTTGAGTGAAGCCAATGTGATATGTGTGTACCTCTGTTAACGCAATACCGCTACTCTCCCCCCCCCCCAGCGCTGGGGCCATCAAGTTGCTCTGCAGGGTCTATTTCCCTTGCAAACGAGACCTGGGCTCTGCAGGGTCTATTTCCCTTGCAGATGAGACCTGGCCTATGGGCAGAAAGAGTCCTTCTGTCAGCAAGGAGACACACATAGAAGAGAAAGTACTTTTTCACCCAGAGAATCACTAGTCTGTGGAACTCCCTGCCTTAAGAAGTAGTGACAGCTGTCAGCCTTGACAGCTTTAAGAAAGGATTGGACAAGTTCATGGAGAACAAGGGTATCCATGGCTATCATGATGGATGCCTAAGGACAACCTCCGGGTTGGAGAGAGAGGCAGGATATCTCTCAATGCCCTTTGCAGGGAATCGTAAGCAGGTGAAGGAATCTGCTTGGGAATCCCCTGAAGCAAATGGTGAGCCGCTGTGTGAGACAGAATGCTGGACTGGATGGGCTGTGGCCTGTTCCGGCAAGGCTGTTCTTATGTCCTTATGTTCTTACAGAATGTCATCTTTTGCTCCCTGGTTGTTGGGTTTGCCCAGGAAGGAGAGGCTGCCTTTGTTTCTCATAGCGCAGAAGTGCTAGATTTGAGGGATCATGCAGCTTTGGACAGGCGACAAACATGATGAAAGGGGAGGTAAATACCAGCAGCTTTCATGCCACTTTGTTCCATCAGTTAAAACCTTTCTGCTTTGAAAAAGCTGCATTGACCAGAACTGAGTGCAGCGGTAATAAGACTGTAGATCCTAAGCCAATTGTTGGGAGGGGGGGGATCAGCAGCGGCAGCAGGCGAGCCGTTCCTGCTGCATTGCAGATCTCTAACTTCCTTGTTCATGATAAATAACAGACTGCAGAGAGGAGGGCCGGAGTCTCCAGCATGGGAGGATTAACCAGCCTACGACAAAATTAGATTTTGGAAATTGCCCTGAGTCCCACTCCTGTCTGTATCTTCTAAAGAGAGACTGCAGAGCAGGGAAATCTATTTTAAGAGCTCCAAATGTTTTCAGCGGAGCAAATTATTCAAAAGACATGACAACAAGGAAGAAAACAAGATTGACGCCAGAAAAAAGAAATAACTGAAGTAAATCATGGGCAGGGTAGAACGGCAAAGGGATTCCAGCACTTCCAGGAATTAAACCTTCAGTCAGGGCTCAGGTGTCAATTTAATAAAGTTGTGATTTTTTTTTAAAAAAAGAAGTATAATCAGCAAAACTTACAATAAACAGACTATAAACCATACGTTTATAGGGATGGCATAAAAGAAAACCTTTTCAGTATTTGCCACTCTTAACTACTTATTTAGAATAGCACTGTCATCCTGATTAAAATTCATTCCTACAAAAAGCAGGATCAGTTCACTGGATCTGACAGGGCTATTTCTCTCTACCTTACCCAACAAATGATTTCACATGGTTTCTCTCTACGATCACACACCGGGACCAATGATACGTGGCCTGTAGACCATCTGGGCTCCCCTCACCCATGACTGCAGGGGCTATTTTTGCCGTATTGTTGCAGCCAATTAACCACGCCTCCAAGGAAAATGAAAAATCCCCATTGTCCTCACTTCTTTTTGGAAGGGAAGTGGGAGCTCTGCTCTGCATATTGGCAAGGATCTGTGGTTCAGAAGGAAGTTCTGCAGACCTGCTACATCCCAAAGAACTCCCACTGTTGACATGAATTTTATTAGGGACCTCAAACCAGTGGTGAACACTAAGGTTCAGGGTGGTAATGGCTAGAGAAGAGCGTGGAGCTCAGTTTGAAAGTTTGTGCCAGTTTATGCACACAGCACCACAGGTGTGGTGTGTTCCTTTCCGCCACCTCCCAGCCAATGACCTACTCACCAGTCAGAATGTGCTCCTCTCCTCTTATTTCTCTTTGGCTGTTGCATCAGTCCTTGGCAGGAGGATGGGCTTCCTTGTTTTGCCTCCTTGACTAAGGGCCTTTTCACATGACCCCTAAGATCCGCTGGCCAGTGGCCACTTAAACTCGGACCAGAGATCGTGGGGGTTCGTTGCTCTTCCTGCGTCCCCAACCCTCCGCACTTCCTTGCTCCTGTCTGCGTGAGGGGAGGGAGGAAAAAAGAGAGGAAAAATGCAGGCTCCCCTCTGAAGCCGCCCGGAGCCCCGTCCTCGTCCTGATTCCTTCTCTTCTGTTTGTTTGTTTTTTTGCCTCCCGCCCCTTCTCTTAAAGGGGCGGGAGGCAAAAAACCCAAACAGAAGCGAGGAGAGCCCCGCACTCACCAGATTAAATCCGGACATGGGGATTTCCACCCTCCTAGAGCAGGTACAAGAAAAGTGCACTGGGACGCGCTTAGGTGGGCATGGTCGCACTTAATTTCCTGCAAACTCCGGAGCTGGTGGGGAAACAATTGTAAGCGCTGGAGCTGGCAGCCATTTGCTGCGGAGTTTAGGGGTCGTGTACAAATACCCTAAGCCAAGGATCAAAGGGAAGCCTGTGGTCCTGTCGGAAAACGGTTGAACAGCTGAAAAGGAAGAGGTGCAGAACACCTCGTCACGGCATCCATGTGCCCCCCCCCAAAGCCTGGAGGTGGACCCCCCTTCTTCTACAGCACGACAATAGTGATCTTTTGTCAACCAACAAGGAATGCTTGTCTGCTCTTTTCATACAGGGGCTATGTGGCCTCTCACCCTCTTTGGGCAGGAAAAAGACTGAGAAGGAGGAACACTAGCAGCACCCAAGAGTGGGGACACTAATCTTAGAAAGAGGCACAAGGCACAGCATCCTAAGGTGGCCCTTCCCTCCCTAGGTACTTGACATTCGGGATTTGCTGGTTGGACACGACTGAACGACTGAACAACAACAACAACAAACTGTTCAATGATCTGTGGGTGAAGCAGGAAGGTTCTGATATGCCCCAATGTTTTCCCCTGTGCTACAGTGTTGGGGAAGCATTGATGTTTGACATCTGACTAATTGACTTATTCTCAAGTACAAATATTCCTGCTTGGTACAAACACCCTGCAAGATCAATAGGCTGCTGGAATATCCAGAGCCTTTTGCAGAGATGGTGACAGTGGCTTCTCTTTGCCCTATAAGTGAAGCCACCACCTCCATCTTAAAAAAGGACAGGTGTAGGGTCACAATTGGGCAGAATGAAATTCTCAGGGATGCTTTTGGAGTCCCCCAAGACCCCCGAAACATGTCCACACCGTCACAAGCACTACAAAATAATCCCTATTCCTCTCTTAATATTCTCCCCACCCCACTTTGCCCTGGGTGTGCTTTTTACATGTTCCTACTCTGAACCCCTACCCTCTACGCTTGGGGCCACCATTTTCGGATGAACCCAGAAGAGAAGAAGGAAAGGCTGTTCCCATCACAATTGGAAGACATGTCAAGACCAGTCCCAGCTGTTTCCAGTTTGGTGGGAAGTTCCCAGGACAATGGGAGAACAGGAAACATCTGGGTTATCTCCGGCTTGGGAGCATCTTCTTTTGTCCTGAATTTACATCTCCGATGACCGTGTCTGGCAGCCCTGGAACCTCCCATTGACATCTCCAGACCTCTTTATTGACATTTTGATTATCTGGACAACTGGACAATGCCACCCTTTTCCGTTCCATTGTCCCCAACCCTTAAGGCTCGTCAAACACCTCAGTGGCAAACATCAGCTTAGCCACACCTGCATTACAGGACGAAGACGGGGTAGTGTTACCGGGCCCAGTGACCCACCCCAGGACCGCCCTGAAGGACACCTTGGACTATCCTAATTGGTGGTCATCATGAAGACCACCACCCACCTGTCTCAAGAGTCTGCACACAACTTGAGGAGCATCTGGACACCTGGTTTTTGGGGCAGATAATCTCCTCTGCCTTGTGGGGGGTTGTTCGCCATTGTCGTATTTATTGAGCTCAATAAATTGGCAATTAATTGGGAGTCTCTCATGTCGGACTCTCTTCATTGAGTACTTTGAGGTCCGGCAGTGGTCAGCAGGGAATAGCCTTGTTGAGACTCAACACAGGTTTCCTTTAGGCCAGACGTAGGGAACTTTTGGCCCTCCAGATGTTTTGGAGCACAACTCCCACTGTTCTGTATCATTGGCAGTATAGGCTTGGAATTCTGAGAGTTACAGTTCAAGACATCTGGAAGACTGAAGGTTCCCCACCCTTGCTTTAGGCCCTAAGGGATACTGGGTGGCCATATTCTCCAAGAGAGCAGTGACAGCAGTGGTGGTGGCCTGGACACTGCTGGATGCTGCAACAAAAGTAGGGAGATGGTGGGAAGTACTTGGGAGGGATCTTTTAATTTTTTAAGACAGCCACAAACTGTCTTTTAAAAAGCAATAAATTGAAGCCAATAACACAGGGAAATATTTGTCTCTTTGCATTTGTTGGGGGGGGGGTCTCCAGACCCAACAAATGTGAAATATTAAACGAACCAGTGATGTTTGTCAAATATCATGATTCACTTTTTATTTGTCTCCATCTCTACTCCCAAACTCCTGAAAAATCCTAGCCACCAAATGAGAATTCTGTGCTCCCAGAAATCTGAACAGAGAATGATTTAACTTTCAAATGCAATTCCCCTTCCATCAGCTTTAGGTCAAGAAACACACACACATAACTTTTTTAAAAGATGAGTTGTCTAGTTTATCTGTGCTTCAAAATAAACAAACAGACAGATCGACGGACCGACGGACCTTTTCTGGCCTAAAAGAAGGTCAAGAGTAAAATACAGTAATGCCAAATTGTGTTCTCCTGAGGCTTCTGAGCATGCAAGTTGCCATTTGGGGTAGCAGAGTTGGGGATGGCCATATAGGTGTGGGCAAAATAGTTCCTGGACACCCCCCTACAAAAAAAAACCCCAAATTGCCCATTCCTAGTCTGGAGATAAAGGACATCCACTGTTCCCGCTTCATGCCTGAGAAGGAGAAATGTCCTTGGAGTCCTTGGAATCTGTTCAGCTTACAGGATCTCAAAGGCACTCACACAACCACACAATGTGAGTAAGAGTGTTCTGAGTGGGTTGTGTTGTGCGTTCCCCTTCCCCTCCCCTCAGCTTCTCAAGCTTTCTAAGCTCCTGTACTGATCTCACACTTTCCACTGAGCGCAGAGTTTTCAGAGGCTCTTGCAGGGGACTCTGGTGCCAACAGGCAATGTGCGAGAACAAAGAGAACAGAATACTGGTGCCCGTGTGTTCCCAAGCTAGTAGGAGCAGCTGAGCCCTCTGCCATCTCTCAAGAATGATGCTAGATGACAACCCTGAGCTGGCATGGCTGGAATCTGGGGAATAAAGGAAGAGGGGCTTCTTATGGTACCTGTCCTTCTTTTAAGAGTCAAAGAGGGACAAGTGATCTTCCCATGGATAACAGTAAATGTGTTTGAAGTGGATCAGTATGTTCTCGGCATTCAGAACCTAAATTGCTTGATCATCCTCTCTCCAAGGTCATAATTCTATACAGCCTTGTAAACTGATTTATCTTTCAAACAAAGGGAAGATCGTAGGTGTTGTGGACACGGCACATTACATACCTACAAGCTCGTTCTTTTCCTTTCCAATTGGTGTGGTGGTACCACCAGTCAGATGAGAAACGCCAAGAGAGAAGAGATTGAGGTGCTGCTTTGTAGTATACTTGGGCAGGAAGTGGGATAGGGGTTGATCATTTCCACCAGTCAACAAAATAAAACCATTTGCATGGCTGCTTTCACACGACCATTAAAATCCGCTGCAAAGTGCTCGCAGATGCAGAGCATAAAATCGTTTTCCCACGAGCAGCGGACATTCTGTGTCAAGTAGACAGGATGCAATAACACTGAGTGATTGCCAGTGAGATGGGGGTGGGATGGTGGTGGGGGTGGGCATGGGAGACTCAGCTAATTTCATTGTGCACATGTTGTACATTGACAATAAAGGTCTTATTATTATTAAAGTGCAACCACGCCCACTTGAGCACAACCCAGCGCATTTTACAGATACCGGGTCTCAAGGTGGTAAAATCCTTGTTGCCGTTCCAATGTGGATTTTAAACCGTTACTCGAGTCCAGGGGAACGCAGAAAATCCGCACCAAAACCTTTTCGCCCACGTTATGATGTCTTTGCTGCGATTCTCAGTCGTGGGATCGGAACAGTTACAGATTTTCAAAACGCAGCCGTGGGAACATCCGATCCACAACATCAGCCACGTGACCACTCCAGGGCTGTGTGTGTGTGATCTGGCTCAAAGTTTGCTGCGGATATTAGTGGTCGTGTGAAAGCATATGTTCAAACCGTCACCAAATAAGGTAGATGGGGGGGGGGGAAGAGGCTTAGAGGGTCTCAAGCACATACAGAGAATGGAAATGCTTCGCAATAAGCCAGGGCATGCTGAGAATGTTTTCACCCCAAGCAAGGCTGGACCATCTCCTTCTGCCAGTCTCTCTGCTTACACAGCTCCGTGGTAAGGAGACTAGCTGGATGGAGGGAGCCACTGCCTGCTGGATTGACGGGCTTTCCACAAGGGCAAGGAACTTCAGGGAAATATCAGTAATGAAAATGAAGGCGCCAAGCAAAGAAATATCTTCGGCACAAAAATCGAGGCACTGGAAATTAAAACTCCCCTGATATTAGGGTTCTCTAACATTTAGAAGCAAAGTCAGCTTTGCAGGGAGTAGGAGTCTGTGCAGAATGTTGTCCTGGAAGGTTGGTGCCTTGTTTGAAACAGAAGAGCTATCAGGCACACTAGTACATTTGCTCTGTGCTACGAGGACAGATTCAGTCTAATAATATCTGGTGGTTGTTTTGCAAAATCCCTTCTTTCAATCACTGTTTGTATGCCAGCAAGCGCAGACCATCCCTCCACAGCTATGCCAGCAGCCAGTGAGAGTGGCTTATGAAGGCCAGAGAGATTTATGTTGATCTATGTTGCTTACCCTTATCTTCAAGGGCCAAATAGATTGGTGGCTGTGGAATGTGGATAGATTCCAAGTCGCACCCTATCTCCTGTCCATCTTGCCAACAACAGGCTGTTTTTCCTCTCCTAGGAAGGCCACAACTGAGATGATAAGGTCAATTTCCTTCTCGGCCTCATCAGGTACAATCGGACCATCAGGTACAGTATGGCAGCTTCTTGAGGTGGCAGTTCATTGGGAGACCCAGACAGGGATGTGCCACAGGACCTGTTGGGAGGTATGACCAAAGATGTGGTCTTCAAGACAGAACTGAAATGAGATCCAACAGCCAGCTGGGTTGTCTTCTTCACACAGAATTCATGCAAGCCAGCAATAGATCTTAAGCCAGGGTCTAGTACATGTAGGGAAGGAGTACTGTGTCATATGCCATGTCATAGGGCCATGCAACAACAACCAGTTGCAAAACCCCACACCCAAATCTGGGTTGATCTCTATAGGCCCAGATTCAAAGTGGAATGGACAGACAAGGCTGTTGGGACCGATTCATTTATTTGAGCATGGGGGAAAATGAGCAGGAGTTGAAAGCCAGTGGAGAGCGGTTGTGTGAATGAATGACGGAAGGAAAGGCCAAGAGCTGTCCTTTTCTCAGCGACAGCAGCTATAATATGCAATCGAAAACAAGACTTTCACTTCAGTTACAGTGTTTGGAAGAAACACATTTTAAAGGTGCTGCCTATTATTCAAAGGCTTCGAGTGAGCTGTTTGACAGGTGGGACGTTTACTCCCCTCTTGACAGACTATTATGCCTCCAAACTTCATGCCAACCAGTGCAAAAAAGAAAGAAAGAAAGAGAGAGAGAGAGAAATTACAGGCCTTGAATTGACAAAAATCGGCCTGTGTCCAGGGAACCAAGCAAAGCAGGCAGGACCTGGTTCACTACAGACCAAATCAGGATCTCTCAAGGTGTGGAACTGGCCTCCAAGCCCAATCCAGAGACCTCTGCACAACCTGACAGTGGACATGCTTCCCCCCACCCCACCCTCCATCCCATCCTAGTCTCATCCACAGCTTTGTCCCATGTCAGCTGCTCTAGGATATCACCAGTAAAACAAGGGTTCTTCTGATGGTAGATGGCTCCAATGGATCTTCTGCCATCTCTGTGGGACTTGGCAGGAATCCTGCATGCTGGCATTGTCTCATGACTTATGCTGGCATCATCGAGAGACTTCTATCAAATCCCAATGGGCCTCAACCAGTTTATCTGTAATAATTCTAATAGCGGTCGTGTGCAATCAAATCAACAGCAACAACTCTTTTCAAGGTTTTCCAGGAAGAGATCATTCAGAAGTGGTTTTCCTTTCTGCTGGGGGAGGGGGTTGCCCTGACATTGTGTAGCTTGCCAAGGCAAGGGCATATCTAGGCGGCGGAAGAGTGCATTTGCCCTCAGGCGCAGCAATCTGGGGGGGGGGGCTGGAAGGGGAGCAGGGGGAGGAAGCCATGCACCCTCCCACCACCCAGCGGTCCTCCTTTCCCCTAAGGCTTGGTAACAGCACCCATTCCGCTGCCTCCGCCTCTGCACGCCAGGTGAGCGGCGAAGCAGGCAGGCAGGCAGGAGCATAGTGGCCACGGCACCCTCCTCCTCCTCCTCTTCCTCGCCTTGGTGGGAGAGGTGTAAGGTGTGTGCGGTACTGCACTCTTTCCCTCCCATGCTAGAGCTAAATCATAGGATTGTGTTCTTAGAAGACTAACACAGGCTACACTCGGAAACTGAAGCAGAAAAGAATATCGCTCCATTAATGTTCATTCAAAATTAAAAGCTTTTCCCTGTGTCTTTGTTATAGTCCCCGGTAGATCTTAAAAGAAGAAGGAAAAAAGCCATGTGACATTCTCTGAGCAGAGAACTAATAAATTGCTGTGAAGCATGAGCTGGTAAGCATCAATCACATCCATGTAATTTAAAGCGGAATCTGTCATTCGAAAAGCACTGCTGTTCTTCTGACATGGTGTTGATTTTTGTGTCGTGTTTTAGCTCAGGAGGACTTGGAGGGGTCTTAGATTTGAAGAAAAGAATTGTGAATGCTCAAGGTTAGACGGAGGCTCAAGGTTAGAAAACACTTTCCTTTTCACTGTGGTAATTAAATTCACACATGTGCGCACACAATGTTATATATATATAACATTGTTGTGTGTACAAACATATCTATATCTATATCTATATCTATATCTATATCTATATCTATATCTATATCTATAAAGTTCCAGAAGGTCAGACCAAGACATTTGGCTGTCAGGAAGAAAAGGCATGATGGTGGCTCCCATGATTCCATGGGACAAAAAAGCACCTGGAATGCCAGAGGAAATTTACTTCAAAATTGGCAGGGAAGTACATGAAGGCAGCTGGTGAGATTAGAGGGTGCAGGATGAACTGTGGGGTGTACACACACCTTGGACATTGAAGAAAAAGGGTTAGCTGAGAGTTCAGGAGGAAGAGATGGAGCCCTCTACTGCTGCTTACAGCTCTATCCCACATCCTTTAAAACCCAGATTTAATTTTCTGATAAACCGGCTCCAAAAATCATGTCCCCACAGTCATCGAGCTTTTTTTAAAAAAGGTAGCGCCCCCTTTAGTGGATTCTAACGAGCTTTTCAAGACCTACCAGAGCTCTTGGATATTTTTTTGCTTCGCTTAAAATGCACATTTTCCCCAGCATGGGGGTGCATATGAGCTGATCTTCTGGGGCGTTTTTTTAATTTTTTAATTTTTCCTTAGTGCCCACCAGCCAGCCCTGGGGCTGGTTGGTGCTGTTTTTTGAATTTTTTTTAATTTTTATCGCCCCCACCAACGCCAGTCAGCTGGCTTGCAGGCCGGTTGGGGCATTTTGTTAAAAAAAAATTCTTTAGCCCCCATCAGCCAGCCCTGGGGCTGCTCGGAGGTTTTTTATTTATTTTATTTTATTTTTATTCCCCCCCCACACACACACACCAGTCAGCTGGCCCACAGGCCAGTCGGGCCATTGTTTTCATGTTTTACATTTTTTAAAATTTCTTCTTAGCTCCCAGCAGCCAGCCCTGGGGCTGGTCAGCCATTTATTTGTATATTTCCTCTGTGCCTGCTTGAAGCAGGTTAGGACCATGGGGACATAACAGAAGCAGAGCAGAATCCAAGGGATGTGGGAACTCAGAACCCACATCTTCAATCAAGTAATCAGGCAAGGAATAAAGCCGGAGTTTCTTATTTACCGCATCTCCCCCTCATGTGATAGCGCCCTTGGACAGCTACCATACTCTGCCTAATGATAGAGAAGGCCCTCGATTTGAGTAAGGGGAAAACTGACATGGTTTGCTCCCCAATTGAGAGTATATTAGTATTTTCCGAAGTTTGAATAAAAAGGTTGCATAAGATTGTAAGTTTCTTAAATAATGTACATTTGTGTTTATTGGTTCATATGAGTTATTATCCTCCAACTCCCGATGTAACAGTTGGTGGTGCAAACTTTATAATAACAAAAGAAAGAAAACCCCACCGTAAAATAAGTGAAATTATTCCCTGGTATAGTCAAGTGTCTTGCTTTAAGGTCACTTATAAGAATATCAGGGTGTTGATGTTAAGCTCTCGGGCTAAGCATCGCACAGGATCTTCAAGGCAATTGAGAAGATGATGATGATCCCATTCTGAAGCCATGCAAAGGTTTGTGTTTTTTTCATTCAAGAGCATGATGGCTTTGGTATCCTCACCCCACCTTGCTCTGTGTAAGCTTCAAAAGGATAAACCTCAAACCAGCACTGATTTGGCACCCGATGTCCTTGCAAAGCAGACGGCTTTTTGTGGAAAAGCTCACGTCAGGCACCTTTGCAATTAGACACCTGCAGCATAAAGCATGTCACTTTGCTGAGCCTCTGTGTCATCATGGATATGAAAGTGGAAGTGTGTGTCTGTGTGTGTGTGTGGGGGGGGGGAATGTCCCGGCCTGCCAAGGGGAGGGCCCACCACCCCAAAAGGATACAGCTTGTTATGATCCGTGGATGAAAAACTGCCAGCTAGGATGTCTGAAACAGGTTGCCGGGCAACATGATGGACGAGCAGAACGAAATGGAAGGTGTACCATAAAAGGGCTTGAAGATAGTCTGTAATTTTTGGTTTTCTTCCTTCAGCCGGTTCGGAAGGATCTTTTCCTGTTCAGTTTCCTTTGGTGGACAGAGGCGAGTTTATTGTGTACAAACCAACAGGCTGACAGTGTAATCCAGTCTCAAGGAACCACTGGCCATAGCCCATTTGAGATCACCCCCCCCTTTTCCTCGCCATCTGCTGTTTGCTTGCTCTATTGCTACCTGTTTTGTGAGCATTGTATATTTTACAAGGGTGCCCATATGGTTTTATTTTAAACCTTGTGGATTGTTAATTGTTAATTTATATAGAATTGTACATTTTGTTAATTTGACTTCGTTTAATTGTTAATGTATATCCAATGTATCGGATGCCTGGGGGGGTCACTGTTTTTGTCTGGGTTGTTGGTGATTGGTTTTATAATAATTAAATTCTTTTTTTAAAAGATACTGTAGTATCCATGGGGATGAAACAGATTCTGGCACTGGTTTTCATGGAAGGAAGGAAGCCAGCAGGCCTCCAATCCCCAATCGCAGGGTCCAGGAGGATACCGGGGTCAGTGGTATCAAAGGTGGCTGAGAGATCCATTCCCCCAAATAGCCTCCTGTCAGAGGTCATCTAGCAGGGCCACCAGCCATGATGTGGTCTAGGCCCTGAATGAATCTCGACTATCAATATCCTCCAAGAACAACAGCAGCTAATTGGCTGCCAACCTCTCAGCCAGTTTTCTCATGAACTGTATTTCGACAACCAGGCTGTATTTCGACAATCGTTGTTGTGATCGTCAATTGACAAGTTGACTTCCTCCCCAAAATCGGCTGGATCATTGTCTCCTTCAGAGCAGAAGGTTAATATCCCTTCCCGTAAGGTGGAATTGATTATGTGAGTGGTCCATTCAACCGTCAGTGCCCTGGCCGATTTTAATTGCCAGGAGGGGCATGGGTCTGATCAGGAGGTGCTGGCCTTAAAGCATACAAATGCCTTGTCCACATCATTAAGCAACACAGGGTGAAATTGATCCAATCTAACCAGACCAGATGGTGCGCTGGACATCTCAATAGGACTTACCGTACTAAAGGTGTCAAGGTCTCTATGGACGGCACAAAAAAATAAATGTCATCTGTGATGAACATGGGCTGCTGATTTTTCCTACAGGTCTATACCAGTCTGCAGGGAGATGTTCAAACATCAGACTTCCTGCCTTGATATTTGCATTTTAACTCAGCAACTCCATCTATTTTATGATAATCTCAACTTCTTGTAATTGTATCCCAGTTTTATACATCTTTTTGCACTGTATGTTTGATCATTGGTGTATGTGGCTTTGAAATCTTCAGATATCAGCCTATTACAAATATTCATACACAAATAGCTTAATTTTCCTCTTGGTGGGGTGGGATGTGATGGGGGGTGAGGCACGCTCAAAGTCCTTACCGAGCCCGAACTTGGGAATGAAGGCATTTGTGGTGAGAAACCATTATATCACAAAACCCCATGCTGATAAGTTAATGAAGAGGTTGCCAAGCTGTTTTGTTTGGTATTTATCTCATGTTCATTGTAATTTGTAGCTATTAAAAGGATCCCTATTGTGTGCAAATGAAACTGCAGCCATATGGATAATTTTAAAAAGCGTGATAGTACAAACACTTGAAATGTTTAGTATGTCTTTGATGTTGACCTACTTACTCATCTGAGCAACGATAATAAGAGTTGCATTTGATAAACTGTAGGTTAGAAGGGAGAAGTCTTTTTAAAACAGGATTTTAAGGTGCCCGAGGGATTTTCCTTTGGCAATGTTCAGTTTATAGATTAACTAAATGTTTTAATGGTTGATATTTATGCTTTTTAAAGAGCTGCAAGCACAGTTGCAGAGAAAAACTCCACAAATTTGAATTTTATCTGTTAACCTTTCCTCAGGATTGTACTGGTACGTAGCTTAGCCAGATACCAACCTGAACAATATCAGCTACTACCTATGGCTATGCACAGCTATGTGTCAGTCATTTTTTTTCTCCCCACATTTCTTCTTTCGCTTACCGTTGGCTCTGAGTCAGTAAGTGCCAGTTGAGAAGTGTGCTGCTTCATGCGTGCTGCTTCACACGCTCTCTTCCCTTAAATTGGCCTGCAGCTCTCAAGTGTGATACGGCTCGTTCTTCCATGGCCACTATTCATATGGATGTCCACTCAGCTGCTGCATAGGAAATAGAAGAAGGGAGTGCCATCTTTTGCTCCCTCCAGGCAGCAAAATACTCTTGGGCCAGCGCTGAATAAAATTGTAGTCACACTAAAACTTAAAATGTCCACGTGTAATTCAATCCTTGACAGCCCGTGTTGTGGGAGGTGATATGACAGCAACACTTAGTTGCATTTCTGAAAGATGCTTTCCTTTTTGTTATCAGCTAATGGCACTTGGCCCTGGGTCTCCAACCACACTGCTGCTAAAAGAGGCACTGGATAAACTTGTTGATGTGTTTGCGCAGGGAACTGGTTTTTGTGTTTTAGATTGCTTGCCAGTTGCCTGCTCGTGCAAGGTGAATGTTCAAGTGGTGCAAGGGGACCACCCAAGATGTGCGTCTGGCACCTTTCCAGGTCTCAGGCCAGCTGACCACTTCCAAATCCTCCCCAAGTTATAGCTGCAACCAGCCTCCTTACATGGGTGGGTCACAGCTCAGAAAAGCCATGGCTGACAAAGAATTCTGATGTTTGCTTTCAGATCAACGACCCTAAATCCCATTTTATAGATGTCTTTAATAGGCAAGCCATATTTTATGTCTTCACCAAACATCTGACACAAAATGTAATGAGATTTTCTCTTTCACAAATCCTCTCTGTGGTGCACCAATGACAGCACTTGAGCAGTTGTTTACAAGGCGAGGTTCTCAGAATTGAGAAGTTATGCAACTAACTTCTCTTCACTGCAGAAAAATGCTATCTTTATCATCTCTATCTATATTCTTCTTAAACTCTTTCTGATGTTGTTGCTGTAACATGTAAACGTTCATAAATCATAACACAGAAACCAAAGTTCACTGAATTGAGACCAGTTAGTTGAGTGGGTAACTCTTTCTCTGGATTGTTCTATGCTATGCCTGGGCATTTGTGTTTCTCCATGATGTGTTTGGGCTACAATTCCCATAATCCCTGGAGTGTTTGGAGCTGATGGGAGTTGCAGTCCAGAATGAACTGGGGAGAGAGTTTACAGTTACTCATATTTTATTTTTATTTATTTATTTATTTATTTATTTATTTATTTATTTATTTATTTATTTATTGCACTTATTAACTGTGCCGATCTTCCCAAAGGAAACTCTGGGCGGTGAACAAATAAATATGAAGTACAGCAATACAACCCAATTTAAAAAATAGGCCAACACAATATAAAAACAGTCATAAATACATCCGGCAAGGCAAGAAGGTGGGCAAACAAACATACACACAAAAAATTACCAATCACCGAAATGCTCTTTAAAAAGCCATGTTTTAAAGGCTTTTCTGAAAGCTGGCAAAGACTCCACTAGCCAAAACTTGCTAGGAAGTTTGTTCCAGAGCACTGCGCCAGCCACTGAGAAGGCCTGACTACAGGTAGAAATCCTGTGGGCCTCCCTAGTGGTGGCCACCTGGAGTGAGAGAGCTAGTGATGCTCTGGTGGGACGGGACAAAGCTGATCTTTGGGAGATACGCTCTGACAGATACTCAGGTTCCATGCCATGGGGGGGTTTCAAAACCAAAACCAAAACCTTGAACCTAATATGGGAGGCAACGGACAGCCAATGCAGGTGAGCCAGGATAGGGGTGATGCGATCAAACCTGCCCGCAAAAACCACCAACCTCGTCACCGCATTCTGCACCTGCTGCAATAGCTGAACAAGGGTCAAGGGAAGCCCCATGTAGAGAGCATTACAGTAATCTATCCTCAAGATCACCAGGGCCTGCACAATTGTATGTAGATATGGGCAAATTTGGGCAATAAGCCTAAGTTGGTAGAAGGCTGTTGAGTTTAAAATAAGATTAAAATTCTATTTCAGTCAGGCTAGCCCTGCTGAAGTCCGCTGGATCCCAACAAGCCCAATAAAGCATCCAACACGAGAGAAATCCTGAGAGATACTGCATTTATTAGGCCCAATAAAGACAGCAGGTGGACACAAGCCAGAAAACCAGGCAAAATTGTCCAACCCCCCAGCACATGGAAACCCCAACTTTTATTGATTTCTCCCCCCTCCCATCCCCGAGTGGCGCCAGTCCAGGGATTGGCTGAAGGTGATTTCAAATAGTCCAATCAGGATGATCCAGGGGTTGGCCAGAGGTGGACCTGGGCGGCCCCTGGCAGGCTGGAGTCGGATGCCCATGCAGGTGTTAATGAGTCCAAGTGTTCTCTGATTGGGCCATCCGGGGGACACAATGGGAAGGGGGAAGCGATGCATTGTTCTTTGGGCCTTGGTAAACTTGCAGGAATCAGAAAGTCAATGGGGGGGGTTGGAGAGGATTATTGTCAGAGTCAATGTGAGGCAGGAAAACTGATGGGATTATTCAAAGGGGTTTTGCCAGTCTTTTGTGAGTGCAGGAAGGTGATAATGGAATGTTTCCCCAGGCGGTGATAACATCTGGGTCTGGAGCTCTGGTGATCCAGGAAACAGCTGCTGTGGACGTGCCAGAAGCTTTGGGGAAAATGGATTATTTCCAGAAGATGCAGCTTGTCTTGTGGTGCTGCCATGATGCCAGTTCTTCTGTGCCATAACTCCCTTGCCCCAGTTGGTAGATATAGGGGCCATTAGGTAGAGCAGAGACACATTTAAAATGTGTAGATGGAGTGGGAGGAAGGAGGGAGAAGAGAGAGAGAGAGAGAAAGAGAGAAAGAGAGATGTGTGGGGCACTGGTAGTTGGGGGCTAAGAATCAGCTAGGCGGAAAACCCATGAACACAGTCCTTTTGGTGTGATGGAGTCCCTGGTTCCCAAGAGCGATTGCTCACAAACATTCCCTGAAAGCCATGAGCATGATAGAAATAAATCATCAGGAAAAGGGCAGGCAGGAAGGGTGGAAAGGAAAAGAGAGAAGGGGGTTGAGGTTGGCTGGGGCCAGAGACCTGGGCCAGTGTAGGCAAATGGATATGATGGAAGTAAGCTTCCTAGAGGGAAGGGGGGGCTGACTATGGCTAAAAGCCAGGGTTCATATAGATAGAGGGGCAATGGAGGTAGCTTTGAGAGTAACAGGATGTCTCCGGGGGTTGATCTGTGGCTGTCACTACAGGAGCCATGACCACAGTAGGGATGAACTGCCAATTCACGGGGATTCGACCTGAATTGTGTGTTTGGCTCTTTTGAATGTCCTGGAAATGAATTATTTCATCCTGGCCCAACAAGGAATGTTTTGGGAGGGGTCTCAGGGGACCCCAAAAGCATCTCTGAGAATTTCATCATGCCCAATTATGACCCAACAAAGCTGCCTTAGATACAGCTGCCACCTGGGACTTCAGGGACAGTACTGGATCCAAGACGACACCCAGACTCCTCATTCTATCAACCAGCTGGAGGGCATCACCCCCCAAGCTAGGAAGAGGGTCTCTGTACCCATCCAGAGACCACCAACCCAAGGAACAGAACCTCAGTCTTCTCCAGGTTGAGCCTGAGCCTGCTAGCCCTGCTCCACTCCATGACTGCATCCAGGCAGCGATCAAGGGTCCGCACAGCCTCCGTTGCAGTGGTGGAAAAGGAGAAATAGAGCTGTGTGTCATCAGTGAACTGATGACAGCAGACCCCAGGACTCCGGATAACCTCAGCCAGTGGCCTCATGTAGGTGTCAAAGAGCATAGGGGAGATTGTGGACCCCTGTGGCACCGCACAAGAGAGTGTCCAAGGGGCTGACACACACCCCTCAGCTCTACTTGCTGGGCACAGCCATCAAAGAGGAGGAGCGCAAGCTCAAAGCAAGGCCCCCAACTCCCACCTCAGCAAGCCGTCCAGGGAGGATACCGTGGTCAATGGTATCAAAGGCCGCAGACAGGTTGGGAAGGACCGACAAAGAGGAGCACCCTCTGTTGGCTGGCCTCAAGTGGTCATCAAGCAACGTGACCAGGGCCTTCTCGGTCCCATGTTCAGCCTGAATCCAGACTGGAAGAGATCCAAAACATGATCTTCCTCCAGGAATGACTAGAGCTGTTCAGCGGCAACCTGCTCAGCCACCTTGCCCAGAAAGGAAACATTGGTTATCGGACAGTAGTTAGACTGGTCCTCCACAGCCAGGCCTGGTCTTTTAAGAATGGGCTTGAT
>JAHTLZ010000074.1:5843492-5863297 GCA_023846285.1 Phrynocephalus versicolor | reverse complement strand
CTCCCTCCTGCTAGAGGCCAGGACTGCCTCATCTCTGTTGTCCTTCCGGAAACAGGCAAAGACCTTTCTCTTCAGGCAAGCTTTCCCTGAATGATGGTCTATGTATTATGTGTCTTTTATATGAATCTACAGGATCACATAGGCTTTGTGTTTATAACTGCTTGACCTTATGGATTTACATTGACACTATGTTTTCAATGTTAGTTTCCATCACTCATTACATGGAACTTTACTCCCCTTTAACTGCTTGCGTTCTCTTGTAGATTTAATGCATGTTGTCTATTAATGCTGTAAGATGTCCCTCAATTCCTTGTTTTCAATAGTTGGACATGACTTAATTGTACAGTATTAGACTGTATATTATCCCTCATTCTGTAAGCTGTCTTGGGTCCTTTTTCCAAAGAGAAAGGTGGGGTAAAAATACTCTAAAATGAAATAAATAAATGAATAAATACAGTACATGAAAAAATACTGTAGCCTCAAGACAAGGCTGCCAAATTGTGGGTGGCTGTGGCGAGGACATCATCTTGTGAACCCTACTACTCAAATGCAGGAAGGACAGAAACAAAGAAGGTTTAAGAACTGTATTAAGTACAGGAAGGGTGTACTGCTCTCCCTGAAAACCAAAGCCAGGCAAAGTATAAGCACGGATGGAATAGAGACTCTTAAGTGGTAACCATTTGAAAAAGGCAAATTCTTCACTGCAATCTAAGACCTATTTTGCAATATATACCTCCTGCTGCTTGGATGATAAAAGCGGGACCTGCTTTGAGATGATGCTTGAATAGTAATATTTGGGCAGAATTCTAATTCCTCATTCAAGCTCATTGTAAGCTAGCGGAGGGGAACCTCTTCTTCCAATTTCAGAAAACCACCGTTCTGTTTCATTAAGAATTCATTTCAAATATGCCCACTGCTGAACAGTGTTACCTCTATTGTATGTTATATCTATTGTGTGTTCTGCTGGAATATGAGATACCCCCTTCTTCTATCATTCTCTCTATGTAACTCTCTGCTTCTATATTCAAAACGTTGGTTACAGAATTTGAAATACTGTGCATTCCAGAAATCCTTTCCCAGCTTTCTGGTTTTTTTAAAAAGGGACGTTTGAGCTTAGGATTGTGAGTGATAAACTGGCTGTGGTTGGCAACTTTTTATTTCAAAAATCCCTGGTACCTGAATGGTACCCACTGATTGGGATAGGGGGAGGCTGGAGACCAATCATGAGATGGCACCTAGCAACCCCAGCATAAGCGTTTGGGAAGAATACATTTTGAACATCAAAGGTCTGGTCACATGCCCCCCCTCTCCCCCACCCCAAAAAACCAACCACCCTGGGATATGACCTTTGCAAAAAACTGTGTTGAGTTGCACATTCACACAATGAATTCTTCTTCTTCTTCAAGTGCCATGTCCTCGTAGAACATTGGCCATCAGTAGCCTGAATTGGTTTCTATCTCAGGCTACTCTAAACAGAGCAGCTGTGCTCACTGAGGACCATTGGCTGAAGTTCTTAAGCCAGAATGTTCTTCTACACCCCGAACCATACTTCCCATCTATTTTTCCTTGAAGGATAACCTGCAGCAGATGATATTTCTCATTGCGCATGATGTGCCTGAAATATTGCAATTTTCTTCTCTTTACAGTATTGAGGATATCTAACTTTTTTGCACTGTAATACAGAGTCACTAATGTGGCTGTATTACAATGAATTCCAAAGTGCATATTTATTTTCCTCTGAGTTCTATTATTTTCCTAGGAATTGAGTTAAAGTAAACAGCCACAACAGGGCTGTTTATATTAGCACACTGTTTTCTTAACTGATTTAAGCCCATTGTGAACATTGCACCCAGTTTTAAAAGGGAGCACTTCAGTTACTTAATAGAAACACAGAAACTGTGACCTGAGTAGACTAAAATCAAAACACTATATATTATGAGTTCTTAAAGAGACCTCCATGCCATCATGAACCAGCAACTATTTTATAGGTGAACAAAGAAATTTATCTTGGGTCCCCATAAACAAATAGAAGAAATTTAGAAAGAATATTTGATGGTATTGTTTCACTTATGTTCTGCTCAGTGGCTTCCTAGAAGCATGTGGTTGGCCACCTTAAGACTACACAGAACTTTGTTCTGATCCTGTGGGGCTTATCTTAAAGTGTTTGCCTTACCTCCTGATCCAAAGCCCTCTTGCAGAGTGAAAAATCTCTCTCTCTGCCTTTAAAAAGCTCCACTGACTCCACTCACTTCGGGAGATGGGGTAGCTCTAGCACAAGAATGAAGCAAGCAGGTAGTGGGTCAAATGACAATAATCCAATTAGCATGTCATTGGAAATGGAACTGCCTTCAGATACAGGAAAATCCTCTTTATCCTATCCTAATACGAATGTGCTTTACTGTATTGCAGATGAGTTTGCTTTGCTTCTGTGATTGGTCATTTGGAAGATTAAAAGGATTCATTTGCAAGTCTGGGGCAGGGGCGTATCTAGGGAGGGAGAAGGGTACATCTGCCCCGGGCACAGAAATCTGGGGGCACCTGGAGGGGGGGAGGAGGAGGAAGCACTGCACCCTCCCTCCGCTGCAAACCAGGTGAGTGGCAGGCAAGCAGGTGTGTGAGCGTGGTGGCTGCAGTGTCCTCCTCCTCCACCACCTCCAACTCTTCGTCGCCACCATGGGAGAGGTAAGACGCACACTAACATGCATGTGTGTGCACACACGCACCTACCCATGCGCCCGCATGTTGAAAGGAATACCCCTGCAAATTAAAATGAACACTCCTCCTCCTCCTCCTCCATCTCTTCGTCGCCATCAGGAAGAGGTAAGGAGCCAGGGGCAGGACAGATCTTCCGATCCCAGCTGGCTGCCCTCTTCCCAGAAGCATAGGAAATTAAGGAGGGCCCTGGTTATACCAGGGAGGACCCAGCCGCTCTAGCAAATCATGACATCTTGATGCATGAAGAATCATCCATCCCTTTAAAAAAAACCATGGGGGGGGCTTTGGGTATTACAATTTACAAAACAGCAAACCAGGTGAGATACCTGTAGTAAATAAGAGCCTTTTCACACGACCCCTAAGATCCGCTGGCCCCTTAAATTCGGACCAGAGATCTTGGGGGTTCATTGCTGTTCCTCCATCCCCACCCCTCCGCACTTCCTTGCTCCTGTCTGTGTGAGGGGAGGGAGGAAAAAAAGGGACAAAAGAATAAAGGCTTACCTCCCGGTGCCGGTGGAAGCTGCTCCGAGCCCCGTCACTTCCTGATTCCTTCTCTTAAAGGGACAGGAGGCAAAAAACAACAACAAAAAGAAGCGAGGAGAGCCCGGCACATCCGCATCAAGGAATTTTCACCCTCCTAGAGCAGGTACAAGAAAAGTGTGCTGGGTTGCGCTTAGGTGGGCGGCTTCGCACTTAATTTCCTGTAAACTCCGGAGCTGGTGGGGAAACATTTTTAAGATCCGGAGCTGGGAGCCATTTGCCCCGGAGTTTAGGGGTCGTGTATAAACGCCCTTTGTAATTAAAGCCAGCTGAGCAAGAAAGGTTCCCAGGCCAAGGTGAGTAAGCACCACAAGTCTGGGTGAAAAGCAGACTGAAAGAAGCAAGAGTTTATCATCACATTCTTTTCTTTCCCTCCTTGTATCACATTGACTCGAACTCTTGCATGTCGATTTGGACCATTGTAGATCTTCTGGTCCCGTCCCCCCCCCCCGCTTCTTGTTGCTGTCACATTGGGATGCCTATGATTTAACCCTTGGCTATTGGTTATTCTCTCTAAGACTGATACTTCACGTCCATTCTTGTCCCGGGAGGAAGTTCGTTGCATATTGATATCAGTTGCGGTCATGTGGTCTTCTTCCAGTTCTGTCCCTGTTCCCGTGTATGCACGGGCGTGATTGATGATACCGGCATGACTGTTCTGCACGTCCTCGTTCTGTGATGAGATGTGAAATTTCATGCCTTTGTTCTCCGGGTTTTTTTTCCGGCCTGACCTTCTGTTTTTCAATGTTTTGATTCTCCGAAGCCTTGCCTTCAATGTGTTACAGAGCTGAGTTTGAGGCATTTGTCTTTTAATCTCTCTGTACTGCGTTGCTGACTCCATAGGGAATGTACTGGCGAATGGCACATTGCACTCCTGCCACTAGATGGAGGGCACGTTGCGTGATCAGCCTTACCTCATGACTACTCGTCTCGGAACAAGATGTGTGACGAGCAGATTCCTGAGGCCAGGGAGGGGAATCTCTCGTCCCCCTTAAATTGCAGTTTAGGGGTGTGGTCGGGACGAACTCCCCTTGTCCTGCAATGGATGTACGGTTAGATTACTTCATACCGGTCCCAAGCGGGACCGCGAACAGCAATGAGACGGACGTGAAGTATCAGCCTAACTCTGCTCTTGCGTGCTGTTTGAGCCTGAGTCACTTTGACTTCTTCTTATGTTCTTATGTTCTTATGACTGACATGACAGCCCTGCAGGGAAAACATGCTCTCCATTTTTAATTGGGAAGTCGGCATCGTAATTTCTTTGATCCCGGGCTGCACAGATGATGAGTATACAGGAGGGTGTAGCCTTCTATATAGGCAACAGTATTGCACCACAAGATATAAATTAGTTATTCCAGAGAGATTTCTGATTTAATTGCAAAGAACACCTTTGCAGTGATAGCTGCTAGGGCTCTTTGGCTTTAATTCCAGCCCGTAGTATTCTTTCATATATACAGCACAATTACACTTCCTTTCTGTGTTCCTTTACAACAGGGGAGAGGAACCTTTGGCCCTCCAGATGTTTTGGACTACAGTTCCCACAGTGACCTTTATTACTGGCAATATAACCTTGGGACTCTGGCAGTTTTAGGCCAAAACATCTGGAGGGCCAAAGGTTCCCCTTCCTTGCTTTACAGGGATGATCTGCCTTGAATCGGGCTCTTTTATTTCAGAGAAATCCCCTTGTTTCTCATTTGAGAAAGGGAAATAACAATTTCCTGGCGTTCCAGCTCACACATCTCCTATTGGGATTTCCAGAACAGCCTGGCAGTTTCCTCCTTTACCCCCATGAAACAGTTGCTGAACTTTTATTGATTTTATCAGTTGAGTGAAACTGAGTATTCTTCTCTACAATTGTGAGTTACCTTTGTCCCCTTTGGGAAGGCTGATCACCAACAAAGGGTGGTGGTGGAAGGTGTACACTTAAAGCACAATACCTTAGAAGGAGCTTCATCTCTAGTGCCTTTGTTAAGCGTCTTGCTGGAGTGGCAAAGTCTTTCATTCATTAATAAACCAAGTTGTTGCAAAGGCTGTCTGCAAGGAGTGCTCTTCCAGAGGAGGTGGCCATGGCTTCATCAGCAATCCAACAGGCCATTGTTTCTATTCATTGTGATCTTTACTGGAATATCAATTGTGCAGGGTTAAAGCCATTGAATCATATTAAGTTGGGAAGGGTCTATAAGACCATTGAGTCCGACACCTGGCTCAGGGCAGGAATCCAAACCAGAGGGCTCAGAGCAGAGCCCTGGGGTACCCCACTTGTTATCTCCACTCAGTTTGAGAAGGAGACAAGGGGTTGTCAAAAGCGGTTACTTCATGTCCTTCCTTGTTCCACAACTAGTTTTGTACCGTGACAGCACTGGTCATGATCATGTTTAGTCCCTGTTTCTGTTTTCTCATGGTCATGATGGCTTGTCTCGTGACAGCTGTTACCACATGGTCTTGTTCTGTGACAAATTCTGAATTTGTATTGATTTCTTAACTCTTTTTAAATATTGTAAATAAAACATTTTTGATATTTTGATTTAATAAATAAATAAATAATAATAATTTATTGTCATTGTGTGTATATACACAGTATACACATACGAAATTCAGACACCCAGAGACCAGATTCAACACACACACACACACAAATCTCCAAACACTCTCACACACATTAAAAACAAAAACAAAAAACCCTTCAACACACACACATAAAAATCCCTGAACACTCCCCCACCCACCACCCCACCCTTACTGGTCTTATGGGATTTACACATCAATGGTACAGAATGTTCAGTATTTTCTTTAATAAACATTTGCGCTGCATGGTGTTTCCCGTATGGAAACTAATGTTGAATGCCACTTCAGCCGCTGACCACTAGGTGGACACTGGTTGTTGCGTGACAGTTGTTACCACATGGTCCCTTATCTCAGAACAGGAACCGGGAACAAACCGAGACAAGAGAATACCCCAACTCAGGGCCAGGTACAGTATTGTCACACTCTGATCCTGCTCTGGGGGCGTGGTCGAGACAAATTTCAGCTGTTGCGCGACAGATGTGAAGTAAGTTTTTTTTGTACCGGTCCGAAGCGCAACACTTACAGAGACAAAACGGATGTGAAGTAACCGCCTAAATTTCTGTTGAATACCTCCAGCATTGGAACACTCACCACTCCCAAGGTAATTGTATCCTAACATCCGTTAGGATGCTTTCCCCCCACATCCAGTAGTCAACCAAAACCATCCTCAAATTTGATCAGCATCCCCTGTGCCTCCTGATCCCGGGTTGTGAATCAAAATGTTGAAGAGCCATGGGGGTACCCCACTTGTTACGTTTTCCCAGTATGAGAAAGATTCACTAATCATCACCCTCTGAGTATGATTCTGTAACCAACTGTTTCTCCACCTGACAGTTGTTTTATCCAGCCCATGCCTACTTAGCTTGTTAATTAGAATATCATGGGGGCACTTTGTCAAAAGCTTTGCTGAAGTCAGGATCTATTATTTCCACACTACAGTATTCCCTCTGTCGCTCCGGGAGGGTACCTGGTTTTAAAAAATGAGATCAGATTAGTCTTTCAGGATTTGTTCTTGCTCCAAAACACAAAAAAATACATCTGGAGAGGAAATGGACAGGAGGCGCTGTTGAAAATTGAGGAATAAATTTTATGACTCCTCATTTGATAAAGCCTGTGAATAGCATCAAGTCCCCACTGGCACAGTCTGCAGGTCACCACTCTTAAGGACAGACCATATACCATTTTTTAACCTCTGAGGATTGACTGCATTGGCAAATAATGTGAGGGAATGCTCTGGGCTGGAAGTAGTCTGATTTGCTTTTTTTTCTATGTAAAAGTCAATGCCAGTCACTGCAGAGTCACTCCACTTACCTGCAGTGTTTTCCTCTGCTGCTTGGGCTTCAGCTGTTTTAGCTAGGCATTAGCAGTGGTTTGGGTGATGTGCTCAATGTTGAAGGGTTTGTAAGGCATTGTATTTTAAGCCATTCCATCTGGGTCCAGCATTAAAGCGAGCGAGGCAGAGCAGCAGGGGCTGCAGCAACAAGTGTGTGTGGGGCGGGGTGGAGTCTGCTCCCATTGGCAAGTGCCCTCTCAGAGGCAGTGTCCAGACAAGATGGGGTGGGGAAGTCAGGATGCTGCACCTGAGTGAGCACCCAACAGTATGGGCAGGACCCCGAACTGCTGAACACCTGCTGTAGGGATATAAGAACTGGGACGACCTGCCTGACTGCTGGTTCGTGCCCATTTCCAGTGAAAACGGCATAGCAATGGATTTCTTCTCTTGATTAGCTTTATGGCAACTGGAGGGCATCTTTGCTTCCAGGGGCCTCTATGCCCTTTCCTGGCAACAGGAAGCTGAGCTGAGCATCTCAAAACAAGATTGCCCGCCGGGTGGGCAAAAGTGAGGAAAACAACAACGGATCCTGTTGGCTTCTGTTTGGTGCAAAACGGGTTGTGTTTTCTCTCCACAATGAAGTCTGTCTGGAAAGGGGGGCAACGGTTGCTCTCAATTATGAACAGGTTGTTTTAAAAGAAAATGTAAATTATTTTTTAGAAGAGTTTGAACAGGGCCGTTGCTGGCTGTAGCTGCTACCTCTTAGGCCTGAAGCAGTGATGTGGCAATACCACCCAGCTCCTGTTCCCTCCCAGCAAGCATGCTGATAACAGAGGGATCTGGATAGCTGTCGCATTGATTCTGCATATGGATGAAACATATGGGGAATGGCTTGGAAAATACCCATCACTTTAATGCACAAGCTACAATGCACGTGGGTGCATGGTGGGTGCATAGCATGCTCTTTCAGTAGGCCTGTTTATGACTGCATGCCATGGAAACTTTGGAAGGAGAGGTTATGTCGTTCCAGGCTGCCTCCCTTACACAGGCTTGTGAAGCCAAGAACGGCTGAGCATCAACAATGTGGCAGCAGTTTTAGCATTCAGGCCACGTAGAATAATTTCATGCTCTCTGCCTAAAATGTGAAGCGTCTCGTGTCGTCAGCTTTGCCTAGGCAGATCCATCTATCTTCTTCTAGAAGATACACAGGAATGATTGGCCTTATCGTATTAGGCAAAAGCAGGCCCAGGAGTACAGTTGGAAGCCGGTGATAACCGGTAGAAGATGTGATGACACACTCATACACAAAATTCCAAGACAATGATATGCTTTTCGGACAGGTTTTGATGGCAAGCTTGTGCTGAGTTGCACGTTTGAACCTGCTTAGGGCAAAAATAAAAAAAAAACTGAAAGGGAAAGGACAGGCAGGAAGCATGGAGTTTATCAGCATTTCTGTTTATCCAGCTTGTTTTACAAGAAGCTCAATGCAGCATATTTAGCTCTGCTTCTCCACTCTTAAAGTGTTAAGGTACTTTAAATTGAGACAGAGAGAAAAACTGATCTACAGTCACACCATGGTGAGTTTCACAGCTCCGTGGACACTCACAATTTACATTCCAATGTTCTAAACCAGCCCAAGATACTGGCTGCATAATAAGGCAGAGAGGAGATCCTTGCGAGAGCCACATTTTCTCTTATCTGCCTCTTATTTAAAGCAGCCACTGCTACCAAAATGTTCCAGATGGGCTCATCAAATAATCCTGGGAAAGCGACTATTTGCTTTGGAGGAGTAACTTTGAATGTAGGATTATGAGCTTGCATGATACATAATCATGTAGACATAATTCCGGAGGGCCTGGCGTAGAATTTTGGCCCTCCAGAATGTGGTGGGCAATTGATTTCCAGTGCCAACGGCTCCCTCAACACCTTTCCAAACGGTTGCCTGCCAAAATTTGCATTTACTTCATAATTAGCTCCTCTGGCCTCTTTTAGGTCTTAGAAGGCCCTGGAAAGAAAGAAAGAAAGAAAGAAAGAAAGAAAGAAAGAAAGAAAGAAAGATGAAGTGACCAGGCATATCCTCATCAATGAAATATAGGTCAGAGGCTGCCCAGACCGACAAACGCATCAACTGAGGTAGATATGTTTGGGATTGCATTTAGTACTAAGAATGCAACACACTAATTTGTGAAGGGGATTCCTTCACTTTAGTATTGAATAACCCATTAATATTAAGATTATTGCTTTTTCCAAAAAAACAAAAAAATCCTGTGGGTTGGCATAAACATTTTCAAGATAGATAAATAAGCACTGACTTCTAGTGAAAGGAATAGGGATCCCCGGTCCGTGGCCAGCAGGCAGAGGCACTACAAAGATGCAACAGCGGTCTGGATCTTAAAGATAAGAAAGGGATTTTATTGGTTGTTACAACCAGAGAAATCTTACTCGATACAGATCGGGTGAGAAGTCCGTTGAACAAAGGGACTACAACATACTTTATAGACTTACAAACACTCTTCTTTTCCCCCGCCCGTCCGAATTTGCGTCATACACTTCTGCCACATATATCAAACATAAATTGACATCTTTGACAATTTATTTTGTATCTCTGGCGCTAACTCAATGTTTTCCCTAGGGTTTTAATTGCCCTCTTGTTTTGATGTACCTTCTCCAGGCGGCTGGGAAGTTTAGGAGTATCTGTGACCCTTGACAAATGTCTAAATCACCCTTGCCAGGGAGGCCCTCTTGTTTTGAGCCCACAAGGGTGTGAAAGAAACATGAGATAAGATTTTCCTGGGCGGCTGGTTAGCCTCATAGGATCTTAAGACACTTGTTAACTAACTGATGTGTAAGATAAATTGGTCTCTATTCTAAACACAGCTACAACTTAATTGGCGTCCTTGGATTCACTGCGCCTGCTCAGAAACATTCCAATTCCAAAACGGAAGTTCTTCCTTGTGGTGATCTGCCTGTCGGAAAGGCTTGACCAGAGTTTGGTTACAGGAACCAAGGTTCGCCTTGTAACATAAGCAATATGTATATAGAGAGTGCTTTGTGGATATTACTACCTTTAAATATATATAATTTGTGTCTTCCGTGTAGCTACATTATATAGGATATAACTTGGAATACATTGCTTATTGAATGCATAAGGGTGGCAGTGCATGGGATTTGCTAAAGCAGATATAGGTGCTTGATCGATACCCTTCACTAGGACTGCTCGATGCAAAGTCACTGCTTCCCTGAGGAGACTGGGGCTTGGCTTTTATTTAACAATCTCACTCAGGAAACGTAATCAGTATTGAATAACAGCGCTGAACAATGGCTTGTAAAACATCACAGGCATAATGGGAAATTAATTAAGAGATTAAAAGAGTCCTTTTAATCTCACCAATTGACCATCATGCATTTAATCACAAAACGGTGTCTCCTCATCTTTTTTTTCCTGTTTCACCCGCAGCTCGCTTTCCAAAATAGCCCACAAAAGGGGCAGCTTAGATACAAAACAGCCATCAGTTTTGCTGTTCAGGAAGTTGCGATGGGGAAACTTGGTGCATTTTGCGTGCACACCCTTGTAAGAAAGAGAGACAAGGGAGGAAAAGCAAATGGAGCCCCAGTAGTTGTGTTGGAGGAGAATAAAAACAACACATGGTCCACCCATGCCCGGGTGGACTGAGGGAATTTTTTTGCCGTTGTCCCTTAGAGAAGTAATGACTGGCATCTTACTGGAAAATTATACCACTGTAAATCCACCAATGTACATTTCAGTGGCACTACCCCCCACCACAGGCCAAGTCAGCATAGGCCAGGCCTGCCCAAAATCAGGCCCGGGGGGGGGGGCAAATCCGGCCCGCCAGGCCATTCTGAGTGGCCCGCGGCTGGCTGGCCCACCCCTCCCTCCCCCTCCTTCACCCCATGTTTTTTTAAAAGAAAGTGGGTGGGGCTTGCAGTGGGGTGGCAGGGTTGGGGAGCAACCGGCCCCTGACACATTCTCAGCCACGAAATCTGGCCCTCCTTACAAAAAGTTTGGGCACCCCTGGCATAGGCACTTGCTGTCACATGCCAAGTCATATGTCTGGGGTTCAAGGGCAAGTTTTATTATGCTTGTTTTACTTATTTATGTATCGTGCATTGTACCACTTATGTTTAAATTTTGTAAACTACCCAGAGTGGCCCCTTTGAGCCAGATGGAGTGGTATATAAGTCAAATGAATGAATGAATTCATAAATAAATAGTGGGAATGCTGTCTCATCCAAGTCTTTCATAAAAAAGTTGAAGAGCACTGGGCAGAGGACTGAACTTTGTGGTACTCCACTTGTTACTTCCTCCCAGTTTGAGATGGGGCCATTTATAAGCACTCTCTTTAAGTATGATCCTGTATAATCAACTGTGTATCCACCTGACATCTGTTCTATCACATATCTAGGTAGTTTGCTAATCAGAATATCATGGGGCACTGTGTTAAAAGCAGGGCCAGCGCTAGGGTTTTCTGCACCCTAGGCGAGGGGCGGTGGGCAGGTGATGGGGGGGTGGGGGAGGGGGAGGGGGAGGGGCAGCGGCGGCGGCAGGGGGCAGCGGCGGGTGGCGGCGGGGGCAGGGGCGGAGCAGTGGGCGGGTGGGCGGGTGGCAGCAGCAGGGCGGTGGGCAGCGGGCGGTGGGGGGCAGCAGGCTAGCTAGCGCCCCCTGTCCATTGGTGCCCTAGGCAACTGCCTAGTTCACCTTAATGGACGCGCCGGCCCTAGTTAAAAGCTAGTCTGAAATCAAAATATATTACATCTCCAGCATGTTTTCAAAAGACAGCATTAATACGTTTGTATAAAGCAGCACGTACCTGTATGGCATCAGCATGTATCTGCATTTGGTGGGAACACAGGAGAGGGCCCTATTTATTACTGCCCCCAGACTTTGGAACTCCCTTCCACTGGAGGCCGGGACTGCCCCCATCTTCCACAAAAAGGCAAAGGCCTCTCTCTCTTCAGGCAAGCTTTCCCTGAGCTAGCCTGAGTGAACCTCTTAAATGGATGGTTGTGCTTTATTACTTTGAATGAGTTTGTGACACTGATTTTGTTTACACCTTCTTAGAGTGATATTTGTTCATTCCTTTTCAGTATTTGTATATAATTATTGTTTTAGCTTTAAATATTGTCTTTTAATGACATAAACTACCTCGGGTTCTTTTTTAAGGAGAAAGGCAGGGGGAATAAATAAATAAATAAATAAATTTGAGAGGACTTTTTCCACATAGGGCTGTTGAGTCATGATAAGGAAGTAGAAAATATGTTTTAAAATTCATGTGTTATTATACTGAATATGCCATGATATGTTAAAGCAGATATTGGATACATTGGGGGGGGGGGGGAGAAGTTAACAGTTAGGCATACCATATAAGGTTAAGTTGCATCGGTGATAAACAGATTGTACGCCTTCTGTGTAGCCAGGATTGGCTAGAGTGCAAGATAGGGAAATAAGCATCGGGTATATTAACTTTGGACAGGTGTGTTTGGGCAGAGACCGCGCCTTGAGTGCCGCTCTCTCCATAACTGCAGTTATGTTAATAAAGGTCTTTCACTTTCTGCAAATCTCCATTGTTTTTGTTTCCATTCTGGGTAAGGAACACACATAACAGTCACCACATAGGCAGCAGTGGATGCCCAGACAAAGAATAACTGCTAGGTAGATGGAATTTTCTGCAAAGCGTTCTCTGCTTGACACATGTTGGGTTTTGTTGCTTTGTTTTTTATACCCTGAATGGTTGCTGCCTCTCAGGGTGTTGGCTGGAGCATAAGAAACTGCTATCTTTCCCTGGGTATCCAGGCTCTGAGGAAAAATAAAACTCAAGACAAGCATACTGGTGGATGGGGAGTCGTGATTTCATCTGTACCTCTGTGGCATCAGAAATATTGCTCCTGTCACCTCACAGGGTCAACCTTCTGGTCTCAATTTTAGCCTTTATATAAATATCTCAAAGAATGAACTGCTGCTGACTTGGTCCTTCTACCTATGGATTAATCCCCACTTTTCTAAAAAAAAAAAAAATGTATCCATCTCTACCTCATTTTAGAGTTTCAGTGATGCCTTGAATTATGAAATTAATCCGTTCCAACAGATCATTCATAATTCAAAATTCAAGCTGGGCAAGTCTTCCCTTCTCCACGTGAGGGTCCGACAGGTGGTGAACCACCTGCACAGAGCCAGGCAAAGGGGGAGTGGTGGAGCCTTGTAGGCTCATTCCTAGCCCGTTTACTCTCCAGGCGCACCACTCTGAGCTTCCATGCTGGACAGCAACAGGGATGATTATGGGTGGATCCGTACCTGGAGAACAGGAAGACCCAATTTTGCCCAGCTGTCAAAATCAGCTGTGTGGCAGTGGGGAGGGGGGCAATGCTTCACTCCTGCCCTCCGGTTTGGCTTCAGCCAAATGGCTGCAGAAGTGAGACCAGGTGGCAGGATTAAAGTGCCACTGCTCACTGCCGCCACACAGCTGATGTTGACAGCTCATTGAGGGGATTTTCCGGCAACAGAGCAAATCAGAGGAAGCTCTTCCCCTGCTTTGCTGGTTTGGGAAAGGCTCCCCCTACAAATGCCTTGAACATCGAGTACTTGAATTTTTTCGTTAATAAAAATGCCCTTTTTGGAATTTAAATTGCCCTATACCGGCAGATTCAAGGCATCAATGTACATGTAGTTTTCAATGTATGGCACTTGTTCTCCAAATCTCTTTGGACTTCAGCTCCCATAAGGATTTGCTGTTGGCTATGAGTTGGGTTAGGCTGCTGAGAATTGTGGGCTGAGAACATCTGGAGGTGCCACTCTTGTGGTTCTGACCCACTTGATGCAAATGCAAGGGATGTCTCCTGTTCCTCCCCAATGTTGTCCTTCCGTTGTGGGCGCAAAAGAGTACTTGGCAAAGCTCCTCAGCAATCACCCTCCCAGGACAGCAGCAGGGATGGTTGTGGGTGACCCATATTTTTTCACTGCAGTTTTAAAGAGTTGGCTAATATTCCTTCTTTGTTCAGGACTTTGGCAGTGGTGACTGTCAGTCATTAAGAGCACTAACCCATAGTTCCTTCCTTGCCTCTGATTCAAAGACAGCCCTATCTCTTTGCTCTTCCTCCTCTCCCGCTTTTGGTCTGTGGAAAGCCCTTGGTAGTTTATCAAGGGCTGTTGCTGAGAAGCAGTGATGTTTGTTCTTAGTTTGCTGTTTGATCTGTTCAACTGTAAGTAAGTAGAATGTCCCCCCTTTCACTTACCAATGTCTCAGAGTGAGCTACTATAACTGTACACGCCAGATAAAGGGAAGATGTGAAATAAAGTGGGATGGGGCCCTTAAAGCTATTCTGTTCTGTGAATGCCTGCTCTTCTGCAGTGCGGCTAGAGCAAAGTAACTGAAATTCAAAACTCTGCAAGATTTCTCAGGAGAGGTGGGGATGGCTTTCAGTACTTTGTGATATTAATATTTTGAAGATTCTTCCTGGACTCTTATTAAGGGCTAGTTGCTTTAATACATGGATCTTTCTCATGTAAATGATTGGATCTCACTGTTCCCTCAGGCCCGTTTGGTGTAAAATGCCACATTTAATGCCTTTAAAATGAGTTATCAAATGAGAAAAGGCATGGAAGTCGGTCCACTTCAGCCCAGTGAGAATGGGAAAAAGAAATTGAGCTGGCCGTGACAAATGCCTAATAGCCTTGCAGGAAGTTTATATTAATAGGTTCGTTTTAAAAGCTTTGCAAAATTACATTTAAAAGCATGTGGAATTAAATTATATTTTTAACATTGACCTCAGCATTGTTTCCGAGGACCTCGCAGTGGTAGCAGACAGTTATAATTGCATTTGAATCAATGGGCATACTGAACGAAATTACTTTTCAAAAGGTTTAGAAAAGCAAGGTATAATCAGGGAGGCACTGGCAGCTTAGCGACACAGGATGTTCTTCTACAACCTTTTTCGCACTTGGGGCTCAAAGCAGCTCCGACTGCAATAGCGTTTGTGTTCAACATTCCTCTTATTTTGGCCCAAGGGCTCATTTTGGGCTCCACTAGCCAAACTATTCAGTCCAGAATCAAGAAAGATCAAATCATAGCCTACGTTCTTTCATGGGAATCATGCTGATATTTAAAATACTGATATTTAAAAATAAAATTAAAAATTAATTAAAAATTAAAAATACTGTTTCCAACCCCCAACCCCACCCCACACAACTTTGTAGGGTGTGGTGAATCTTCCCAAGGATTTGGGAGCAGGAGCCCACAGCCTCATTTTGTAAAATAACTAAGGTGGCCCCCATATATAATAGGAATCATAAGACCTTACCCTCTGAAGAGGCGAGTGTAGGGCTACTGAATCCAAAGTAGGGGTGGGCGCCATATAAAAAAAAGACACACTGTTTTGTCATGTTGTAAGGTTTCAAATTGTTTCTAAATGAAACAAAATGGCAGCTAGCATTTCATTAGGAAAAGAAATGAAACATGATTTTTCTGTCTAGAATGAAATGATTTGGTCTAGAGGAAATGGCAAGGGAGCTTTCTCAAGCTCTTCTCTGCGAGCCCCCACCCCCTGAAATTTGGAAAGGTTTGGGGTTCAGGGAGCTGAGTTGTGAAGCACCAAAGGGGGTGCCCCTAGGAAAAAACCTTTCTAATTGGAATAGGAAGCTGATTGGGTAAATGATGGCACTGCCAGCACTTCCCATTGATTCTAATTAGAAAGGTTTTTCCCCTAGGGGCACCCCTTTTGGAGCTTCATAACTCAGCTCCCTGAACCCCAAACCTTTTGAAATATCTGTGGGTCACCTAATATCCTTTGCAGAAGTTACCCCTACCATTTACATGCCTGGGATCAGTAATTTTCCATTGCATATTTTTTACAAAATAATACAAAAATTAAAAATATGTAATGGAATGAAAAAATATGCAATGGAATGAAAAAAATTATAAATATGCAATGATCCCAGGCATGCAAATGGCAGGGGTGCCTTCTGTAAGCAATTTTAGGTGACCCAGAGATTTCAAAAGGTTTGGGATTGGGGGAGCTGAGTTATGAAGCTCCAAAGGAGCTGCCCCTGGGGGGGGGGACCTTTCAAATTTTAATAAATGGAAAGCCACTGCAGCGCTATCACTTACCCGATCAGCTTCCTGGTAAAACCACTCCTTTAATTTTGCACTTACCTTGGAAGCCCTGTAAGGGTCACTATAATTTGGTTCAGACTTGATGGCACAGAACAGCAATGAATAAAAAAATAAAATAAAAATGATGGTGAAATGGGGTATACATTTAAAATTAACTTAGGCGAGGATGCCCTTGAATGCTTCTTGAAATAAGACAGTCTTTAACATCCTCTTAATAGATGGGAGGCAGGAAGCTTGTTGACATACTTCTGTAAGAAGCCTATTCCATAAGGAAGGGGCCACCACCAAGTAGGCATGATTTCTGGTCACAGTCTTCTTTGCCTCCTTCTGCTCTTCCTAAGTAAGTAACTTCCACAGGAGGGGTCATTTTGAAAAGATCAAAATAATATCATAAATGTCATAATTGTCACACAGCTCAATCACGTGATCACACTTGGGATGCTCCTGTATGTGCAATTTTAATCCACATCTCTCAAAAAGGTTACAGTTTCATCCTATGACATTCTAGAAGCATGTGCCAAAGGATGGCAAATCCATTTCCCAAGTATCTTTTTTCTTAATACAGTAATCCCCTGCCCATCGCAGGGGTTAGGGACCCGACCCGACCCACAGTAATGGAAAATCTACAATATGCGGATGCTGGGCCAGGTCGGGACTGGGGGGGAGCTATCTGGGGCCTTCTATATTTACATGAGGCCTGGCAGTGCCTTGAATGGGCCAGTGAAGGGCTTCTCAGGCCTGTCAGAAGCCCCAGAAGTGGTTTCCGGTCATCCGGAAGTCACTTCTGGTTTTCTGGAAACCACTTCTGGGGCCTCAGACAGGCCCAGGAAGCCCGTCAGAGTCCTGTTTGGGGCAGCACCAGGCCTGGGGTAGTGCAGGAGACCTCAAACGGGCCCATGCAGCTTACCCCAGGGGGGCTTTGTTTCATATACTGTGGCTCTGCGATATACCAGGACCGCAATATATGAAATGCAAAGTGGCAGGGGACCACTGTAACCAGGGCTGGCGCGTCCATTATGGCGAACTACGCCGTTGCCTAGGGCGCCAAAATGGACAGGGGGCACTGCCCAGCCTGCTGCCCCCCCCACCCCCTGCCACCGCCGCCGCTGCCACCTGACCCCCCTGCTGCTGCCACTCGACCTCCCCTGCCGCCGCTGCCCGACCCCCCTGCCGCCGCCACCACCACCCCGACCCCCCCTTGCTGCCGCCCTACCCCGCCCCCGCCCCTCACCTAGGGTGCGAAAAACCCTAGCGCCGGCCCTGACTGTAACCGAAACAAAACAATCCTCCCATCATCCTCATTCACATCCTCTTACCAGAGATTGGTTCCTTTGCCGTACTACTCAAACAGTCAGGATGTTTTTCCTGATATTCAGCCAAAAGATCTGTGATCTCAGCTGGAGCCCATCTTGGGAAACCTCAAGCCCTGTGGCTAAATCCAGCCCTTCTCGGGTCCCACTCTGACCCTTTGACCCCAGAGAGTGTTGAGCCTTCTTCCCCAGGACACAGTACAATCTGAAAAGCTCATTCCCCTCCCAGCCTCTCTGAAAAACCCTCCTGGGGAGCAAGCCATGATCCATTTCCATGCTTATACCAGCTGGGTAGGCAGAGACATGCACAGATGCATGCTATTGCCCAATGACACTCACAAATCTCCTGTCTCATGATACAGTCCTTGGGTAGTTTCCCAGCTTTTATATTTCCCCCCTCATCTTAAAAAAAGGTTAACAGCCTCCCTTAAGGCTAACAAGAACTTCAAACTATTGGAGCATTTGGTTCTGTACTCTTGCCTCTGTCCATGGCTGCTGCTGGAAGGCAACCCCCCAGTAACCTCTCTGCTGAAATGGGATTTACACGTCCACCTGGACCTTTCTCCATCCTTGCATTAATAGAAATTATATGATGGAATGATAGAGTACACTGTATCCAGTTGGCTTAGGTCAGTGGCTTGGGTCTCTGGCTGTGGAGTTCAATCCCCAGGCTGTGCCACGAAGGAAGAGAGCCAGCCTGTGTGGCCTTGGGCGAGCTGTGCAGCCCCAGGGTGCCCCTGGCAAGAAAGGGATGGGAAACGACTACTGAGAGCTCTCTACCTGCCAAACCCTGGGAAAGGTCTCCAGAAGTCAGAATTAGCTTGAAGGCACATGATTGTTCAAGTATAATGTATTCATGATACTACTTTATACTGTAGATCCTAACAAACCACATCATATCTTGCAGATACTACTTTATACTGTATATCCTAACAAACCACATCGTATCTTGCATTTGAAGCTCTGAAGTATCTTGGGAAAAGCTTATTTTGAGTGGAAGTTTCTTTGAAGACTGCAAAAAATATCTTAAGCCACTGTGTGGGTGAAGTGGGGAGAGAATGTGCTGGCAAGTCTGACAGCCGTAAACACTTTTTGCAATGTATTCCTTCTTCCGAGGGATGTAAGGCATCTTATTTTCCAGCATTACTATCTCACAAGAAACTAATATGAAGGCTCAGCTATTGACTGTTCCCTCATAGCATCATCTACTACTCCTGAAAACAAACATCCTGTTGGAAAACAATGTGAGAGAAAAATCAAAACCAGGCACAGGTTTAATGAGAAGCGGTGGGTGTTAATATATCAATGCCAGTCATGGCGGGCTGCTATTGTCTGGGTGCTTTAAATATTGCTAGGACAATACCAGCCCATTGTCCTCCAGAGAAGGACGAGAATCTGAATTTCATTGCTTTCAAATCTATTTTTTAATGTTATGAGCCAGTGCAACACAGAGACCCAGACAACATGTCTCCAAAATGTAACACATTTCTCCCCTGACTGTCTATATGAAGAAAACACAAGAGTGAGGAAAGGCAGTAAGGAGAGAAAAGATACAGATTTTTCCCTGGACTCCAGCTACTAATCAAATATATGGTGTGGTCCCCCCCCCCCCCAGGATGCTGCAGTCTCAGAAATGATCTCTCACAGGATTAATTAAGCTTTTTTTTTTTACTGCCTTTCCTAGTTTTCATTCCTGAGGGCAGTAAAGTTTTATCTGGGAAGGTATAGCATGGAAGGCTTGTTTTGAAAATTCTCTGTGTTTCAACATTTCTGCTACTGCATGCTTTACATCTATCAGCCACTTCTTTCCCAGTGCACTTTGTGTGACCTTGCAGCGAATTGAAAAGAAAATGGAGTCTTAGGTGGTTACTTCATGTCCATTTTGTCTCTGTTAGTGTTGCACTTAGGAGCAGTAAAAAAAAGTTACTTCATGTCCATCACACAACTACTGAAAGTTGTCTTGACCACACCCCCAGAACGGGTGCTAAGTGTGACAATACTGTACTGGTGGTGGAGTAGGGTTTTCCCTTGTCACTTTTTGGCCGTTACTTCACGTCCCTTTCATTGCTGTTTGCGCTCCCACTTGGGACTGGTACGAAGAAATGTAACTTCACGTCCCTTGCAGGACGAGGGGAGTTCGTCCCGACTACGCCCCCGAACTGTGATTTAAGCGCGATGAACGATTCCCCTCCCTGGCCTTGGGAATCTGCTTGTCTCGCTTCTCATTCCGAGACGACAGCCCGTGAAGTAAGCCTCGTCGCAGAACGAGTGCCGATT
>JAHTLZ010000074.1:5802191-5834524 GCA_023846285.1 Phrynocephalus versicolor | reverse complement strand
ACCACTGTATTACAATAGGTTTTCAGTGCATTCCTTTGGGGAGCCTGTGGGGACCCAGTGATGCAAAACCAGCAGGGAGGCAGTGGCAAGTGGAGCGAAGCTGCCCTGACATAGCAGGGGGAACCTGGCTCTGACAGCACTCACCAGCTCAGCCCCCTGCTGTGTCGGGTAAGCTCGGATCCTAGCTGGCCCAACACAGTATGGGGATCCTGGCTCTGACAACAAGAATATGCTTTTAAAAGGCTTGTGCATGCCTTGCAAAAGGTGCTTTTGCATGGCATGCAGAAGTGTTTTAAAACAGATTCTTGCTGCTCTGACCCAGTGGGGCAGCTAGGATTAGCAGGCGTTTATCAGGGATCTGAAGGCACTGACCCCCCCCCCGCCCGCCTGCTTTCCGAGTGTGAAAAATTTGAATTACAAAGAGAAATCTGCGGGACTAGGGAGCTGTCAAAATCAAGTGGCTGTCGGTGCACCTGACAGAGAGATGATTTTGACAGCTCTACCTCCTGATGGATTTTCCCTTCATAATTCAATTTTTTCACAGTTCAAAGCATTTGTAATTCGAGGCATCACTGTATTTACTGAAAAACAGATATACATATGTGTCTTGGCTTAAAATGAGAATGTCTCCATTTTTACTGGCTAATTTGTTGTTATTTATTCATAATAATAATTTGGAAGTGGGGTTCCTTTTCTGAAAGAGCTACGCATAGGTCATCACTTGCATTTAAGTGATTTCCAGGTTTCGTTTTTATATGCAAAAGTTATGAAAAGCCACATTTCGCACAGATAGAAGGTAGCCAATGAGAAAAGTGTCTACAAGGCTGCCTTCGCCAGTTGCGGAAATGGTTCTAACTGAGCGCAACAGAATTGTTTTAAGCCCAGTTTTTCATATTCCATTTGAATACATCAACTAGCTTTTATTTTAATAAGACTGACTTTTCTTAAATTACAGTGGTACTTCTTAAGACAAATGCCTTGTAAGACGAAAAAACTCATTGGAAGTAAAAATATTCTGGGAACAGGCATGGTTTGCATGAAAAAAAATTCCCTATGGGATGCTTCGCAATATGAAAAAAACGTTCGGCATGTACCCGGGGGAGGGGTGGTGGTTATTTTTGTCTTTATTCTAGCTTCTGGAACAGATTAATCCATTCCCAATGCATTCCTATGGGAAACTGCATTACATAAGACAAAACATTCTTAAAACAAATTGATCCATAGCCTCCGGATCAGATGAATCCATTTTCAATGCATTCCTATGGGAAACCACATTCCCTAAGTCAGGCATGGCCAAACTTTGGCCCCCCTAATGTTTTGGACCATATCTCCCAGAATTCTAAGCTTAGATGGCCAATGACAAAGGACTGTGGGAGCTGTGGTCCAAAACATCCGGAGGGCTGAAGTTTGGACACCCCTGCCCTAAGTCAAAAATTTCTTAAAACAAATTGACCCATAGAACAATTTAAATTCGTTTTAAGAGGTACCACTGTACTGTCATCTATAGAATTCAGGTCAAAATGAAATGGATCCATTCTTCGATGCTCTCCTATGGAAAAATGGAAAAGATGCACTCAATTGTTACAAATGTATTACACATTCAGATGAAGTGGCATTCTCATTTTCCAGAACAAGGGAAAGTTTGCAGAATTACCATTTTTAACTTGATGTATCCACATTTTTAGTTTTCCATTAAAAGCAGCACATTTTAGTAGCTCTTATTATGCTCTTACCACATCCTTGTATTGATATATTTAATTCATTCAGGTGAATGAATATATAGTATATATTATGTGGGCCAGTGGAAGTATTGCATCTGTTATCTCAAAGTCTTTAACTCCGTTACAATTTTGGTTAGTAAGAAACTGAATAATTTCCTCTGACATGTCTAATACCCTGCTTGGAGAGCCACCTTATGTCAGTGTGACGAAGAAGCATATTATGGTTAGCACTGATTTCCTCTTAAAAAGCATAAAAATACAATGATTAAGTACCCATCCTTGATATAATTTACTACATTTACTGCAATATCTACATGTTGTTTTAACTTCTGTGGAAAAGTTTCGGATGCAAGTGAATGGCAGTGCAACATGCCATGTGTTATTATAACTTGCAGTACACTGTACCCTCATATAACAAACAGCTTGTATAACATAAAATCTGTACAACATAAAAATTCCACAGATAGGGGAAATTTGTTTAACAGAATCATCTATGGGGTGAATCTGTACAACATAAAAATGGTCACGATTAGGGATTACTCTGTTTTCAATGCATTCCTATGGGAAATTTGTATAAAGGAAAATTTGCTTAACAGAATTTCATTTGGAACGAATTAATTCCTGTATACGAAGGTACCACTGTACTTATTCCTTCTTACATACCAAAAAAGCCAGAGTTTTTGCCTAACATCGTAGGGGCATCATCAGTTCAAATTGAGCCTTTTATAACCATTGGTATTTTATGTTTTTTTTAAGCCTTTAATAGGATTGAAAGCATCATTTCCTTTTGCCATCAACTCCAGTGGGCTCACAAAGTAAAATGTTGTCCAAAATTTCCTTTCCTTTATGCATCATACAAATACAGCTGACGGCAATTATCAACAGCAGTTGACTCACCCAATTGACTACTCACTACTAGTTTTAATGTACTACTTGCAGTAAAATATCCTGACTGATATCTTGAATGTGCAATTAAATCACTTTGTTAATGGAATCTGCTGGATTTTCTTATGTGCTTCAGAACATAAAACAATTTTAATGCACATGGTTCTTCTTTGTGGGCGTCTGTGAATGCACACCTATGGGATGTGTGCGCCTGCGCACGCGGCCACTGGATAGTCCAAGCTCTTGAGTGGTGTAGGACCTCCTACTACTACTGCACATGCTCCTGGGTTCCCACGCTTATCTCCAGTTCCTTTTTCGCCACCACTGAGAACAGTCACCATTTTCCGAGCTCTTCTAAAAATTTAAACAGACAAATTATTTCCTCAGTTTTTTTTCTTTTAAGTTCTTACCCTGTCATCTTGACCTCCTCCTCCATGAGTTTATTTTTCTTTATTTATTCCCCCACCCCCTCCCTCCGCTTCACATTGCTTTATGGCCTCCGGGGGATTATTTAAGCTCGGTGTGGCCTGTCCTAATAAAATTCCACTTTCCGACGGCCACGATCGCTGCCTTTATTGCTTAGTCGAAGCCCATCAAACCACCCAGTGCCCAGACTGTAAACGTTTGACAAAGCCCACTTTAAAACAAAGACTTGGACGACTCTAGGCTTTTCTTTGGGAGCAGTCCTTACGTCCTATGGAGGCACGGGAACCGTCGGACCACTCTGCCCCTTCCACCTCATCTAAAGCCTCCAAATCAGCCTCTAAACCATCTACGGCCATGCAGAAGAAAAAGAAAATGGACCCTAAAATGAAAAAAATGGTCTAAAATGGTCTTTCATTTTAGGGTCTAAAATGGACCCTAAAATGAAAAAAATGCAGACCTCTCAAAGTCCGACATCAGGCCGTGGAATGTCTGACCCCTCAATGCCGATGCCCTCCTTGGCATCGAGTGCCTCTCAACATCTTGCTACTGCCTTGTCTCCGGCACAACAAATGCAGGCACTTTCCCCCACGTGTTCCCGTTCATGCAGCTGGAGTGACTCGCAACCGGACCACACTGTGCTTGCAGCACCTTCTATGAGTCCTGTGTTGTCCCCGAGCTCAAATATGGATGCCAGGTCCGAGACGGCTGACCAAGCCTTTACAAACGATCAGGCCCCGATATCTGACAAACGCAGACAGCCACTAACTCCTGACATCGATACCGACACTGACCACGATATCACAGCAAGATGCAAGAGACGGCTTCCACAAGCCCGAGACACTATCGACCCCAACACCGAGTGCTATGATTGGGCCCATACTGAATACCAACGCCCTTGACATCGACCCCTAGATGTCACCTCCAACGTCGATGTTGAGCGTACAGATACGGATGTGCCTTGCCCCAAAACAATTTGATACCGGGACACTTTTCTGAGGTCGACACCAAACGTGAAGATGCAGGCGCCTACCATCACACAAGACGCTGCTATCATGATACGGATCATGGCATCGATCTCATACACATAGATCTCGTAAATGAGCGAATACGACTTCAACCAACATTCGATGTCGACGTGCCTAGACATTTGGCACCATACTCCTCGACATTGCTCCTATTATGCCTATGACTCGATGGACAACTGTCAAGACCGACGCTACATCAAGGTCGTTTCTTGCTCTTCTACCACCTCTTCTGATATTGAGGCGCCATCTCGGCATCACAGTCAGCAACAGCCAAGGAAAAAAATCTAATATTCTACCTTCTACATCAGCAAAGCCTCATTCATCAGGCACTAAACATATCACCACATCAACTCAAAGAGAGGCTCCTGAGTGTGCATCTCCACCACCTGCTAATATGGTTTCCCGACATCGAGACCCACAAACTAAAGAGTGCCCCGCACACACAAGGGCCGATTCTCCTGCATCTATGGACATGCCACTCTCCTTGGATGAATCAGAGTCTGATATGGAATCACAGGGCACAGTTCAGTCTTCACCACCGAACTTGTGCACGCCTGACCCCGATGTGGCTGACAATCAACCACCCTCTCCGGCTGAGGATCTCCATCAATATTCTCAAATGATAAACAAAATAGCTAAAGTAATGGAATTACAAGTTCACCAGCCAGAAACAGATGAGACATGTAAATTTTTCGGACATCTCAATAAAAACCAAGCACCACCACTCCATCTAGCCTTTATCCCTTATCTTCTAAAAAGGGCTATGGCGACCTGCAACAAACCTTCATCAACCCCATTGATGCCTCAACGCATCGATAATCTTTACCATACCCATGGAGAAGGTACTAATTTCTTGGCCAAACACCCTCTAGCCAATTTGGTTATAGTCGACGTGACCCAGAACAGGGCTAAGAGTCACTCCACAGCTACGCCTAGCAATAAAGAGGGACAAAAATGTGACATCATTGGCCGTAAACACTACTCCTTGGTTTCCTTCTCTCTAAGAACTTCCAATTATTTGTGTGCTATGGAAGCATACATCAGGCATGTTATGCAAAAAAATTTGCCATTCTTTGACAATCTCCCTGATTAACTGAAAACCAAAGCCATCGCCTACCATGCAGAGATCATGTCCCTGATAGATTACGAAACCATTGCTGCTCATCACATAGCAGATGCAGCAGCTAAACAAATTGCCACCACAGTTCACCTCCGCCACCATGCCTGGTTGTGCACAGCGACCATTACAGATGATGCCAGAAACCAAATTGAGGACTTGCCCTTCGACAGTGAGGGTCTTTTCCCACCTACTACTGATGAATCTCTTGACACCATTTTCAAAATGAGAAAAACCGCCCGGTCCTACTCCTACCAGGGCTCTTCTTCACATCAAGCAGCTTGTCAACAACCATATCACTGGCACCGTAATTATAATACACAACAACCATATCAGCAGGCTCACTACAAGCAGCAGTATTCTTCTACCAGCACTTAATGGCATCCCAGAAATCACGCCAACCTCAAGGTGCCCATCGCTTTGACTGAAAGCACAAACAGTCCTCCTGACCGTCATATATCACCACAGCCAGACGTCAGGCTGCGACCCTTTCTCTCCAACTGGACCTCAATCACAACAGACAAATGGGTGTTCTCCATCATTGCATAGGGTTACTCTATCAAATTCAAAGAATATCCACTGTTGGGCAATGTCATTCAAACCTCGCCCACTCCAACACTTCGAGAGGAGGTCACCAACCTCCTCCACAAACACGCAATAGATGCTGTTACACCAACAACCACCTGTGGCTTCTACTCATGATACTTTACGGTGCCCCAAAACCTTACAGGGCCTTAAATGCCTTCATCAAGCCCAGACGTCTCTGACCCTTGTTCTATCCAGTCTCACTAAACAACCATTTGAACCACAGCCCCCTTATACATCCTTTCTCTCAAGACAGCCTTTTTGGTCTCTATTACATCAGCTCGTCAAGATTCAGAACTTGCAGCTCTGAGAGTCGATCCACCTTTTCTTCGATTTCATCCTGACAAAGTCACCTTGTAACCCAACATCTCATTTCTACCAAAGATTGTATCGGACGTCTACGTCAGTCAGCCTATTATACTGCCTACCTTTTTTCCATCTCCTGGTACTGTGCTCAAACGATCTTTACACACATTGGATGTACAGCGGGCCATTTTATTTTACTCTTCTAGAACGGCCCTGATAGGGACGAGTTAGTACGTATCAAAATCAAAATATATTAAAGTAGACCCAAATGTGTTAACTGGGTATAAGGTCAAATTAACCCAGCAGGCTTGGCACCACAGCTGGGACTTGGCACAACATCTCACACCCGTGGGCGTCAATCTCTTACAGTACGGAGTACAGGAGACAAGATGGCACCATCATCTAAGATTGTTGACATTATCTCATGGAAAGTCATTCTAGTGTTTGTAGCCAGATGGCCATAGACCAATATAAACAAAGCACGTGTATGCGTACTAAAATACGTCAACACAGCATACAAAAGAGTATAAAAGACCACGGAAACCATCACTCCTTTGTCCAGGAAGCAGCAAGGCCATTTGGCCGTGCTGCTCCTAGGATCCCTTAAACTAACCTATTCTCTGTGCTGTATTGTCCTGTGCTATATTTCTATCTGTCTTTAATAAACCTTTTTGCTATAACTAACTCAGCGTGGCAACTTTGATGAACCACCAATGATGTATTAACAACTTATATAGGTGCATTGGCAACTCACAAAGAAAACTACCAACACCAATTTTTTTAGATAAATTTATTCTTATCAGCCCCTATCAGAACAACAAAACGACTCTTCATCAAGACTTCTAACCCATCATTGGGAACCCCTGTGTCTTCCCAGACTATTTCCAAATGGATTTCACAAACAATCTGTATGGCCTATGACCTTGCTGACACACCTCTACCTGCATCACCAAGGGGACACACCACTAGAGCCATCGCTGCCTCCTCTGCCTTCCTTTGAGGGATCTCACTACCTGACATTTGCAAAGCAGCAATGTGGTCGAATCCCTCCACATTTGTCCATCACTATAAACTGGACACCAAGGCAAAAAAGGATGCAGCCTTCGGCAGAGCTGTCCTCTCATTCTCCTTGCTATGACGACCCATCTCCGGTAAGTGAGCTTGCTAGTCTCCCATATGTGTGCATTGACAGATGCCCACGAAGAAGACAGGAGGGTTACTTACCCGTAACTCTGGTTCTTTGAGTGGTGTCTGTGAATTCACACTACCCACCCATCCCTCCCCGCTGTCCATCATGTCTTTCTGTTTATTCCACAGCGCTGGACTTCTGAGAACTGGAGATAAGCACGGAAACCCAGGAGCATGTGCAGTAGTAGTAGGAGGTCCTACACCACTCAAGAGCTTGGAACATCTGGTGGCCGCATGCACAGGCGCACACATCCCATATGTGAGAATTCACAGAAGTCACTCGAAGAACCATAGTTACGGGTAAGTAACCCTCCTTTTTACCAATTACTCAAGTGTTGGGTGGGTCTTTTTCCACCCAGCATATAGATATGCCACCTATGGATCTAACAAAGGCTTCTGAACTCCCACAAAGTCATATTTTGTGATAGTACCACTGGTATTAAATTGCGGCTTCTTAGATGTCAAGTTGTTAAGTGTATGTCCTGCGGCTTCACCACCATAGTGAATGTTGAAATATTCTAACAACTTAGATGGTTTGAGATTGGAGTTTGAAAATATCTTGCAACATAAAATGTATTGTGGTCACTGGGTGCCATCTTTCTCTGTATTGTACAAGTGAATCTGTAAGCAACATAGTCATCTTTCCATTGATGTCTTTTGACATGGCAAGAGTGACTATGAATAAATAAGAAATATATACATATTTTAACTACACATTTTAAGTCCATCATAAAATAATATGTAAACCAAAATTAATTATTATTCTTACTGAGAACAAGGAAAATTAGCATTTGTGCATTGCCTGCTTCATTAATGTTTGTGCACAATGAAGTGCACTTTGGGAGCAATTTCTTGCGGTATTGGAGACATTGCTCGTGTAATGGCAAAAGTAGTGTTGGCAGTTGTGGGGAGCATATCCTTGTAGCATCTGGTCGTAGAATTTGCAAGTATGCATGTGTTCACATCAACTGTAAGTACTTAGTATAGTAAAATCAAATTTATATAGGAAAAAGCTTTAAATTTTATAAAAGCATTCTGCAAACTGTTCTGCTTATATACCGCCCCATACCACTTCAAGTAGTCTCTGAGCAGTTTACAGTTTTTAATTACAGTATGCAGGCTACACATTGCCCCCTCCCCCCCCCCCGCCAGCATGGGTACTCATTTTACTGACCTTGGAAGGATGGAAAGGAGATTTATATCCTGATCAGGGACGCTAGAACAGCTCATGCCTCCCTGAGAATTGGTGAGGCCTTGAACTGCCAGGCAGAGTTATTCCGGGTGGTTCAAGACCTCTCCAATCCTGGTCAGTTGGGGCCTCCTCCTAGTGATTTCACTAGTGAGCAATTTGCAGCCTATTTTAGATCCAAGATTGAGGCCATCCGTTCGGACCTGGACTCCACTTGCAGTAGTCTCTCCCCGGTTATCCAGGGGGCCTCACCCCTTCGGTCACCTCGCAGGTTGAGTTTGGGCATGTCTCACTAGCGGACGCCTCCAAGGCTATGGCCTGCTGCTGGCCGGCGGCCTCCCCTTTCGACCCTTGCCCAGCCTGGCTTATTAAATCTGCCGAAGGGAACATGCCGGAGTGGGCTTCCGTCATTGCAACTGCCTCCTTCGGGGAGGGAATTTTTCCCTCCCACCTGAAGGAGACGGTGGTGAAGCCTACTTTGAAGAAACCCGGCTTGGCCTCGGACGATCTTGCAAACTATCATCCAATCGCCATTGTTCCCTTCCTGGACAAGGTAGTTGAGAGGGTGGCCGCCGTCCGGCTTCAGACCTACCTGGAGGATAATCATATCCTTGATCCGTTCCAATCCCAGTTCAGGCCATTTCACGGGACCAAAACTACCCTGGTTGCTCTGCAGGATGACCTCCTCAGGGAGGCTGACAGGGGGTGTTCCACCCTGTTGGTCCTCCTTGATCTGTCAGCAGCCTTTGATACCGTCGACCACGGTAACCTGCTGGTCCGGTTGGCCGAGGCGGGAGTTGGGCGCTCAGCGCTTGCTTGGCTCCACTCCTTCCTTGGTGGCCGGACTCAGCGGGTTCAGCTGGGGGAGGATTTGTTGGCTCCTTGGACGCTCCCATGTGGGGTGCCCCAGGGGTCGGCAATCTCTCCTATGCTGTTCAATGTTTATATGAGGCTGCTGGCGGAGGTCATCAGGAGATTTAGAGTTTGCGTTCATCAGTACGCTGATGATACGCAGCTCTATCTCTCCTTTTTTTCTTCTGCAGTGGAGGCAGTTCGCTCCCTTGATCTGTGCCTGGGGGTGGTTTTGGAATGGACAAGGATGAACAGGCTCAAGCTTAACCCGGAGAAGACCAAGGTGCTGTTCTTTGGGGCGTCCTCATCCGGGTACAATGCCCCCCTCCCTAGCCTGGGGGGTGTTTCCCTCCAGCCTACGGACAGGGCCAGGAATCTGGGCATGGTCCTGGATTCAGCCCTCTCCCTGGAAGCCCAGGTGATGGCGGTATCCAGGGCCGCTTTCTTCCAACTCCGCAGGATTGCCCAGATCCGCTCATACCTTGATGAGTCCTCCTTGAGAACAGTTGTGCAGGCCCTCGTGATATCGAGAATTGACTATTGCAACACACTCTATGTGGGGTTGCCCTTGACCCTTGTCCGGAGACTGCAGCGGGTGCAAAATGTGGCAGCCAGACTGGTGGTGGGTGCTCGTAAATACGATCATATCACCCCAGTTCTGGCACTCCTGCCCTGGTTGCCCGTTGCTCTCCGGATAAGGTTCAAGGTCTTGGTTTTGGTTTTCAAAACCCTCCATGGCTTGGGACCTGAATACCTGGCGGAGCGGATCCCCCAGAGATCAACTGAGGCCAGACCCACTCGACTATCGCGGGCACGCTCACTCAGGGTGGCCACTCCGAGAGAGGCGCAGAAGTCGGCAATCCGTAACCACGCCTTCTCAGTTGTAGGCCCCTCTCTATGGAATCAACTCCCGAGTGAGCTGCGCCTTGCAGAGTCCCTGCCCGCCTTCAAAAAGGCACTGAAAATGCTGCTTTTTAAGGAGGCATATGGTGACCTTATTTCTGTTTAATTTTGTATTGTATGGCATTGTATTGTATTTATTATTATTATTTTAAATTCACCTGCTGCTCTCCGCCGAGGGTTTCCCTACTAGCCAATTTTTATTTTTATCTTGCCTATTATTCTTTCCGCTTTTTGCTGTTTTAATTGTGCTTGTTGTGGTTTTTAGCCATTTTATTGTGAACCGCCCTGAGTTCCTGAATGGAAAAAGGTAGCGGTATATAAATGCTCCAAATAAATAAATAAATAAATAAATAAATAAATAAATAAATAAATAAATAAATAAATCTCTAAGTTTAAAAAAATCATTTCCACTTGCACCACTAAAAATGCTTCCTCGCACCTCCAGGGGTGCATGTGTGACAATTCTGGATGTCTTACGCTGCCACCTTTAAATTAATCAATGTACCTTCTTCTAAGTATCCCCAGTATAACACCAGCAGATTGCTGGGGACTTTTGTTTTAAAAGATACAGTCAGACACCATGGTTTATGGTTTCAAAGCAAAACGTGTAATGTTTATTTCTGTGAAGATTCTCAGTCATCCAGGTGACATTTCACTGCTCATCCAAACAGCTTTGTTAGTCTGATGAAGCTGCTTGGATGAGCAGCAAAACATTTCAATCTCTCAAGAAAAGAAGTCCAGTTGTCATGAACTTCCAGATAAACTCACCGGGATGACAGAATCTTCACAGACATAAATTACCGGTACATACTCATCTTGACTCATACATAAATACATGGCTCAACTTCCAGATGTAATGTTTATTGTTTTACAATCAGATATTCATTATTATTATGATAGCTTTAGCCGATGTTATCATGTGCTTTAATAAAACTTATTTTAATGTGAACTTGATTACTATGACAATGTATTTCTTTTATAAACCAGACCCTAGTCAATTACAGGACCTCACACCTGCTTGACTGACACTCAAAGCTGTTAACTGATTCCCTCCTTCTTACAACAGGGTTCTAACTAGAGATGGGTCTTTCATTTCAGAATGGGTCTGGTTCTGAAATGAATCATGGCAGCATAGCTGCCATTCAAAACCAGGACCCACCCTCCGAAACGACATCACTCATTGACATACCTTGGTTTACCTTGCATGGGGCAATACTCCAATCAGGAGGCAGCCTCCGACGCATCATTTTTCCTTCTCCCTGGAGCTGGCCAATCAGGAGCTGGCAAAGTCATGCATCATTCCCCCTCCCTGTCTGATTGGCCAGTGCCATGGAGAAGGAAAGATGATGCGTTAGAGGCTACTTTCTAATTTGGAGTATCGCCACGTGCAGGGTAAACCAAGGTAAGTCAATGGGTCCTGATTCTGAATGGTAGCTGGGCTACTGTGATTCATTTCAGAACCGGACCCATTCTGAAATGAAAGGCCAATCTCTAGTTCTAACCATATATATACATTAGCTCCTTCCACAAGATTTGTGATTGGCTAAACAACATACTAATAAATATTCATACAGTAATAAATATTCATGAGCAATTTCCTGTTCACCACAGCATGCACCGCTGTTACGCACCGCTGCTGTATCTGCACTTTTAAAAGAATTCTAGCAAATTAGGGCAAATTCAGGAGAGGCCAACAAGGATGATCAGGAGACTGGAAACCAGTCCCTATCACAAGAAGACTGAAATAACCGGGCATGTTTAGCCTTCAGAAAAGGAGACAGAATGGAGATATGATAGAGTATCACACAGAGGAAGTACAAGATTGCCAGAAATACTGTATAATACTGTATAAAAATACTGTATAATACAAGCCAGATTTAGACTGAATATTTGGAGGGGGGACATCTTAACTGTTAGAGCAGGAACCAATTACCTCAAGAGGTGGTGAATTCTGTAGTCCTTGGAGCATTCAGGAGAAAATTGGACAACCATCTGCTTTGATTTGGATTCCTGCATTGAACAGGGGGTTAGACTTGATGGCCTTATAGGCCCCTTCAAACTCCACTTTTTCATGATTCTTTGCTCTCACTTTGGCCAATGCTTTAATTAGAATTCAGGAAAAAAGTATAAGAAGAACATTTGAGAAAAGTAATTCAATATTTTTCTCTAGTCGTCATTTTTGCAAAAGTCCCCAAACTCTTAAAACCCATACCTTCCCTCTATTTCCATCTGCTTCGCTCCAAGGCATACACACATTATTGGTTATACAACATAATAGTCACAATCTCACATTGCTTGTTTTGAACTTTCTTTGGTATGGAATCTTTCCCCTGTCACCTGATGTTTGCTCTCTTGCAACATCTGCCCTGGCAGACAATGCCTGTTATAGTCTGGCTCGTAAAGTATTTTAAAAGAGAGGAACAAATAACACCATCTCATTCTTTCACATCACGGAGTCATTAAAAAGATGGAAAAAAATATGTGGCATACCTGTCTTCCTTCCTGACAGGAACAAAATTTTATTTATTTTAAATCAAGCTTTCCAGGGCAATTTTCTCCTTCAAATATCAAATCCTTCAAGCCAAGGAATGCTGGATTGGTTTGCCTGCCACAGACGTCAGGTCCTCTACCTTGTGTGACGGCAACATTGAGAACCCGTCAAAGCTGGCATACAGAACCGCACACATTCTTAACCCTTGGAGCAGGGGGAAGGCACCACAGGAAGCCATTGGCACAAGCTGTACCCTTGAACAGCATTCAGCATGAAGTGAGAGTGCAGGCAGAGGCTGCTCTGTAATCTAGGCCCAAGAGACTCGACTGAAATTATGAACAAAGGCAGTCTGAATAAAAATTTTCAGCACCCTGGACAGGTCCATGTACTGGGCACACTATTATCTCTTTACCCAGTGATAGCGAAGCTCTGGACAACCAATGTAGCCTAGAGTGACAGACTGGGACTCAGGAGATCTGCGTTCAAATCCCCTCCCAGCCATGGAGACTAGAGATGGGCACGAATAAAAAAAATGACGTTTCGTTTGTCGTTTGTCGTTTGGAGGGTCCGTTTTGGTTTGTTTCCGTTTTTGTGAATTTTTGCAAAAAAATCATTTTCGTTTTCGTTCGTTTCGTTACCATTTCGTTACCATTTTTTGTGAATTTTTTGTAGCATTTAAGCAGTTCAGTGTATTGCAGTAACAGAAACTAAAAGCACGACAAAATTTCCAGTGTTTCTGTTTGTTTCGTTTCATTTTGGAGACAAAATTTGTTTGTCGTTTCGTTGTGTAACGAAATGAAAAAACAAAAACAGAAACGAAAAATTGTTCATTTCGTGCCCATCTCTAATGGAGACTCCTGTGGGGCTTGGAACTTTTTAAATATCTCACTTACCTTGAAAGCCCTACTTAGGGTCACTGTAAGTCAGTTCTGACTTGACAGCATATAATGCACAACACAGGATAGCTTTGCCCAGACATCATGTTCCATGGTAGCCTGAAGTGCGATGTCAGGGCGGTGCACATGGAGAAAAAGGAATGGCACTATGACATAGCTAGAAACTGCTGCCTCTGCTGTAACCTCACTTTGTGGAAGACGCTACATTCATTGACCAACTCAAGCCTCAAAGAAAACAGAAGCATTAGACAGAAAATAACCTATTCTTCCTGCAAAGGAAATGAAGATTGGGCAACCCTAAAACACAGAAAGTAAGATAGGTGTTTATGTAATTTAAATCATACAGACACTGACATAACTAGGGAGGGGCAGAAGAGTGCATTTGCCTCAGTGTGCACCACAAACTGGGGGCGCCTGGAGGGGGAGCAGGAGGAGGAAGCCATTGCTAGCCCACCAGCAGTCCTCCTTTCACCTGCTAAGGCTTGGCGATCCTTAGTCATGGGGAGGGAGTGGAGAGGGAATCAGGCAATTTTTTTCCAAGCAGCACCTCTGTCGATTGCTCCCCCTCCTCCTTCCCCCCACCCCCGCTAAGACTTGGCGATCGTTAGCCCAGGGAAAGGAGAAGAGGGAAGCGTGCAGAGCAGGTGCTGCTTGGGGGGGGGAAATCCCATCACCTGCTTCCCTCTCCTCCTTTCCCCAGGCTAATGATTGCCAAGCCTTAGCCTGGAGAAAGGAGGAGGGGGAAGCATGCTACAGAGGTGATGCTTGGGGGGGGGGACATTGCCTGCTTGGTGCTATCCACACGCTATGCTATTTACATAGGAGAGCCTTAACTGGAAAGGAGACCCACAAAGAGGGCATGAGAAGGATAGACCCTTGCTCCCCTCCCCCACTGTTCCCCCAGGATCGGTCCCCCCTTGTTGGGTGGGTGAGACAGGGTTGGTAGGGGAAGAGAGGGTGCAAAATTGTCTTTGTCCCGGGGTGCTCCATACTCTAGCTACGGCACTGTATGCACATTAAAGAGAACTCATGATAGAGCTGCAGAGAAGTAGCTTTAGAAATACAGTGGACCCTTGTATAACAAACAGTTTGTATAGCATAAAATCTGTACAACATAAAAAATTCTGGAGTTAGGAGAAATTTGCTTAACATAATCACCTATGGGGCAAATCTGTACAACATGAAAATGGGATTACTCCGTTTTCAATGCATTCCTATGGGAAATTTGTATAAAGGAAAATTTGCTTTCATTTTGTTTTTTTTTTTATGATTTTTTAAAAAATCATATTTTATAATATGATTTATTTTATAAAATGAAATGAAACAAAATGTTATTTTTCTATTTTTCTATTTTTCTATTTTGTGCCCATTTATAGTAAAGAGCAATGTTTTAGCATGGCACTGAAGTGAGGTCATTGTTGGCATCAGCTGGATTTGTGTGAGGATAATTTTCCAGGGTTTGGGCACCAAAACAGGTCAAATTCTCCCTCCACACAGTGTCTTGCTCCTTTAGAGCTTAAAAGTTGTTGCCACGACCTTGAATTTAGAGTAGTAACGCATTAGCAGCCAGTACAATTCTTTTGCAATGGATATCCTGCATTTTCTATAAGGTACCCCTCTGAGCAGTTTGGCTGCTACATATTATACTAGGTCTCCTGAGCCCTAGTCTGTTACTCTATCCACTACAGTACACTACACTGGGTGTCTACATGTTATAACTACCATTGGCTGCCATATAATTCCTGAGGGTCTTCGAAACTCTGTATTTATCATTTGTACTGTTATTTAAAGATTCAGCTGCAATAAAAATCATTCTGTGTAAATACAAGAGATGCCACTGTGTGTTTTAAATTAAACCTATTTCTTTGTGTCTCTGGGTTAGTAAGTTCAAGGCTTCCAGGTGTTGCCCTGGAAACAAGTGCTTCAGTTCTGGACACTGTTACATTCACAGACAGTCCTGCCAGGTAACAAGGAATTCAAAATAAATCAACACCCATCAATTTTTAAAAAAAATGAAATACTGTTGTAAAGTGCAGAGAATGAAAGAACAGTGAGAGTGAATCATGTTTCAAATAATCAGCTGAAATCCTATCTCTAGGGTTTATGGATTACAGTTGGAATAAATCAGTGTCTGTTTCATAAATTCAGTGATTGATTATGTGATGGCAGAAAGGAGCATTGGACGAAAGGGGTTGTGTTTCTTCTTCCACAGGGACCAGCTTTCCTTTTGGAATCCTACATACTCAAGGCAAACTCAGTCCTCTGGGTCTGGATCCATAAGAAGCATAATCCACTTGTAAGAAGTAGATTTCCATAAAAAGCAAAGTGTTCTGTTTATGTACCACCCCATAGCGCTTCAAGCACTCCCTGGGCAGTTTACAATTTAATTATGCAGGCTACACATTGCCACCACACCCCACACAAGCTGGATACTCATTTTACCGACCTCAGAAGGACAGAAGGATGAGTCAGCCTTGAACTGGCTACCTGGGATTGAACCTCCAGGTCGTGAACACAGGTATAGTTGCAGGATATGGTCTCATCACCAGTGCCAAGTCAAAAAAAAACTGAATTGTCAGCTGCACATGGCTACAAAGAGGCCATTTTGTCTCTTGCCTCAAGCAGTAAAGCATCTATGTTGAGTTTTCTTCGTTCCCCACTCTCCATCAACTGTATTCCATGACCAAACGTATTAGCATCAGCTCTCTTACTACGTTCATTGAAGGTGGCCCGTCATGGATTGAGCAGGAGAAGAGAAAAGATTGCCTCAGGATTTCATAGCTCATTCCTCTCCTCCACCACCCCATTTAAGTCGTAAGCCCCTTCACTTATTCCTCCAATGAGGTAACTCCTCTACAGATAACTGGTGGTTCCCCATGAGGTTATTATAACCAATATATCTATTCAGTCTCTTTTTGTAATAAGCAAACTATCAAACTAACTTATCTGTTCAGGTTGTTTTCCCTTTCCCAGTCCTGATGCTTCCTCTATTTCTGTAGTGCACCATGATTTGGGGTTTAAAATCTTCATGTGTTTTGGCATGTGAAAAGAAGAATGAACTGAATAAGACAGAAACCAGACTGGCCTATAATGTTCCCAAACTGGATTGTGCTGTGATACAACACTCTTTTTTTTTACTTCTGTTTTTAAAATGTCACTGTTCCTCTTCAACATAAATATTTGCAAGACAGATTATATCATTAAAAAAAAGAAAATAGAAAAAAAACATATCCCTGCTAGAAAGATGAGCCAATAAAGAACTTAAACTTAAATTAATTATTTAAGTTTGCAAAAACAGGTTACATTCTATTGTAGTCAATATCTTGCTAATAATAAGCTGTAATAACTAGTGGGGGAATGCAAATTACAAATGGTGTTGAGGGGAGAGGGATTCCACTGTAATGACCTCATTAAAAACAAAATGAAAAATATCGTGTGTTTAATCAGAAACATGTTAATGATACACTTTAGGAACATGCTGTTACTACAGAAACAGCCTGTTTCTTTCAAAATAGGTTTTTACATGTGCTTTCTTTTGCTGAATGCATGTGCAGCTGGAAGTGTCAGAAATCCTCGGATAAGCTGACATTTTTGTGGACATAATCAGTGAGAGTCATGGTCATTTAGTGCACCCATTTTTCACCCGGACCCTAGAGCTGCCATCAGAGATTTCAGATGAAATGTATACTTATGATTACCCTACTACCCCATCATCACAACAGGATAGAGCGCAATGTAGGAGCCATCCATAGGTTGCACACCATCAGCAGCATGTAACCCACCACCACCACCCTCTTTCATTGTTATCATCTCATCATCATCATCAAAGCCAGAAAGGGTCCTATGGTTTATCGGGTCCACCCCCTATCAAGGAGGAACAGTAAGGAAATCAGACTCTCAACCTTCCGGTGCTCAGGAAGGGGAGGGAGGGTTTAACCTAATTTGGAGTTACACAGAGGTACACGGAAAGAAGAGTCGAAGATCTTTGTGTTTCCTATTCTGGTGTCACTAATGCTTTTATGTACCCTCTTGAAAATGTGTCCAAATCTTATTGGAAGAAGAAAAAACGAATGTGTGAGTGCTGAACTTGGCAACACCCTGGCTGAAAATCTTTCATTTCTCTTGTGATACTGACATAATAGGACAGTTTCTCATATGCATTATCTTCTTCCTGCAATAAATATTCATGAATGGCAGAGAACATTCCATTATCAGTGCTGGGACAAATTAGCAGATATGGCCATAGTTATGTTAGAACTTTGTCAGTCTCAAGCAGGGCCTGAGTGGCCTTTTGTTTCCTATCTGCCATGTTAATGCCGTTTGTGTTATTTCCAGACATGGGACACTCAAAGCATTCTGATGTCAGCCGGAAAATGTAAACAAGCCCCTTGAACAACTACAGAGCCTTTCTAAAGACTTTGCCAAACTAAAAATCCCAGAATTCCTGAGGAGAAATCCATGACAGCTCAAGACTCAACAAATGATACTCGTGTAGTAGTGTGAGACCCTCTAGCAGCGCATATACTGTATATTAAGTCTTACTTTAATGGTTGCTTCAAAATGGATGCTATCTGAAGATACTGTGAAGCTCTTCAGTCTTTTCTTCACAAGAAATTGTCAGTTATGGTGGTGGGTGGGGGGGTAGAAAGCAACAAAATAACAAAGGAGTTCAACTGGAAGAATATACTGTCTAGATGCCCCTCACCCCCCAAAATAAAATTCCATGAAATGAGTGAATGAAAATGTCAGCAAGTGTCATTTTGCCTCTTTATAAATCTATGGTAGAGATGGGCACAAATCGAAAAAATGACATTTCGGTTTTTCGTTTTTCATTGTGGGTCCGTTTCGGTTCATTTTTGTTTTTTGTGAAATTTTTGAAAAAATTTCATTTCTCTTGTGAAATTTTTGAAAAAAAATCATTTCTCGTTTTTTCATTTTTCATTTTTACCCGCTTTTTGTGCAACTTAAAGCATTTCCATGCATGGACGTCCCCCAACGCCCCAGACCAGAGGGAAAACACTAAAAAAATGATGATGGCAGAGACACAGTATAGACTAGGTACGCAGGGAGGCTGCAAAGGCAGTGGCGGGCGTTGCCCAGGGCATAAGGCAGCCGCAGAGTGACTGTACTGCGGGGCAGGGGAAGGTACTCACTGAGAGATACGCACGCACACAGGGAGGCTGCAAGAGAAATCTCTTCTTTCTCTCCTCTAAGAGCCAGGCTTCAGCCAGCAGGAACACAGAAACACACACCTGCCTGGCTGGCCTAAAGTAACGAGTCGCAGAGACAGCAATCCCACCCTAACTCCCACCGCAGACTGCAAGGAGGATGGGGGCTGCCAAAGCTTTTTATGCCCTCTGTGGCTGCCACACTTACCCAGTCTGCAACCTGCACATGCTATTGGTTGAAATTGTCCAAGAATTTACATGACTCCATCACATGGCTTGCATCCATCTTGTGGCTGGAATCCATTTTATGTCATCCTTAAAGGAAAAAGAAAAAATACATCGTGATGGGAGAAAGACAAAAACAAACGTTTTAAGGACCGCAACCCCCTGGTAGGTAATAATTTCAAATAATTATCACTGTGTTTTTACGGATGTCCAGGATGTTTTGATACCCAAGAAATCAATATTAGGCATCTGGGAGCCATTTTGGGTCAATGTCCCTAACTCCCCTTAAAGGAAAAACATACAGCGATCTGAGAAAAGACATAAATGCATGTTTTAAGGACCCCACCCCCCTGGTAGGTATTATCAGGCAGAATACAGATATTCAGGATGTTTTTTAACATTTAAAAACAGCTCATTTCATTGCGTGTCGCAATTAACAAAAACGAAACGTTACGAACCTAATTTTCGAGGTTCTGTTCAGTTCGTTCCAATTTCATCACATTTTTCATTATTCATTTTGCTATGTAACAAAACAAATAATGAATAATGGAACAAAAAAATCATTTCGTGCGCATCTCTAATCTATGGTGAGGCCCCATCTGGAGTACTGTGTACAGTTCTGATCCCCATCCCTCCAAAAGGATATTATGGAAATGGAAAAAGTTCAGAGGAGGGCAACCAGAATGATTAAGGGACTGGAACACCTTCCTTACCATCTGAGGCTGCAACAGTTGGGCCTCTTCACTCTTGAAGAATGGCACCTAAGAGGTGACCAGGTTGAGGTTTATAAAATCATACACATTGTCGACAAAGTAGATAAATAAAAACTGTTTTCCCTATCACACAACACTAGGACTAGGGGGCACTCCATGAAACTTTGGGGTGATAGATCTCAAACAAATAAGAGAAAGTCCTTTTTCACCCAGAGGATCACTGGTCTCTGGAACTCCCTGCCAGTAGACATGGTGACAGCTGTCAGCCTTGACAGCTTTAAGAAAGGATTGGAGAAGTTCATGGAGAACAAGGGTATCCATGACTATCATGATGGATGCCTAAGGACAACCTCCGGGTTGGAGAGAGAGGCAGGATATCTCTCAATGCCCTTTGCAGGGAATATGCTTGGGAATACCCTGAAGCAAATGGTGAGCCACTGTGTGAGACAGAACCCTGGACTGGTTGGGCTGTAGCCTGTTCCAGCAATGCTATTCTTATGTTCTTATGACTGATGGAATGAATGAATGAATGAATGAATGAATGAATGAATGAGAACAATTAAAGCTACATCCTCCCTTCCTCTCTTATGATATGCACAAAACACAGTGGCCTCAGTTTAGTTATTTCACATTGCTTTTCTTTCTTGTTAAAATGCTTCAAGAAAGCTTTTTCTATTTAAGAAAAAAATTAAAAATGGGAGGAGGAGAAAACTTACTTTGCTGCTGGCAGTGCAATTATCCCCCCCCCCCGCTTTGATATGTGACTTTTACTTTGAGTTTGCTCAGTTACACACACACAGAGAGATAAGCTTTTAAATGTTTGAAATGGTTCCTGCCCTGGCACTGCTCTGCAAGGTCCCACTGTGCAAATTGACACTTCATGTAGGCGGCACTTCGCGCAAATGACTAACATCTACCATGGCGTGAGAATTGGGGGGGGGCAGTTATACAAAACTGTAGCTCTTCTCAGAAATTCACATCTACTGCAGGGCACAGGAACATGGTTATCAGTAGACCGCAATTCCTGCATGAGAGAGAGAGAGCAATGAAATTATATTTTAGGGCCTGCAAGATTTGCAGAAACAAAATGAGGTTGGGCTACTAAGAAAAGTGAACCAAGTCATCGTTGTACCCTGTTCAGTTTGCATTCAAAGAAAGAGGCTACAGTTCACAAAAGCCTTCCCCGAATAAACCTTGGGGTTATATTTCATCCAGTTGCTTCCTACTGTCAGAATTCTTGTGAACCATAAGCTGCCTTAAAATGTTCTGCATTTAGTACCCTGCCCGGTTCTTATCATGCAAAGGCCACGACTGCCTTTGCTGAAATAATCCATCTCATGTAAGGCCTTCCTCTTTCATCGCAGCCTTCCACTCTTCCCAGCATCGAGCCCTTTTTCCTGTGGGTCTTGCCTTCTCATGATATGTCCCAAGTACTGTTGCCAGAGTTTAGTCATTTTAGTGTTTAGCAAGAGTTCAGATTGGATTGGATCTACAATCCTCTTATTCATCTTTCTGGTAACCCATAGCATCCATTAAGCTCCCGTGCATTTTGAATGAACCAGTTATTCCCTGCCCCCGCCCCCAAATCTCCTTTCTTCAGGATTCAGCTTTCATATCTAGGCAATGGCATACTAATGCCACAGTACAGATTATTTCAGCCTTGGTCTTCAATGTTGCTGGATCATACTTCAGAATATTTTCTAGTTCCTTCACAACTGCTCTTCCAAGCCTGTCTCGTTCTAATTTACTGGCTGCAGTCTCCGTTTAGATTGCTGACTGAAATTAAATATAGAAAATATAGAAAATCTTTAGTAATTTCTTTTTCTTCATTGTCCCCTTTTAAGCTTGTGCAGCTCTTTTGTAATCATTATTGTTGCTAAGGAGCCTCGTGGTGGAGTAGTTGAAAGGATGTACTGCAGCCACAACTCTCCTCATAACTGGGGTTCAAGGTTCACTCCAACTTCCATCTTTCTGAGGTCATAAATTGATAGCTGTTGTGAGTTTTTCGGGTTGTTTGGTCGTGTTCTGGAAGTTTTACTTCCTGACATTTCGCCAGACTTTGACAGTTCCCCGAGCTCCTTGCCCTCTGAAGATGCCTGGCAAAATGTCAGGAAGAAAAACTTCCAGAACATGCCCAAATAGCCTGAAAAACTTACAACAGCTATCAAATCCTGTCCGTGAAAGCCTTAGAGAATACGTCATAAATTGAGTTCCCAGGTTGCTGGGGCTGAGGGTAGAAATCTGTAGCCTGTATACAGTAGGACCCCGTATCCATTGATCCATTATTCACGGTTATCCACGGTTGGCAGAGGAAAACTAAATAAATAAAGCAGGCTACTGTCACAAAGAGCAGCTGTAAAGCAAGCTACTGTCATAAAACAACAGCTGTAAAGCAAGCTACTGTTGCAAAACAGCAGCTGTAAAGCAAGTTACTATCACAAAACAGCAGTTTTGGGGAGCATTTTGGCGTTCTCTCTTATCCACAGTTTTCATCCAGTGAGTGCTTTAAGCACTATGGGGCGGTATATATGCAACATGCTTTTTGCTTTGGTTTGTCATACATACATACATTGTCTTAATGTTCAGTTTAAGTTCAGTTTTAATTCTACCTTTTTCACTTCCCACATTTGCCTTTCCCAGGACTGGTTTGAAGTCATTGCTATTTCCTATCTTCTGAATTACTGATGTTCCTTCCAACAGTTTTCACCCCTACTTCGCCTGGGACTGGGACTGCAGTAACACAATTCAGCCAGACATTACACAGACATACAAGGGCAAACAAGCCACGTACACGAGAGACAAAAGATGGCAGAAGGAAAGGGCAAGTGAAAGGGAGAGGAGTGAGTCAGTGGCTTCTCAGCCACATCTTTCATGTTCCCTCGTGGATTTAAATAGAACTATCAAACAGTTCCAAGAATTGGAGCAAAGACTGTCTTCCATTCTTGGCCCTGTCAAAAGCTTCTTCCTGTTCTATGACCAGGGCCAAGAGGTCTTCTCTGCATTGTCCTTTTTACTGCTTTATACCATGGGGTGAATTAGTCCTATGGTGCCTCTTCATATTGTTGTTGTTGTATGATTACACTTGTGACCAACTCTTTGTGACCCCATGTCCATGGAGTTTTCTTGGCAGGAATACTGGAGTTACTTGCCAGTTGCTACTCCAGGCGCCGACAGCACCTGGTATTCCCTGGTGGTCTCCCATCCAAGTACTAACCAGGGCCAACCCTGCTTAGCATCCTAGATCAGGCGAGATCGGATGTGCTCAGAGCATCTAAGTGGCTGCCTCTTCGTATTAGCAGTAATGAATGCACCAGCCATCGAAACACAAGGAAACACTTATACATAACACACTCTTCCTTTTCCTTTATGCCTTCTTTCTCTTCTGCTTCCATCGAGTTTGAAAATGACAGGCTGGCAGGACTGAAGGACCTGATGAAAAGGACACCAGAAGTACCCAAGCTGGACCCTGGAACAGAATGCTGGGTAATTCCCTCTTTGGGCTTTTTCACACGACCCCTAAGATCCGCTGGCCACTTAAATTCGGACCAGAGATCTTGGGGGTTCGTTGCTCTTCCTGTATCCCCCCCCCGCACTTCCTTGATCCTGTCTGCGTGAGGGGAGGGAGAAAAAAGGGGACAAAAGAATGCAGGCTCACCTCCGTTTGCCGGTCCAAGCCTCCCCGTCGTCCTGATTCCTTCTCTTAAAGGGGCGGGAGCCCCTTTAAGAGCTACTTAAGAGAACGGAATGCTGCGGGGGCAAGAGCGAGACGGCAGAACGGAGGTGAGCCACGTTCTTTTCTTCCTTTTTTTCTCCCTCCCCTCACGCAGCCAGCAGCCAGGAATGCAGAGGGGGTGGGAACACAGGAACAGCCACACGCCCCCAAGATCTCTGGTCCGAATTTAAGTGACCAGCGGATTTTAGGAGTCGTGTGAAAAGGCTCTAAGATCATGGCCACTGGTCCCATCACCTCCTGGCAAACAGAAGGGGAAGAAATGGAGGCAATAACAGAGTTTATTTTCTTGGGCTCCTTGATCACTGCAGATGGCGACTGTAGCAATAAAATACCTGTAAAAAGACGCCTGCTTCTTGGGAGAAAAGCAATGGCAAACCTAGACAGCATCTTAAAAAGCAGAGACTCACTTTGCCGACAAAGGCCCAGATAGTCAAAGCTATGGTTTTTCCAGTAGTAATGTATGGAAGTGAGAGCTGGACCATAAAGAAGGCTGATCGCTGCAGAATCGATGGTTTTGAGCTGTGGTGCTGGAGGAGACTCATGAGAGTCCCCTGGACTGCAAGGAGATCAAACCTATCTATCCTGAAAGAAATCAACCCTGAATGTTCACTGGAAGGACAGATTTTGAAGCTGAGGCTTCAGTGCTGTGGCCACCTCATGAGAAGAGAGGACTCCTTGGAAAAGTCCCTGATGTTGGGAAAGACTGAATGCAAAAGGAAAAGGGGACGGCAGAGAATGAGATGGACAGATGGTGTCATTGATGCAACCATCATGGATTTGACCAAACTCCGGGAGGCAGTGGAGGACAGGAAGGCCTGGCGAGCTCTGGTCCATGGAGTCACGAAGAGTCAAATACAACTGAATAACTGAACAACAACAATAATGCAATCCCAGTTAGCCAGGATGGCTGAGGCAATACTAATCCATATGGGGTTGTGCTGGATCTTAACCAAGGCATGCTGGAAATGACTTAGGGTTACCCTGACCCCAGGGCCTAATGGTGTGCCAGCTGGGAGTCTTCCCTGAGAGATGTTTCAGTCTGGCAAGGTTCCTCCCCCTCCTGTTCTTCCTCTTCTCCCTCCCCCCTTTTGGCTGTGCTGCTGGCTGATCTGAGCCAATATGGCGCTTCTGCTGGAAGGGTCAGCTCCACTGGCAGCACAACAGGATGGCACATGGATGAGGGGTTACAGCCTGTTCCAAAGCAGCCAGCCTGTCTTTGGCTTGCACTGAAAAGCATGGGGACATCTGTCTACCACCTACATACATTTTCCTTGTTAGTTTCCACCCCTCACAATGGATTTTTCTTTTCTTCTTGTGTGCTCTTTGTAGCTTTAATGTTACCTTTTAATGTTCTAAGATGCCTCTTCTAATTCCCTGTTCTTAACCTGAATATGTCTTAAATGTTCTGGGCTATATATTGTCCCTCATTATTGAAAGGCACTTTGCGTCCTTTTCCAAGGAGAAAGGTGGTATAAGAATATTCAAAATAAACAAATGATTCCACCACCACCCCATGTCATCCTATCTATGATGCCCTACAAACTGATTCCTATATAAAATTATGTAAATTAAAACTCAGGTCCTCAGATGACCAACCATCCTTCTGAAAAAAATGAAATGAAAAGAGGAGCAAAAGAATAATCCAGCCAGGGAAATATTCATTTTGGTAGCTCAGTATAACCTCCCTCTTTGAAGCCAAGCCCAACTCTTTACCACATTTTCCAGATATGAAAACTAAAAATCATAGTTTATTTTCCAGTTCTTAATTAATCTTGCTGGTGTTAATAAGCTTGAAATTAATTCTTAGTTATCCAATTATATTGCTTCGTATCAAATACTGATAGAAGGATGTCTTAGGATATATGTCTAAATTTCACTTAATTATTTCATATGCCTCCTTGAAAACCAATTGCCAAAATTTAAATATATTCTCATATTCCCACTACAATAAGTACCTTTTTCCAACATCCCGTACAAAACAACTTAGAATAATTAATTTCTATTGATTTAAGTTTCACTTGAGTTAAATATCATATCCAAACTAACTGATAAAAGCTTTTCCTTTATCGTTACAGACATAGATTTCAAAATTTTTGTAAACCATATTTTATTCAAAATTTCAATACTTATTTCTTCACCCAAATAATATTCTTATATTTTTTAGAAAATCTTGTTAATCCTCTGCTTCCATAATATTTTATAAATTATATTTACTGTATTATCCTTTTCATTACCCTATATTCAACTGTGTTTTCCTTTTTAATACAGTTTCTTCAAATCTCATAGTCTCCCTACATTTACTATTTCTTTTTACCCAGTCTTTCATCTACTGTTCCAACTGGATAAAATCAAACTAAGATAGTATCTCTAATCATATTAGTTATTTTTTTAAAAAATTGTTCTTTATTCCACGCTTTTTGTAATTTATCATATACTCTTATAATTTGCTTCTTTCTTAATAATTTATCCATAGTTCATATCAGATTTCCTTGGAATTTTTCAGTTCTACCATTGGATATACAGTAATGGAACCATAAATAAATATTTTTCTTTACTTATTCCAAATATAAAATGTATTTTTAAGAAAGGGATTTTCAATATTTTACAGTGCATGTATATCATATTTGATTAACTATATAATATAACCTTAAAGTAAAAAACCCCAGCCCTACTTTTTAAAGTTTAGACCTGATTTTCTTGTTAATCCTTGTTTTTTATTATTCTGTTATCTTTATAACAGCACAAATTAAAAAGCTGTCTTAGGTAAAATGTTCATGTTACTGTAAATACAGTACCACTATTCTGCCAAACCATGAAAATCTTTTTTTATGGAGAAAGGTGGGTAAAAATATTTTAAATAAATAAATATCTTAGCAAATTGATTTATTAAGGAAATCGGTCCATACGTTCCAGAGTCAGTTGGGTGTTAGTTCACTTTTAGAATCAATACAATTAATAGGTTTTTCATTTTGCAATATTTTATCTAAAAGAGACTTTAATGTAGGTGGTGACATTTTTTTAATATTCTATAATACTCTGATCCTAACCCATTCATTCATAAATCCTTTCCTATTTGTAACTTATTAAATATTTCTTCTATCACTTTTTCTCTAATTGATTGCTGTGTTAAAACTTTATTCATTCCTTGATGTCTGTTCCCCCTGTATTCTCTGAGTCCATATATTCTATAATTCTCTCCATTTCAATATCCTTCTATTCGTTTCTTTTTACTTGCAGTTCTAATAAAGGGTTTAAAAATTCTATATTACATATTTCCTCTCCAACCTTCTTATTTCTTCTTCATTCCTCTTCACATATGTTCTCATTGCCTAATTTCTCTAATTATTATTTTCATAAGATCCCATACAATACCCATGCTGGAACCCTCACTATCATTAATTTCCTGTATTTCCACAATTTTTCTTATATTTTATTTATCATATTCCTCTTGAAAAGTGCTTGTATTTACCCTCCAACTTTTATATTCCCTATAATCACATATTCATATTTAATAAAGCATGATCATTTGCTTTTATAAAGCCTAGTTCACTTTTTGTCACTTTTAAAATTTGTATTTTCAGATACAAATAATTTATCCTACAGTAGCTTTTATGAACTGACAAGTAAAAAGTTCTTTTCATCTCCTTTAATCTCTTTCCAAACCTCTTTCAGATCAGTTCTGCTTATCATTCTAATCAAAACTGTAATATGAGATTTCTTTGCTTTAGTAAGATCATGCAATTTAGCTTTCTATTTATCCATTACCATATTCAGATCTCTGCTGTTATTACAAACCCCTTCCATATTTTTTCTAATTCTTCAGACACATCTTGTTAAGAACCAAACAAACTTGATTTCCATTTCATTAATCTTCACGTTCTCTCTGAGGTTTTTGTGAAGATACATTGGCCTTTTTTTTTTTACGGTCTTCCACCTTTTTTTGTTGGAATTGTTCATAGTTGCACCTTTTAGACAGCTTTTCCAGTTAGGATCTCCTGCCGTGGGACCTTACCTATCATTACTCTAAGTTTAATACAATTGGCATTGATAAAATCCTACATACACATGCAGCTACACTCTGCTTTGTTTTCCTTTGAAATCAACAACTCAAGTCGGACATTTGGTCACTCTTCCCCTGGAGTTCCCCTTACTGACATTTCTTCTACCATCTGTATTGGTTAGAATCAAATCCAGGATATCTCCTCCTCTGGTGTTTTGTAGGAGAAAACTATCATCAATACAACCCAGGAGTTTCTTGGAAGTGCCTCACTGTATTTGGCAAAAGGTGTCTCTCTACTAGAGATGGGCACGACTCAGAAAAAATTTTCGTTTTCATTTTCGTTTTCAGCTAGGGGTCCGTTTCGTTTCGTTTCCGTTTTCGTGAGCTAATTTTCAAAATTTTTCGTTTTCGTTTCGTTACGTAACGAAAATGAAAAACGAAAAACAAAAACAAAATTTTTTCGTTTCTCCCCATTTAGCTCCATTGAGTGCTTTTCCAGTAACGAAAAACGAAAACTGGCTCAAAATTAGTTGTTTCGTTTCCGTTTTCAGTCCATTTTTGAACCGTTTTTCGTTTTTCGTTTCGTTACGTAACGAAAACGAAAAACGAAAACAAAAACAAAAATTGCGCTAAGTCGTGCCCATCTCTACTCTCTACAGATATCAAGGGAATTGGAAACCTTTCATCACGACGACACTGCATTTACATCATCTCAAATGTCAAATGATTGATACAATGAACAAGGTCCATATTATTAGTTTACAACATTGGAATCTACCCGTATCTATCCAGCAGTTTATAGAACATCACAAATTGTCCTTGGTAGTGTTTAAACAAGAGTCATCAAGGAAATAACCCCCAGTAAGCATCTGATGTCTCAGTTATTAGTAGCTGGCTCAAAATCCCCAAGTGGTTGAAATCTTTCATAAATTGGACATTTATAAAATTGCACTATAGCTTTAAATAATAGTTCCATTCCTCCTGCTCATCATACCTAGATGCACACCATACCCATTACTTAGTTCTCTTTTATTATTATTAAAGGAAAGGTTCGCCACTTGGGATTCCTGCAGTTTCATCCCAGTTACATGGGTTTTATTTTAAATTTCCACGCAGCACCCCTCTTCCGGCCAGATTCCAAATCACTATATTTAAAGCAATTCTGCCTGTCGTTTATTACACCAGCAACTAAGTGCTCTGTCTAGCAGCTTAGGCTCATTCAGAACCTCAGCACAATTTAGCACGATAGGAAACCTCACCCACATTGGGGAGCTTGGTGGTGGAACGTGATTGAGCATAATTATTTTCCAGCACACGCAGAGTGAGAAACTTTCCACTGAGGATGATGTGACGTGTTGCTTTTAAAATCAAAATATTGTCCGTTTCTGGAAACTCCGCAGCCCTTGCCTTTCACACAACAAAATCATTAAGATGAAATTTCTGCAGCTGACCCTACCAAAAGGAAGAAGGGTAATCTTTATATAATTGTGGAGTTCTTATGCAACTATGGTTACATAATCCTAAATTTTAAAAAAAGTTTTTCTTGACCAAGGATGAGGCACCGGATTATTCTTCTTCCTAGTGTTGTCTCACAGTGTGGGGTCCACTGAATGGATTCTAAAACACCACTTTGCCCAATCACTCTAGTTTGGGCGTTTTGACCAACTGTTGCAACAAAATACCAACCAGGTTATCGACATGGCCTGACGTTGGGGTCCATGCACCTGATGATGCACTGAATCACTACATCTTCTATGTCAGTGGTGGCAAACCTTCGGAACTCCAGATGTTTTGGACCACAGCTCCCACAGTCCTTTGTCACTGGCAATCTAGGCTCAGAATTCTGGGAGTTGTGGTCCAAAACATCCCGAGGGCCAAAGGTTCACCACCACTGTTCCATGTAGCGCCAATTGAGACAGTATTCACAGTTGTGGTTTTAATTAATGCTTCACACAAGGATAACAAAATATATTTCTTAATTTAATCCAAGTATTCTAGCACAAGGGGGCATGGTGGCTCAGCGTACTAAGGCTCCGAAACTGTTGACTGCAAAGTCGGCAACTTGGCAGTTTGAATCCTGGGTGCCACGCAGCAGAGTGCACTCCCGCTGATAATAACCCCAGCTCCTGCCAACCTAGCAGTTTGAAAGCATGTAAAATGCAAGTAGATAAACAGGTACCACCGTAAGAAGCAGGAACGTAAAACAGTGTTTCCTTGCAGCCATGCCGGCCACGTTGCCATGGACTTGCACAACACTGGCTCTTCGGCTTGAATACAGAAATGAGCACTGCCCCTAGAGTCAGACACGACTAGCATGCATGTGCAGGGGGGGGAGGAACAGGATACAAAGTCCTTCAGGTCACTGGGTAGGGTCCAGCCTTGGCCTTGCTTACGGTGGACCCAGTGAAATGAGTGGAAGTTAAGTGAGCTAAGCTTATTGCAATCTCTTTGCCCTTTGAAGAGATTTGTAGCACAGTGGTTAAACTGCTGTACTGTAGCCATTAGAGATGGGCACAAAACAAACAATTTTTCGTTTCCGTTTTCATTTTTTCATTTCGTTACATAACGAAATGACAAATGAATTTTTTCTCTAAAATGAAACGAAACAAACAGAAACACCAGAAATTTTGTCGTGCGTTTTGTTTCCGTTACTGCAATATGAGTGAATTGCTTAAAATCCTAAAAATATCACAAAAAAATGAAATAAATGGTAACGAAATGGTAACGAAACGAACAAAAATGAAAACGAATTTTTTCCAAAAATTCATGAAAAACGGAAACGAAACGAAATGGACCCTCCAAACAACAAATGACAAACGAAATGCCATTTTTTTTAATTCGTGCCCATCTCTAGTAGCCATAACTGTACTCACAACCTGGGGTTCACTCCCAGGCAGTCGGCTCAAAGTTCACTTAGCCTTCCATCCTTCTGAGATTGGTAAAATGAGTACCCAGCTTGCTGTGGAAGGGGGGGGGGTAATGTGCAGCCTGCATAATTAAAAATTGTACACCACCCAGAGAGTGATTGAAGTGCTATGGGGCAGTATTAAGCAGAAAGATTTGGTTTTGTAGTTGCGCTGTGAGAGGGGCTTATCCTCCTGGGGCTCCATAATAAGGAACCTTAGGACTTCTAGTTTCATGAGGAAGCATTTGCGGCTCAAGAGCTCTAGTGTCATACCTAGAGTAATAACAGAGAAGAATGCTGCAAGACTACAAATCCCAATATGAGCAATGATAGTTGAACTGGGCAGCCATATCTGTGTAGCATATAGAGATGGGCACAAAATATTTTTTATTCATTTTGTTATTCATTATTCATTTTGTTATGTAACAAAACAAATAAGGAACCACCCCCTCAAAGAAAAATGAAACAAAATGGAAATTTTTGTTTCATTCCATTTCGTTTTTTGTCCCCCTCCCCCAATCTGGCGTCTTCTGCTAACTAATGTTGGGGAGGCCTTCCGGCAGCCCTGCACCACTACTACTGCCGACCAGCCCTGTGGGGAGGGCTTCCAAAGGCGGCCTCCCATTTTTTTTTTAAAAAGTGCCAATCAGCTGTAGCACGGGCCTGGCGCATGTTTTTTAAAAAGCACCCTCATCTGGGCCTGCGCCATAGCTGATCAGTGCTTGGGGTGCAGCAAAAAAAATGTTTAAAAATCCTGCTTATTGGTGTCCAATCGGGTGGGGGTAAAAGGAGGATTTTAAAACTTCTTTAAACATTTCAAAAGCCCACGCTACAGCTGATCAAAAACAAAAATTTTAAAAATTATGCCCTTCCCCCCACCCAATCAAAAGGAGGGATTTTTAAAATTTTCTTTTAGCTGAGCTCCAAGCCCACGCTACAGCTGATCAGCGCTTGGGGCAGCAAAAATAAATGTTTACAAATCCCGCCTTTTCCCCATGCCGGATTGGGTGCAAGGAAGTTAGACAAGCAACACACACACACACACACAGAGAGAGAGAGAGAGAGAGAGTGCACTAAAAATGAAAAATGAAACAAACCAAAAAACAAAATGAATTTGTTTTTTAAAAATTGTTTCAAACAAAATGGAACAAAACAAAAAACAAAATGAAACTCTATTTTAGTGCTTCGTGCCCATCTCTAGTAGCATATACTCTGTGTCTGAACTGAGGCCCATAGCAGTCACACACAGATTAGTTTTGCCATCACTGACAGTTACATACGAAATAATCTTTCATACTAATCTCCAACCAGGTGGGCAGAGCTGTCAGGCTGATTTTTCTCCATCACTACAAGGCATTGGCAGCAGGACAAAATTTTGTTTGCTAGTGTTCTTGCTGTTTTGCAGCTTTTAGTCAAACAGAGCTTATTGCTACGCTGACTACTTCTAGGCTCACAGAACCGTGACAATTAGCTACTCAAGGGCCAAAAAGTATCATGGGATGCTCTTTGCTTAGAAGCAGTTGTTGTCGGTCAAAATATGGAGACCTGCACAAACACCAGAATGAATGTAGATAAAACACAGCAAGTGCTAAGAAGCTTAACTCACATTAGGATTTGCTTATTTATGCTTTGGCAAATACCATCTTTGGAAAGCTCAAAGCTGTTTACATGGCTCTGGGATATTCCAGAGAGATAATACTAACTATGCTAGCCTGTGGCAGCAAAATCAACAAACTTAAGATGAAGAATATAATAGAAAGCAAAAAAAAAAAAAAAAAAAAACCACCCTTTAAATGGGATTTTGGCAAAGTTCTGTGTTTTCTCGGTTCTACTGTGGAATAGTGGATTTTAATGCAAACTATCTACTGATGGTGTGGTTGCTCAGTAGACTAAGGCCCCGAAACTGTTGGCTGCAAAGTCAGCATCTCAGCGGTTCAAATCCCAGGTGCCATGCAGGGAAGTGAGCTCCTGCTCTTAACTCCAGCTCCTGCCAACCTAGCAGTTC
>JAHTLZ010000074.1:5775558-5794606 GCA_023846285.1 Phrynocephalus versicolor | reverse complement strand
CTGCTGTTTCATGTGTGAGGACCCAAATACCATATCTTCAGAGAAACATAAAACAAAGGGGATAGTTCTGGATGTTTGCCAGAGATTGCAGTAGCATCTCTTACCTTACATAAGGCTGTTGATTTCTGAAAATCCTTGCTGCAAACTGACTTTGAAGCATGAACATGAGAACATAAGAAGAGCCACACTGGATCAGGCCAAAGGCCCATCTAGTCCAGCTTCCTGTATCTCACAGTGGCCCCACCAAATGCCTCTGTGAGCTCATGAGACTAGATCTCTGTCTCCTGATACCACTCCCCTGCATCTGGCCCTTGAAATACCCTGGTTTTAAGCCTGGAGATTACACATCTCCATCATTGTTTGTAATCTGTGAAGGACTTCTCTGCCAGGAATCTGTCCAATCCCCTTTTGAAGGCCTCCAGGCCAGATGCCATCAGCACCTCCTGGGGCAGGGAGTTCCACAGACTAAGAACACACTGGGTAAAAAAAAAATATTTTGTCTGTTCTCACTCTCCCAACCCTCAGTTTGAGTGGATGTCCCCTCGTTCTGGTATTTTGTGAGAGGGTGAAGAGCTTATCTCTATCCACTTTACTCATGCCCTGCATTATTTTGTACATCTCAATCATAGATCATAGATCAATCAGGTGCCTTTTTTCCAGACTAAAGAGCCCCAAATGTTTTAGCCTTTCCTCATAAGGGAGGTCATCCAGCCTAGGAATCATTTTAGTCACTCTCCTTTGCACCTTTTCCAGTTCCACTATGTCTTTTTTGAGATGCAGTGACCAGTATTGTACACAATACTCCAAGTATGGCCTTACTATCGTTTTGTACAATGGCATCATAATGTTGGCAGTTTTATTTTCAATCCCCTTTTTGATAATCCCTAGCATGGAATTGGTCTTCTTCACTGCTGCCACATACTGGGTAGACAACTTCATTGAGCTGTCCACCAACACACCAAGATCTCTTTTCTGATCCATCAGGGATAGCTGAGAGCCCATGAGTTGATAGATACAGTTTGGATTTTTTGTCCCAATATGCATTACTTTACATTTTGCTACATTGAAACGCATTTGCCACTTCACAGCCCATTCCCCCAGTCTGGAGAGATCCTTCTGGAGCTCTTCACAATCTTCTCTGGTTTTTACCACCCAGAAAAGTTTCGTGTCATCAGTAAACTTGTCAAGCATGGTCAGTTTTGGTCAGTTAATAGATAGATCGATAGATTGATGATTACTGAAACCTGCAAACTTCTCAATAGATACAGCAGAAGGAGATTGATAAATCATAATACTGTACACAAGTGGAAGAAAGCAATAGAGGCATCAATTCCAGGCTCTGAACTTCAAAATAAAAGATATCCTTGATTCATTGGTTAAGCTCCAGTAGAGTAAGTCTATTGAGTCAGTGGAGATTGGATGAACCAATATGAGTTCCACTGATTCAATGGATCTAATCTAGAAATGGGCACGGAGCACAGCCATCAGAGGAGGCAAAGGAGGGAAGTGCATGCTGTGATCTGGTGGGTGGTCAGTTGCGCTGGGGTGGCAGAGAGGGAAGTGTGCATTGTTCAGGGGGGTTGAAGAACAAATGCACAGAGAAGACAGGAGAGGGGATTGCACAGTGCTTGTGTAATATGTTCGCAGGTGTTGCACCAAATGGGGCCAAACTGCCGAACTGTATTCCATGCCCATCTCTAATCTGTTCTAGTTCTGACTTGCTACTGGCTACTAGCCAGTTGATTTAAACTTTTGGCAGAACTGAGGACATGAGGCTAAACAGTATAACCTGTATTACAGAATTTGGAAAAGGTACCTGTTTCAACTGCAGCTTCCTAGGTCAGTGTTGACAAATCTATGGCATGGGTGCCAAAGGTGGGACACGGAGCCCTTTCTGTGGGCATGCGGGATCGCCCCCTCACGGCCACGGCACTTCCCCCTCTACTCGGAGGAGGCCACTGTGATCCGTGCAGAGAGCCAGGCGAAGGGGAGGCAGTGGTTTGTGGGCTCCTTTGTAGTCCCACTTGTACTCTCCAGTGGCACCACTTGGTGTATCCAAAAAGCAAGGATCGAAGAGCAGGGGTGCTACCCTTTGGGAAAGTGAGGATCAAAGAGCAGGTTTTTTTAATTTTCCATGGCCACCGTGAGGGTGCTGTGGCTGGGGGAAATTCAAAAGTCTGCTCTTCGATTCTCACTTTCCCAAAGGGCAGTGTAACCCTGCGTACCACTGTATTCAGGTTAAATTGCCATATTGGCACTTTGCGAAAAATAAGTGTGTTTTGAATCACAGTTCGGGCACTCGGTCTCTAAAAGGTTTGCCATCACTGCCCTAGGTCATCTAGCTATCATGGCAGTCATATCAGCTGGGGGATTTTGGGAGCTGGACCAAGAAAAAAAATTTTTCAAGATTTTCCTCCATGTCAACAATTAGGGATGGGCCATTTTAAGAAGTTCTAAGCAAAATTCAGGGATTGATTAATTTATTTGCTTCTTTAAAATTATTTTACTCTCCATTCTCCTTGTAAAGGACCCAAGGTGGAGCATTTGGGCAGGATATAAGGCCTAGAAGAGGCACCAGTCTTTCTCCAGATGAATGAAATGAAGGTGTCTGCAAGTGTCTGCGTGTGAGCTGGAACCTCCAAAATTCTGTTGGGGAAATTCTTGGAGAATTCTGGGATTTGGAGTTTCACAAAAGCAAAAAAAAAAAAAATAGCATGCTCATGCTGGCTATCAATTTGGGTTTTTGGTGAGCCTTGTCAAACTAGCTGCGCCACAGTCTAATACCATTTGAAATTCAAGTCCCAAGCAGCTTCATCGGGAGATATTTAATTAGAACTAACGGGAGACTTAAAGGATAGCCCCATCAGGGTTGAGACAAAGGGCATCGTTTCCCCCGTGCTTAATGAAAAATGGAGCTAGCCCTGTGTGCATACAGCAGATAATAAGCCATCTTTAGAGCAATAGAAAATCAAGATGCAGGCTGTAAATCACTGTTAATTATCTTCTGTAATTGAAGATTAAATATTAAGATGGTGTTTCGTAATCGGGGAAAATTGTTCCTCAGCCTTCTTGATTTTGGTGGCATATGCTAATATATCCTCCAAGTCTCCAAGCGAAAACATCAGACTTTCCCCTGTCCCTTTAAAAAAGAAAAAAGAAAGAAAGGTCAGACTGCTCAATTGGAGAGATGGTCCTTACATGTTCTTAATTTGACTGCTAAAAAAGAACCACTTAAAGATCAATGATTCGTGGTTGCACAAGTGGGATAGGCTGAAGTTTTATGGGTGGTTTATTTCATATTCCCCTCTTTCATGCAACCCTCGTCCATCAAATCACCTGAGAAATTTTTCATCCAATAGCACTGGCGTGAGTACTGTCTCCAGCCAATCTAAAGGGAGGGAACTGGAATTTTCAGTCTGTAGAAAGGCCTGGAAATGTTTGAGGAACACTCTTTTCATGTTAGTCATTATTTGTAGATGGGATTGCTGTATGCAGAGGTCCACGTGCCTTCCATGCTGGATTGCCACTTTTGCCTGTCTCCATTTTGGATCCTTGGATCTTGACTTTTGAGAGGGGGGGGGGTTCCCCACCCATTTATTTTCATTCTTCCCAGCCTGCCTGTGCCAGTGCACCTCCTTGGGATTATTTTTGGACACCCCACCCCACTCCCATCTTGGTGGGACTGGTGCTTTCCTTTCTTAGGTTACTGTTGGCACTGCTTGCCCAGCCTGCCTGCTTCTACCATGCTGGGCTCAAATAAAAGAAGAAAAGGCATCAAATGATCTTGAAGAGAGAAGTATCATATTCCACCATTTTTAATTATGAGGCAGAGGCTTAGATTTGGGATGGTGGTCGATTTTTGCTTAGGCATTGGACTGCATCCCAACCCTTTTGTGTGTGTGTGTGTGTGTGTGTGTGTGTGTGTGTGTGTGTGTGTGTGTGTGTGTGTGTGTTGATTGTGGTCTCCCCACCCTCTAGCCTGTGCTTTACGTATTTGAATGGATTTTTAAAAAAATTTATTTGGTAAATTTATTCTGTTCAAGGTGTATATTTTGGTGGGGTTGGGGGGGGCTTTTTTTTCTTCTTCTGTAAGGGTATGTGGGCCAGGAGGATGCCTGTGCTAGTGTGCCACTGGGATGGATGGAAATTTCTCCCTTGTTCTTGATCTTGTGTTGTTGGTTGCTATGTGAGTATCTCTGTGGGAAAAGCAGCTGGTGCCTAGCTGAGTTCTTGCCCATGGAAAAGAAAAGGACAAATAACATACAGACAGAAAACGTGAACTGTGCTTAGAACTGGACCACGGGGTTTTTATTATTTGTATAGGACAATCAGCTTACTATTGTATCCTTTTGTCTTTAGCCGAAGAGTTTCCTTTTCAGGTGGGCTTTTAAGCACTAAGTGGACATCTAGAAAACACTCTTTAGGAAATATTAAAATGTTTTAAAATTGTTTTTAACCTTCACCAGTGTTTAATTCCTTTTAAAATATATAGTTTGTGTGGAATTTTTAACCTGTTATTTTTACGCGAGTTTAGTTCTTGTGAGCTGTGTTGGATGCCCCACAGGAAGAAAGGAAGCAAATAAATAAATAAATAAATAAATAGTTGCTCTACTGTTCAAGAGCAGAGATCAAAATAAAGTTATGGGAAATGATTTCACTTGGAAATACTTGTGTGATCCTTCTGATCCTTGCTATTACTGCATTTAAATCTAGTTCTAGAATTTTTTGGTGAGGGTTATATCTCACATGTGACAACAAAGTTTTATTTTCCAATGAGGAGATCTGAGTTTGTGTTGTTGTTATGTGCTGTCTGGTTGTTTGATACCTTTGGTGGTAACTCTATGAATTAATAATCTCTAGAAAGTCTGATCATGAGCATCTTTGCCCAGGTTGCTGTTGTTTCCCTCCTAAGCGATGTGTCACATCAGTGCTGCCTCAGAAGAGCTTTAAATAAAAATAAATGAACCTTTGATTGCTTGCTTTCCCACTCCAGGTTGGGTATTTTCAGTTTCCTAAGATGGTGAAGTGGCTTCAGCCAAAGGACAACTTAAGCCATCCACTTTGGTTTGATTCCAGTGATTGTACATGCTGGAAGTGAACTAAAGGAGCAATCCTACGTGTACAAAGCAAAGCAAAGCAAAACAGGAATGCCTCACAAGTACCCCACCAACAACAACAACAAAAGTTGTATATGGTCACCAGATAAAAGAGCAAACCAACCTGTCCCCAAAGTCGGCCAATCTGTGGGCGAAATCCCCATCTGATTGTACCCTAAATCAACCTGTTGGTTTCAGTCTTATTTTATGAGGTTTTATTAGGCAGGAGCACTTTCATTATGCACTTAAACCCCATCCCCAATTTTCCTCTTGTGCCTTCCCCACTTTCTGTGCCTAAAGAAGAGGAGATACTTCACAGTGGCTGGTCCCCAATCTCTGGTTTAGGGCCTGAAATCTCACAGAATAAGGTGCTGATGACCTGGTAAATCAATCATGCAACCACATTCCGGGGGGAAACCAAAGTAAGAAGAAGAAAAATGATGCTTTTTTAAAAAAAAAACATGGTGGGATGGGATGACCCTTGTAATGGCACTTTACCCAAGAAAGGTGGATTGGTGGAATGCCGTCTGGTGTCTTACGCACCTACCAGTCCCCCAACAGAGCTTTTCCAGGCCACAGGCGGAGGGGGCTGTTGAACAGGTAGGAATCGTGCATGGAATGTCGCAGTGAGGTGGCAACATGGATCTAGATCAGTGATGGCGAACCTTTTAGAGTACGAGTGTCCAAACTGTGATTCAAAACCCACTCAATTTTTCTCCAAGTGCCAATACAGCCATTTAACCTGAATACAGGTGGCTGTGAAGGGGCAATGTCAGGGCCCCCACAGAAAGGGCTCTGAGTGCCGTCTTTGGCACCCATGTGCCATAGGTTCGCCAACACTGGTCTAAATTCTGTCTGTGAGGAGTCCTATGTGCTGGAAGTTGCACCATGGAGAAGCAGCTACTGTGGGTATATGTCTGTGAGGTCACAGCTTGGAAATGATACTCTTTTTCTCTTTTTTGGAAAACAGTTCCCAAAATGGCTCAGCCCTTCTGGCCACTGACCATGCTGGCTAGGGGCTTCTGGCCACTGTCGTTCAAAAACCAACAAGCAGCTAAGTCCCACATGCAATTGCCTCTTTGCTGTTATTGAAAATGCATGCGTGACAGCCCTTCTTTGTAGCCATTTCTATTAAATATGCAGCCCGAGTAAATATTTGGGTTAAAGAAGTGCAAGTAATAAAGGGTTTTCTCCGATCCTCTGATCCTCCTGATGAATAAATATGGAAGAAACCGGGCTGTTCTCATTTCTTCTGATGAACTGGGTGTGAGAAACCAAGGCTCTTGAGCTAAATGAGAGAAAGCAGAAGATTGCTGTGGGATTTTTAAAAGAGACAAGAGAAGCGAAGAGAACGCCTACATGATGATGGGAGACTGGAGAGAAAGGAACCACTTAATAGCCACTCCACTGGCAAACAGACGCTGGAATGGAGTTGGCACAAACATCTGGGAATTGCATGTGGAGAATTTGTCTCATTGCCACAGATTACTTTCTTTCCAAATATCGGGAAACAGCGTGCATGAGCCATCTCTTGTAAAAACTAGGGGGAGATGCTGGAACAAGGTCAGCGAATGCTCCATAATTGGTGGGGAAGGAACCGCCCCAGTCCCACACTCCCACTTTGGAAAGCAAGAACAATTTTAGCCCCATTACAACAATCCCAGAGTTGCCAGGCCTGAGGGCAAAAGCTGCGGTCTCCAGAAAGTGCCATAATCCACTAGTTCTCCAGCTGGGAAGATGAGCTGAATTAAGGAGAAAGAACACAACTGTTAGTCTTTTATGTGTGGAGGTTGGCTTTGAAATGGGTGGGGGGGGTGTCTATCTGCTACTTATCAGGCTGTGCTTTCAACAATACCCAGACAAATCAAAAAGCCTTCACCACCAAGACCATAGCTAACGATGGCCCATACTTTATAGGTTTAAGCAGTTTAGGCCATGGTTCACCTTAAGGTTACGGATACTGTTGTCTACCTAACAAGCCTATTCAGGCCACTGTTCATCTTATGAGCCTATTTCAGACCAGGGTAATAAGAGGTCAAAGCTGACTACAAGATGGAGGACTCGCACTAGCTGTATTCAGACTGATGAAGCTGTTTGGATGATCAGCGAAACATTTCTATCTCTCAAGAAAAAGAAGTCCACTTACCAACCATGACTCAACTTCCAGATAAATTCAACTGGATGACTGAGAAATCTTAACAGACAACTATCATGTTACATTGTTGTTGTTGTTGTTGTTGTTGTTGTTGTTGTTGTTGTTGTTGTTCAGTCGTTCAGTCATGTCTGGCTCATCGTGATCCCGTGGACCAGAGCTCGCCAGGCCTTCCTATCTTCCACTGCCTCCTGGAGTTTGGTCAAATCCATGTTGGTTGCATTGATGACACCATCCAACCATCTCATTCTCTGTCGTCCCCTTTTCCTTTTGCCTTCAATCTTTCCCAACATCAGGGACTTTTCCAAGGAGTCCTCTCTTCTCATGAGGTGGCCAAAGTACTGGAGCCTCAGCTTCAAAATCTGTCCTTCCAGAGAAAATTCGGGGTTGATTTCTTTCAGGATGGATAGGTTTGATCTCCTTGCAGTCCAGGGGACTCTCAAGACTCTCCTCCAGCACCACAGCTCAAAAGCATCGATTTTGCAGCAATCAGCCTTCTTTATAGTCCAGCTCTCACTTCCATACATCACTACTGGAAAAACCATAGCTTTGACTATCCTGACCCTCGTTGGCAAAGTGATGTCTCTGCTCTTTAGGATGCTACCTAGGTTTGCCATTGCTTTCCTCCCAAGAAGCAGGCGTCTTTTTATTTCGTTGCTGCAGTCGCCATCTGCAGTGTACACGACCCCTAAACTCCGCCACAAATGGCTGCCAGCTCTGGAGCTTACAATTGTTTCCCCACCAGCTCCGGAGTTTGCAGGAAATTAAGTGCAACCACGCCCACCTAAGCGCGTCCCAGTGCACTTTTCATGTACCTGCTCTTGGAGGGTGAAAATCCCCAGGTCCAGATGTAATCTGGTGAGTGCCGGGCTCTCCTCACTTCTGTTTGGTTTTTTTGCCTCCCACCCCTTTAAGAGAAGGAAACAGGACGACGACGGGGCCGGGGAGGCTTGGACCGGCAAATGGAGGTGAGCCTGCATTCTTTTGTCCCCTTTTTTCTCCCTCCCCTCACGCAGACAGGATCAAGGAAGTGCGGAGGGGTGGGGACGCAGGAAGAGCAACGAACCCCCAAGATCTCTGGTCCAAATTTAAGTGGCTGCAAGGAGCCCAAGAAAATAAACTCTGTCATTGCCTCCATTTCTTCCCCTTCTATTTGCCAGGAGGTGATGGGACCAGTGGCCATGATCTTAGTTTTTTTAATGTTGAGCTTCAGCCCATTTTTTCACTCTCCTCTTTCACCCTCATTAAGAGGTTCTTCAATTCCTCCTCACTTTCTGCTATCAGAGTAGTATCATCTACGTATCTGAGGTTGTTGATATTTCTTCCGGCAATCTTAATTCCGGCTTGTGATTCATCCAGACCTGCCTTTCGCATGATGTACTCTGCATATAAGTTAAATAGGCAAGGTGACAGTATACAGCCTTGTCACACTCCTTTCCCAATTTTAAACCAGTCAGTTGTTCCATATCCAGTTCTGGCGGTTGCTGCTTGTCCCACATATAGTTTTCTTAGGAGACAGATAAGGTGGTCAGGCACTCCCATTCCTTTAAGGACTTGCCATAGTTTGTTGTGGTCCACACAGTCAAAGGCTTTGGCATAGTCAATGAAGCAGAAGTAGATGTTTTTCTGGAACTCTCTGACTTTCTCCATAATCCAGCGCATGTTGGCGATTTGATCTCTAGTTCCTCGGCCCCTTCGAAATCCAGCTTGCACTTCTGGAAGTTCTCTGTCCACATACTGCTGAAGCCTGCCTTGTAGAATTTTGAGCATAACCTTGCTAGCGTGTGAAATGAGTGTAATTGTACAATGGTAGGAGCACTCTTTTGTGTTGCCCTTCTTTGGGATTGGGATGTAGAACGATCTTTTCCAGTCCTCTGGCCATTGCTGGGTTTTCCAAATTTGCTGGCATATCGCATGCAGCACCTTTACAGCATCCTCTTTTAAGATTTTAAAGAGTTCAGTTGGAATGCTGTCACCTCCACTGGCCTTGTTGTTTGCACTGCTTTCTAAGACCCACTTGACTTCACTTCAGGATGTCTGGCTCCAGGTCAGCAACTACGCTGTCTTGGTTATCAGGAACATGCAGATCTTTCTGATATAATTCCTCTGTATATTCTTGCCATCTCTTCTTGATCTCTTCTGCTTCAGTTAGGTCCCTACCATTTTTGTCCTTTATCATATCCATCTTTGCACGAAATGTCCCTTTAATATCTCCAATTTTCTTATATAGATCTCTGGTTTTTCCTTTTCTGTTGTTTTCCTCTATTTCTTTGCACTGTTCATTCAAGAAGGCCGCCCTGTCTCTCCTCGCTATTCTTTGGAAGTCTGCATTCAGTTTTCTGTATCTTTCCCTTTCTCCCTTGCATTTTGCGTCCCTTCTCTCCTCCGCTATTTGTACATACTAAATTAGAATTGTGTTTGGGGGGGGGATGTATTTTGATGTTTTTAATGTTTTTTTCAAACTCCCATTACAAATGTCTTTTTATGCAAGTGTGGTGTGTGGGGGGGTTACCATTTTATGGCTTTTTATTTTTTGTGACTCCTGCGTTGCTCTAGGTGGAGAAACATACAAAAGCACATAATGCAGCAGGGGCTGAGAATAAAACCTGAGTCATGGCCCTGATAGTAAATACACACCTGGGATCAGGGATCCTAGAATCATTGTAAACATCATCATCGTTGTCATTGTCATTGTCATTGTTGTCGTTGTCAGCAGAAGCAGCAGCTACTGCTGCTGCAGCAGGCCCTTGTAAGCTGTCAGTCACAATATATGAGGTTAATAATGTGTGTGAGAGAAATATATTAATCTGTAATGAATAAGTGAATAAATATTGTGGGCTGCAAGGATACAGCACTCACCTATCTCAACTCTGGACATGACCTAGGTCAGTGGTGGTGAAACTTTGGCACTACAGACAACTCCCAGAATTCTTAACCTAGATGGCCAATGACAAAGGACTGTGGAATTTGTGGTCCAAAACATCTGGAGTGCTGAAGGTTCACCCCCACTGACCTAAAATATGTTTACTACATATTCATTTTGTAGGCATATTCTTCTAATCTGATAAAGAGTAAACTATTTCCACAGGCTTCATCATGAGATTCTTGCCTTCTGACATTTAGCACAGGGAAACATAAACAAAAAAAGAAGACTCAAATATCCCAAATAAATTTCTGTGCTATCTGTGGTGATCAAAAGAGACAAGAGCAGAAGTGGCATTTTGGCACATGAATCCTGTTGGGATTTATAAGGAATGTAAAAAGAATCTAAGAGGTGGCAATGTTGCTTCTCAACAGCCCTTTGAATTAACTACATCACCCTGGCCATTAAATAGCGTTTTAAAGAACAGCAACAAACCTATCCAAAGCAAAGTTCTCTACTGAATAGAGATGGGCACGACTCAGGAAAAAATGGTTTTTCGTTTTTCGTTTTTCGTTTAGGGGTCCGTTTCGGCTCGTTTCCGTTTTCGTGAGCTAATTTTCAAAATTTTTCGTTTTCATTTCGTTATGTAACAAAAACGAAAAACGAAAACGAAAACGAAATTTTTTTCGTTTCTCCCCATTTAGTGCTATTAGATGCTTTTCCCGTAACGAAAAACGAAAATTGGCTCGAAATTAGTCGTTTCGTTTCCGTTTTGTTCCATTTTTGAACCAATTTTCGTTTTTCATTTCGTTCCGTAACGAAAATGAAAAACAAAAACAAAAATGAAAATTTTGCTGAGTCGTGCCCATCTCTACTACTGAATGTTCATTTGCTCAGAAGTAAGGGACTGGCCACAAAGGGCACAGAAATAAATTCACACAACACAGTACAATCCAACTGGCAAGCTGGAGACAAGAGGGATGTGATGGCTCAGCGGACTAGAGCACTGAAACTGTTGGCTACAAAGAGAGCAGCTTGGTGGTTCGAATCCCAGGTGCCACACAGCGGAGTGAGCTCCCGTTCACCCCAGCTCCTGCCAACCTAGCAGTTCAAAAGCATGTAAAAATGAAAGTAGATAAATAGGTACTGACATAAAAAGCAGGAAGGAAAACAGTGTTCCGTGCACAAAAATGTGTTCAGCATGCTGGCCACATGGCCACGGACTTGCACAACACTAGCTCTTTGACTTAGAAATGGAGATGAGCGCTGCCCCTAGAGTTGGACATGACTAGCACACATGTGTGGTGGGGAACCTTAACTTTACCTTTATACAAGCTTATCTTTGGGTGCTTTTACACAACATCTATCAGGTCAATGTACAAAGAGCAAAACTCTGCAAAATTAACGTGGTTCACCTTTTGCTTGCACTATTTATGCTAAGAATGGCCAGTTTCTTGGATATAATGGTACCTAAAGCATTGACCTTTAATCAAACAATGAGGTTGTGTATGGAAAGGTAAACAAGTGTTTTGGGATTCTGAATACCAAACTGTTGTTTGTATTGTTTGACAATAATTGAATGGGAGACCAAACTATACAGTATATGATTTGGACTTCACTTCTAACTAGCTTCAAAATTCAATCATACTGAGACAAGCAACATGGGAACAAAATAATTCTTCTTCGGAACTAGGTACTGTATATAAATTAACCTTTCAAAAGATGAAGTGGCTTTCAGCTAATGCCCTTGTGCATGCTTTTGATTTCTTGTGGCCTGCTCCTAAAGGAAAACATGTTTATTAGACTGAATGACAACTGAAGTGTGTCCTATATATATTAATTACCTATTTGGGTGTGAACTCATTTGGGGCATATATTAAACCCTTTAATCAAATGATTTTGGGAGGCTGTGTACTGTTGGCTGTGACTCAGAGGTGACCGACAGAAGAACACAAGAAGCGCTGTCCTGCTTCAAACCAAAGGCCCGGCTTGTCCAGCATTTTTATTCCCACAATGTGTCCGAAGAGATTTATTATTGGTTCATTTTATCATTTTCATTTATTTGCTGTCCTTGTCTCCAAAGATACCGAGAACAGTTGTACAACATGAAATGTCCCCGGGAGGCTTGCAAGTAGGAGAAAGAAAGTAATTATTTCCTGCGGTTCTCAGGAGCAAGTAATTCTGAGTCTTGCCACATTCGAACCCAGAGATCGCACAGAGCCTTGAAGCTATGCTGGTGTAGGCACTGGCGTAACTAAGGAGAGGCGGGAGAGTGCATTTGCCCTGGGGGGTGCAGCAATCTGGGGGCGCCTGGAGGGGGAGCAGGAGGAGGAAGCCATGCGCCAGCCTGCCAGTAGTCCTCCTTTCTCCCCACTAAGGCTTGGTGATCCTTAGTCGGTGGGGGAGAGAGGGAAGCAGGTGAAGTTTATTTTGTTTTAGGGAGCCCCCCCCCCGACCCACAATGCTTGAAAATCCATGCTATGCGGAAGCACGTTGGGTGGGGCCTGGGGGGCAGCTCCGAGGCTTCTCGGAGGAGCCCGGGGGTGGCACGGGGCGATGCGATTGCTCCCCCCCCGCCCCCCACACGGCTCCGAGGCTTCTTGGAGGAGCCCGGGGGCAGCGTGGGGTGATGCGATCGCTACCTGCCTCTGCCCCCACGTGGCTCTGAGGCTTCTCAGAGGAGCTGGGGGCGACGTGGGGCGATGTGATTGCCCCCCACCACCACCCCGTGCAGCTCCGAGGCTTCTCGGAGGGGCGGGGGCGGCCCCAAGACGCAGGTACTGCGATCCCGCGATATAGTGGGGCTGCAGTACCTGAACCGCGAAACGGCGAGGGGTGACTGTATCCCTCCATGTGATATTGCTCTGATAAAAATGAAGCTTTTCTCTCCATGTCACTTTTGGTTATGGTGAGAAAGTTTCACAAGAAACTACCTTTTTCTACCAACTGCCTAAAAGCATTGAAGCAGACAGGTAATCTTGCTATAATATTGTCTACCAAAATGTAAAACACACACTTTCTGAAGGAGGCCTCTTTTGGAGTATCATCTGTGCCATTCGCTTATTCCAAGTTGTCATGTAGCCTTAACCTTCTTGTGCCGAACTCCATCACATCTTTGGAAAAGTTTTATTTCTATCTTTAGGTTTGATGCAACCAGTTTGGCTTCATTCCACATGTGTTTCCAGTTGTCAGCTCTGTGTGGAGAGTTTCTACTGTGGACTGCCTCAACATCCAGTGTGTCATCTCCAGCCTGAATTACCTTGTTGTAACTATCTATGCCAGCTAATGTTTTGTACCACAGGGCTGTCATTGACACACAGGCAAAAGATGTCACATAAAATGAAACCCCATGGACCTCATTTCTTGTCTGGGCCATCAAATCTAGTTCTAGAAGGTTCCCCAGTACTAATTTAATGCCAGGCATGTAAGCCACAAAAGGTTTTATACAATCATCACAATCTGACCATCTTGTTTCAGACATGCCATGAAGAGAACAACCAATATGCTTTTGTAGTAATTTCCACCACTTAAGAATGGATCTGAAGAGGTGGTACATTGTTTGAACTATTCTAGAAAAGGTTCACGCTTTAGGTATGCATTCAGCAGCATCATTTCTGCATAAGTTGAGTGTGTAGCAACTGCAAGGTGAACCAATTGGTGTTAAGCATTGTTCTACATAGTATTTTTGCTTGTGCGCTTTTGTATTTTCCGGCCATGTTTGCCCCATTATCATAGGATTGCGTGGTACAACCCCTAAGAAGAATAACATGTTCTTTCAATGTACCAGTATCCATTATCAACTGGGCAATTTTTCTCCCATTTGTTGCTACAATCTGCAATCCTGAGAAACCTTTCTCGAATCTCATATTGCATTTCTTTTAAAAGTACGTATCTCAAAATAAACATTGTTCATTGTGGGAAGAATTGGTCATGGAATCTACTGTGACTGCAAAGTATTTTGTAGCTTTCCTCTCAAGTAAACTGCATTGTTTTACAAGATTCGAGCATTCTGCAGTAAGGGTGTTACCTCACATCCACTTTGTACCGCAACAAAAAAAAATGTGTAATATATCTTATTGTGGTCATGTGGTTTTGTTGCTCTTTGTGCATCTTCAAGGACACAATTTATTGTTATGAAACTTCTGTGACCTCAGGGACTGGTGCCGCATCAAAGTGCATTTGGTTTTGTTTTCCTGCGGCAAAAGACAGAAAAAAGAGTTATGTTGCAGAATATGTTACTCCATGGGCGCATGTACCGGTTTAAAAACTGCAACGGAAACGCAACAAGGACTCCACCACCCTGAGGCCAGGTACAAGGAAGATGCACTGAGTTGCACTTCGGGGGGGGGGGCGAGGTCACACTTTATTTTGCTTAAAGCGCGACGGCTGTGGGGGAATAATTTTAAGTATCACAACTCAGTGCAGTTTCTAGAGCAACAAAGTGGACGTGAGGTAATGCCTAAGTTCATTTTGATTGCTTTCATAGTCTGCTCAGATATTAAGCTGAATATACCTTTCCTTGCTTTTGCATTCTTTTAATCTGTAAACAGTTATTTTACATTTTTTTTTGACTTTTCAATTAGTTTTCAACAAAACCCTCTTTAGGGTGTATTACCTTTTAACCCTGGGCTAATTAAGACCCTGGAGGATATGTATCTCAGTGCAAGTGGTACTCTTCTAAGGGTTTCTAAAAGTTTTATTTTAGCTCAAGTTTATAAATGGGAGTTCAATTAAAAGATTTTGAGGCCACACTTAATCCAAATTGAAAGAATGTTTGTTGACTCAATTTTTCATTTTCTTCCCATTCTCTTTTCTTTTCTTTTCTTTTCTTTTCTTTTCTTTTCTTTTCTTTTCTTTTCTTTTCTGGGCTCCTGATTTGTGAGAATACATTTTAGAGAGATGATTTGTGATTTATACTTTTTATATTCTTAAGAAAGTGTCTGGAGGGGGGGAGAGACAATAAGACAAAAATGAGTATATAGTAAGAATTGTGTCATAGTATAAGTAGTGGTTAAATCACGCTGATGCAGTGATGCCATGATGAAAGTATTAATTACATAGCAGCTCTAAGGAAGGTAGGTTAAATTTGCCCCCTCCATTCCTGGCCTAGTGCCCTGAGAAAAAAGAAAGAAGGCCAGGGAAGGGATCCTTTCCAAAATGAGGCCTGTAGAGCATGAGCAGAGGAAGAAGACCCAGGTAGGTCTTTCCTAGACCTCCTGTCAGCTGCTTCTGTCTCCTTCCCCTTTCACCTTCTCAGGCACGAACACCTGTTGTTGTTGTTGTTGTTGTTGTTGTTGTTGTTGTTGTTGTTGTTGTTGTTGTTGTTGTTGTTGTTGTTGTTGTTGTTGTTGTAAAGACAAGGTGCATGAAATCTCTCATACCTTGATCCCCTGGAGTCACCCCTGATTGCCTCTCAGTCTCTATATTTCCCAACACTACATGAAAATATGGATCATAATTTCTACAAATTATGAGATATACGAGTAAAACTATGTAGGCTTACACAAAACTCTGAATTCTAGTCTTAATACTGTATATGCAAACATTTTCTGAGATCCCAGGAAATGTCCAGCTGCCCTCCTTTGGGTCTTGGGCCCTGTTTCTGACCCTGGGCCCAGGTACGATGTACCCCCTGCATCCCCTTCTCATGGGCCCAGGCCCAAGAAGGAAAAGTCCTTCCACAAACCGTCCATAGTGGTACGATTTTCTACACAAAACATTTCAATATGAGCATTATCTGAAGGAAACCACTGCCCACTTTTACAGTCCTTGCTTAGGGACTGCAAAATGTCTAATCTCTATATTTTCTATACAGGAATACAGTACTCCATTTTAACCCAAAAGGCCCTTAAGAAAGTTTTGCGAACCTTCAGACATTTGTGTTATGTGTTAGAATCACCAAAGTGAGAGAACCTGGACACAATGAAAGCAATAATCAAAATCAAAATAACACCATTAAGAAGAAGGAAGGTCAGGGACAGATAAACACACACAACACCATGAAGAGATACAACCAAGGCTTGGACACTGCTGCTTATCTTTGCATTTTCCACTCCTCTGGGTAACCTTGAAGAGGGCATACTTGCCACTGGTCGATATGAAAGCTAATTACTTCAACCAATGAATCTAAATGATATATTTAAGACTGTCAACTATGAGGACTTATTTTATGAGGATCAAGTCAATGTTTAGTCTCATCCAAGAAGCTGTTCTACCTTTCGACTGTTGGTCATATATCTCCAGGCCATGAATGTATGCTGCAGATAAATTCATTCCTCTTTCCAACATTACATTTTTATTTTATTTTATTGAAGGAAGAATGAAAGACTAACAAGACCAGAGCATCCAGCATTTCCATGCGGGTCATAGATTTGTGACTATGTGACGGGAATGAATAGTCTACACAGCCATGGGGAAAATATGATATAACGTTTGCATCAGCTCACAGGGGTGGGAGGATGAAATCAGGAGACGTTGACCTTCACTAGATAAATTTTTAGGAAGCTCAGCAATAGAAATAGCACCACCAATGCTTAGAGTCTTGGAGGGAAGCGCAGATCCTTGGGGTACTGTAAATCTGCTCAGCTCCTCGGCCTAATGAGATTCAGTCCCTTTAGTCAGCCAAAGCCAGTCGCCATGGAAACATCCAAAGGGAGAATACTTCATCTAGTGGTTACTGAACAAAGAATTTCCCACTTGCTTTCCATTCATGTGAGGGATGTATTTGCTAAATGAAATACAGAGCCATAAGCTTTCATGCCACACCAGAAGCTTTCTCTTTTTCTTCCTTTCTTCCTTTTTCTCAATAAACAGTTTTCCTTTGACTTGACCTTCAAAATAGCTTTTCTTTGCCTTGCATTCTAAGGCAAAATAAAACTGAAGTAAACAAAACCTTTAAGTTATCAACTCCTTCCATGTTCTGGTGGGGGGGAAACAACAACCCATAAAGTGAAACCCTGTTTAAGCCTTTTTATGTAATGATGGAAGAGGATATACTTGGACCCCAGACCAATCACATGTTTACTTGAAATGAAGATTCACATTTTTCAAACAGCTGGCATCTTAAAAGTAGGTTCCAAGTATAGGATTAATTCACAGCAAACCCACATACGCAATTCTGAGGATGATGAATCAAAAGGGTATGGAATGCTTGTCTAAACATATATTTAATTGATATATTACTGACATAGGACATTAAAGCATAGGAGGGGGGATAGACCCAGAATGTGGAAAATGGATCCCTCCTGCCATTATTCTTGCCCAGTAGGAGAAAGGTTTTGGACAAAATATAGAAAATTCACATCTCTAAGGGTGAAGGCAGATCCCAGGATGATCTGTCCACGGTGGGAAATTTGGTGTGATCCAGCCATTGCTTTTAAAGTGCCTTATCTTCAGCACAATCTGTTTTAACTCAAGTTCTGATTTGATAAGGCAGAAGGAAGAGCTCTTTTTCCATCTTAATGAAATGTCCCAAAAAGATTGCCTCTCCTTGCCCAGCGCCAAAAGGATATGGGTCAACTCTTAAAGGGAAGGATGTATCATACATCAGTGTAGACAGTGACTAAGGCCTCGGTCGCACGGCTATTAACTGTGCATCATATTTTGATATATACTAAAATTGTGGGCGATCACATGACATTTGATGCACGGTTAACGCCCCGATGGCAGGGGTGTATTATACTTCTTTCTGTGCATCCCGTCTTGCCAAATGCACATCTTTTCCTTGTTTATTGATCTGCTTTTCTCCGTCATGCTCACATATATATGTAAAAAAGTGATTTGCTTGTCGATTACTGGCATGTCGGCTTTCTAGTATTACTGCAAGAGTTCATGTGAGAAAGTTTGAGAACATGGTAGTGTATCCCTAGTACCAGCGCACCTTAATAGTAACTCCTTTGTTCTTCTTTCATCTCTCACTTCCTTTCCCATTGGTCACTGTATCAGGTAATTTGCAGCTTGTAGAAGTGCTCAGTTACTGAAATGGCAGCAATTTATTAATAAAGTAGGACAGCAGAAAGAGACAGAAAAGGGGGGGACTGAAATGGTGTGAATTTTCACCGGTCACACTGCAATTGCTGCGGTAAAAATTGTGCATCATTAAGAGGAGTAATTTGATCAAACCCCTAGTGGTGGTATAGGATGATGTGGTCAAAGTGCGCTGCAGGGGGCGTGGTCGACTGGGGTTCCAAAATGCGGTGCCTTGGAGTGGAGGCACGATCTTTTGCTGTGCAGTCATTTGTAGCAAACACAGCACCAAAATGGTCATGTGACCGGGGCCTAAGAGATAGTTTCATGAACACCTTGTGGCTCATGAGGAAACTCTTCTCTTAGAAATCGGCCAGGAAGCATTTTAATTTGTGAAGCATCAGAAAAATGTTCTTTAATGCCAGCAGGGAAATCATTACAAACACAGCAACAGGGAAGCAGGGAGGCCCGAAAAGCAGAATGCATAGGATAGCTTTATAGAGGGTTACATAAGCATAGCTGCCTAGATACCCTAAGCACATCCGATCTCACCCGATTTTGGACGCTAAGCAGGGTCGGCCCTGGTCAGTACTTGGATGGGCGACCACCAGGGACTACCAGGTACTGTAGGCGCCTGGAGTAGGAACTGGCAAACCACACCAGTATTCCTGCCAAGAAAACTCCATGGACATGGAGTCATGAAGAGTCGGTCACGACTGTAATGACACAACACACACACACACACACACACACACACACACACACACACACATAAGTAATTGAAATGGCATTGCTTTTAAGCGTTCTTTCTCACAAAATCTTCCTTTGAAGTTTGTTCGTCACAGACTGTACTGCGACATTTTCTTTGTATCTGGTCTGTCCAGGTGAGTTGAAGAAGCCTGTGGTAATTTATTTATGAAACTTGCTCTCTCTCTCTCTCTCTCTCTCTCTCTCTCTCTCTCTCTCTCTCTC
>JAHTLZ010000074.1:5732897-5765844 GCA_023846285.1 Phrynocephalus versicolor | reverse complement strand
ATCTATCTATCTATCTATCTATCTATCTATCTATCTATCTATCTATCATTGTTTGTAATTAACTGCAATACCACTGCAGTTAATTACAAGAAATATGGTTCATATGAAGTGAGAGAATATGGAAACACTGAGCTTCACTCACAGACCCAATTGAAACAGCTGTATTGATGTGATATTTGTATTAGAATGAAGAGAACTAACCATGATAAACTAAACTGTTTCAATATTTGATTTATTCTGGAATTCCCTTTTGTTTTTGAGTACATTCTGACTGGAAAATTGCTAACCTTGTAGGTATTTAATTCTGATGTAGAAACAATGATATTAGCTGTGTTTCACTTTCTAACTCTACCTCCAGCAAATGGCCTTTTGTCATATTAATGGCTGAGAACATATTTTTAAGAAACGATGTATATGCCAACGGGAATGAAAATTAATGTTCCTTTTTAATAAGGAATCAACAACATAATTATCTTTTTCACAGCCTATCATTTCTGCACAGCAAGTGTGAAAGAACTTTTGAGTGGGTTTCTTTTTTCTTTCTTTCTTTTTTTCTTAAAAGGAAACAGCAATCTGTCTCCCTCCAGTGACATAATGAAAGTAAACGACCTGGCAAAATGTTAAAAGATGTGATTTAAAGTTGTAATTTGAAGCAAAAAAAATATGATGTAGAATATAGTATTATAGGACACTGGTATCCGCTGGGGATCATTTCCAGGTGTTCCCGTGGGTAACGAAACCACGGATAAGAGATAATGCCTAAAAAAACCCTGAACTGCTATTTTGTGACAGTGGCTTGCTTTACGGCTGCTGTTTGTGACAGTAGCTTGCTTTACAGCTGCTGTTTTATGATAGTAGCTTGCTTTGTAGCTTCTGTTTGTGACAGTAGCTTGCTTTGTGGCTGCTGAATTATTTATTTAATTTTTTTCCTCTGCCAACCATGGATAACTGAATCAGTGGATACTGGGGCCCTACTGTAGTTTGTCACAACAGAAACAAACACCCACATAGCTAATTTTTGTGACATGATTCATGTCAAAAGAAGGAGGTTGTTCCAGGAGATGCCGCTTTTCTTAACACGGTATTTTCCAGCTCTGTTGAGCAACAATTCCCATGTTCTCAGATGAAGTGGGAAAGGGCAGTTCAATAAAACCCATCTCTAGGAGGCTTACATCCAAAGGCAGCTCATGACTGCAGGAGGGAGGAGATGATGCTTTGAAACTCAGATCATGAGCTTCTGTCTCCACTCGTACAGGAAAGAAGAAGAGGCAACAGAAATGGGCCTATTTATCACCAGAATGCCTTTTCATGATCACCTCCATGTAGTTTATGGGTGGGCGAAATACACCCTTCCCAGTATTGTTGGTCTGCAACTCCCATCCTTCCGCTTCATCCCCTTAGCTGGCTGGAGCAGTTGAGAGTTGTAATCCATCCATATGCAGAAGGATGTAATGCACTCTTCTCTGTTGCCACACTAAACAATGATTTAGCATTGAATGGAGCATCAGAGTCAGAAGCAAGTCCCTGTTCTGTTTAAAAAAAATTTGCAGACTGCCTCTTCAAAAATCCCATATGAGGTCAAAATCTCCTGAAAAGTGTCACGGTTTGCCGGATTTGCAGTGGTAGTATTGAGGTTCATCTGAGGCACGATTATTGCTGAACATGGCACCTTGTGGGGTTTTATGTACATTTAAACCTATCAACTGCTCACAGTAGTGCTTGCATGAATGGGGCAGTAAATAAATAAATAAATAAATTTCTAGTTAACAATGTACATAAGTCCCACAGGAAAATGATATCCAAGTACTGTATGAATTGTCCTTTGTGGGGAATGGGCCTGAGGTATTTTTTAACAGGCGCGATTTCCAGACATCACAAAAACAATTCAGCCACATGGCATTGGAGCCTGAAGTGCTTTTATCCTTTTCCTTATAATCTGACTGAATATGGTGTTTATTTGGCCAAACAGTTCAAACTAGTCTGGGGACACCTATGCCTGCGTGGAATGAGCCCTAGAAAAAGACATTATTGGTCTCAAACAAAAGAGAAATTGCTCCAAAGTCATCTGGCAAATTCTGTGGAGATAACATAATAGAAAACAGGCTCAGGTAGTACAGACTGGATTTCAGTTTCATCCTTTTAAAATAAGGCTGCCCCTTTCAAATCATCATGACACAGTATTCTTTAAACACATTTACACTTTTTGGAAGTGTGTTTGATGGCATAGGAGGGTTGGGATTGAAGAGGGAAAAAAATATCTCAGAAAGCCACTATCTTGATCAAGATATTTCATAGTTTTGCGCGAGGCAAGCTGCGAGCTTTTCATGGGATGGCTGCATTCAATTCTGATGTACTTGTGTCACACAAGAAATGATCTATTGTACCTCACAGCATTTCTAGCAGGCTTGCTTGTACTGTACCTTCAGCAAGGGAAACTTGTGCTTATTCATGCCACCTCTGATATAAAACATGCAGGATAAGGACGGGTAGGCAAACCAATAAAGGCTCTTAAAGACCAACCAGTCTACATCCTTCACTAGATGCAGATTTATCCTCCCTTCATTTTAACATTCTTCCATCATAATTACGCATTTTGTCATGTGACAAGGTGATCTGTTGGAGAGAGGACCTGCATTCCCTTGGTGGAGCTCAGGTGAAGCTGGCAGTAGATGAAATAACCTGTCTCTTTTCTTTTCCTTCTTCCCTCCTGACTGGCTGCTATGAAAAAGTCATAGAATCATAAAATCATAGAGTTGGAAGAGACCTCAAGGGCCATCTAGTCCAACCCCCTGCCATGCAGGAACCCCCATCACAGTGCTCCTGACAATTGGCCATCCAGCCTCTGCTTAAAAACTTCCAAAGAAGGAGACTCCACCACCCTCCATGGCAGCTTATTCCACTGCCAAACAGCTCTAACCATCATGAAGCTCTTCCTAATAGAGATGGGCACGACAAGGAAAAATGACGTTTTGAGTTGTCGTGTGTCGGAGCTGGCCCATTTCGGCTCGTTTCCGTTTGTCGCGAAATTTTTCAAAAATTTGTTGTTTCGTTTGTCGTCTGTCATTAGTACTGGTTTGGGGGGGTAGGGTAGCGGGCTCCTGGAGGCACCTCTCTGGGGTGGGTGCCTCCTCTGGCCCACTACGAAGGGAAGGCATTTAGCGGGCTCCTGGAGGCACCTCTCTGGGGAGGATGCCTCCTCTGGCCGGCTACAAAGGGAAAAGGAAGGGTACATGACCGTGTAGCCATTGCGTACCAAGTGGCACTGGCAGAGGCACCTCTCTTTTGGGTGCCTCTACTCTGACTCACTAAGAAGGACAGCATACTGGTGTACAGGTCTTGGAACTTTGGACTGGTGAGCGAGGTGAGAGAGAAACGCCTCTGCTGGGGCGCCCCATGGCTCACTAAGAAGGGAAGTGTACTTGCATGTAGTGCAATGTGAGTACAGATCTGGCTTAGGGTTGGGGTTAGGGCAAGGGCTAGGCTTAGGGTTACGGGTAAGGTTAGGGTGAGTTAGTGGGCTGCTGCACCTCTGGGTGCCTCTGACCCACTAAGAAGGACAGTGTACTGTCGTATGGGTTAGGGTTAGGGTTAGCGTTAGGGTTAGGGCTAGGGTTAGTGGGCTTTTTATGACCGACTGGCACATCCCAGAAGTCTCAGTCAAAACCTGGCCAAGTGGCCATGTGATTGGTGGAATGGCTCCAAAAATTTGCATGGTCCCATCCCATGGCCAGCCCATCATTGTGCAGGTGTAAAAAAATAAAAATAAAAATAAAATAAAATAAATTCAATGGGATTGGAGACAGGCGTTTATTGCAAGAAAAACCCACTGCTGCTACTGTAAAAATTCAGGCAGTTAAAATACCTAATTTTCGCATGTTTCTGTGTGGTGCTTTGGTGGGTTTTTGGACCACGATTTCAAAAAAAATATTGTGGTCGCCATTTTGGATCCCCCTGCACCGCATGGCATGGCGAGACGACGAGGATGCCCCCCACCAGAGCAGCCCAGGACAGGAGAGGGGGGGAGGCCGGGGACCCCCCCCAGAAACCACCCCTCTGGTAGATGCCCTCAGGCAGGCAGGCATATTTTCGCCTGCTTTTTTGGCCGGGAATCGTTTTTTTAAAAACTTTTTTTCTGTGCCGCTGGCATCACGCAATCGCCGCAATGCCATGAACAACAACGAGAAATCAGACCCAATTTTTCTTTTATCGGTTCGAGTTAGAGTTCTGACGGCTTAATTGTCGTTACCGTTTCCGTTGCGTAACAGAAACGAGGAACGGAAACGGAAACGAGAATTTCGCCAAGTCGTGCCCATGTCTACTTCCTAATGTTTGAGATGAATCTCTTTGCCTATAGTTTGAGACCATGCCCTAGCTCACTAGTTTGTTTGTAATAACTTTCTCTGCTAATCTTCCCCTTTAATTGCTTGACAATGAATCTGCAGTTCAGTACTTCCAGGAAATGTAAGAATTTACTTCTTTATGCAGGGACACAGGCAGCTAAGTTGTCAAGAGAAGCGGAGAAGCATTTCCATACCAAGGAACAGCAGACTTTAGATCTCCAGCGCCTGGTTCTTTAAATCTAACTTCAGTTTCTTGTGTGCTTAGGATACCCAAATAAACACCTGGGCAAGGGAAAGCCAGCCTTGCTGCTGCCGAGGGAGAGGAAAAAGAAAAAGAAAAGAAAAGAAAAATTTAAAGATCCCTCCTTTCCCTCCACCCCTTCTGGAGCTACAGCTGATCGTGGCAAAAAAAAGTTTAAAGATTCCTCCCCCCCCCCCACACACACACACCATCTAGAGAACAGTGCTGTTTGATGCAGGTTAGGGTGTGGGGACACATAAAATTCAGTTACTGAAGCCATGCCATGTAGATGCTGGAACTGCTTCTTCAGTCACATGACCATAGGAGGGGAAAACACAGCTTTTATTAATAGCAGCATTTTTTGCCCATGTGATAGGGCCCTTAGGCCGCGGTCACACCAGCGTTCTCTGCGTATATAGATTTCATGCATTTTTTTCAGGCGGTCACATGGTTTTTAATGTGCAGTTAGTGTCCTCTCTTCTGTGTTGTATTTTCCTAATCTGGTTCCGTCTCTACCTGTCTACTTCGCATTTCCCCCTTCTTTCCTGCTCTATTCCCCAAGCCTCTGTTGCCGAAAAAGGGGAACAACAGTTTTTACTGTGTGTTTTCGGTGTCCTGTCGTGGTTACAGAAGCAAATAAGTAAGCATAAGTTTCTAAACCCAGCCCCTGGTGGTGGTTATTGAAACTTTGCTAAAACTGCTGTTCAAGGGCTGTGGTCGACCAAGGCTTGAATTTACTTCCCTTCGTGGTTAGGACATGATCTTTTTCTGCGCAGTTCGCCGAAGGGAAACTACGGAGAAAACGCTGGTATGATCGCGGCCTTAAAGGTGCCAGAACACTTGTATCTGTGTTTTTCTTTTCTTTTTCTTTTGTTCCAGATTTGTCCAATAATAAAGCTGAGACAGAGAATTTATTTTGTAACTCTGAGTAGATAACTACCAGAACATGGACACATTGGGAGCTCAGTTTAAGGAATGTATCTGAGTCATGGCAATTGGACTTCCCTTCTATCTGTCCCCCAGTGTGAGAAGGGAAACGAAGAAGAAAAGACTGAACAGAGTGTGCCGTCTGGAGAGAGTGAAGAGAGTTCGAATGCTTTACAGAAATTAAGTATATGTGAGGAACCAGATAAGAATAGTGCAGTAGAATATCAGGAAGTAAAAGAGGAGAAAGAAATAAAGGTGGAGATTACAGATAGTCACGCGGAGAAAGGAGAGAAGCGCGAGGAGATGGGTGCAAGCGCGGGTGAGAAAGAAGCATTATGGGTAACTGAGGATGACAGTTGGAAAGAGGGAGTTGAAGTGCGTGAGATAGGAAATGACAGTTGGGGAAAACTGTTAAGGGAGAGGGAGTTAAGGAGAGAAGACCCAGATGTGAGGAGGAGGCTGGAGAGATCAGAAGAGTACCAATGGTCAGTTACTGTTAAGCCACTCAGATGGCCAGAAACTTCTGATAAGTTTAGAAAAGAATGGAGGAGCAAGAGGTCCCCAAACCCTGTGGCTCAATGGGCTCGCCATCCATGTTGCAGGAACCAATGTATGGGTCGGGGTATGAGCACTCGCCATTACTTCTGAAGTCCGCCGGGTATGATGTTCCTATTGTTAATGTTATTTATGAAGAAGCTGCAACTCAAGAAAATGTACCAAAGCCATGTCCTCAACTAACGCCACATTTGATAGATCCAGTTTTGTCAGTTCCAGAATTATTATTAAATAAAAACCCTTTTGATTTCACATATCAAGATGTCTCCAAGATGATTATTGACTCAGAATCGGGTATGGAAAGAGACGAACCCTCACACCCAGACTCTGCAAAGAGGCTGGTTTGTTGGTCACTGTCACCACTGGCCCTCACCCTTTTGCCATCGGTGCAGAAGGCTCCTGTGGCAGGCATGTTTTCCTCTTCATCAAGAGATGGACGCCTCCTGTAACCCTTTGGCAAGGTTTCCTCTCTTCCTCTCAGCTGGGAATTAATGGCATCAGTGATGAGCACATGAAGTACTGAATCGGGTTTGGCATTTAAAGGAATTTAAAATATATTCATGACTTTTATAAGGAAAAGTCCCATTTGCAAGCAACTGTAGACATCCAATCTCCTGGGTCAGCTTAAATATGGGGGGATTATTTGTCAGCATCTTAGAAATGAAATGTTGAGAGCAAACAAAAACAGCACGAGTCCTGTATGCACTAAACTCTGTATTCTTCAAATTCCCCAGGACTGCTCTTCTTTCTTGCCTCCATCTCATGGTGTTGTTAACCTTTTCTTGGCCCAACCCGCCCATAGGTTTGTAACAGAGGATAAAAGTCATGCTGAAAAGTGCCAGCAGGAGTCCTTGCTTAACATTTCCAGGAAGTACAAATTGGATATGGCAGACATTAAGTAGAGGGGCAGGAAAAAGCCATGTAGTGGCTAGCTGTATAATTTCTAATGCACCGTCTAGCTGGCAGAGCTTCTGGAATAGGCTACAAATTACACAACGACAGAGAGACAGATGTGAGCATCTCTGCATTTCTCTTGTATGTGTGTGTGTCAGGTTCCAATGTAACCAGGAAGGAGACATGCAGAATAGCAAACAAGGCTAGGCCAATGGGAAAATCTTGCTTTCACTGTCTCTCTCTCTCTTTAGTTTTCTGCACTTTGGAATTCGAAACACGAAATCATGAACTATCTCTACCCCTCATATATTCTTAAGATGGAACTTTTTCTTGCTTACGGTGATGAAGCACTTAAAACAAGCCTGAGGAATCAAAGAAGACTTCATTTACAAAAGCACGAACGTACAAATTACCTCCAAGCAAAACAACTGAAACATCACCGTTTAGAGAAAAAACAACATAATGAACTCTTATATACAACTGCAGATCTTTCAAGGGGAGATTTCAAATATTGCAATTAAATGAATTCTCTTGACGTTTTATTTTCCTTTCAGTTATGACTAGCTTGACAAACAGCCCAAATTTGGTTGAAATGGTGCAAGTTACAATGGGTACTTTCTCCCTCTTGTGTTTCATCCTTGTAACACAGTACTTTGAAGCATCACTCTCAACTTTTGGAAACACAAAGTCAATGTGGGAATACATGTGTTTTGCTTTAAGCAAGAGTTTTCTCCCATCCTGTTGCAGTTAGGAACAAATGAGAAATAAAAATTATGGTGATGGTGATGGAGGAATATTTGGAGAAGATGTTTTAATGATCATTGGGCAGCCACTGTGCTAATAAATTCAAATGAACACATCAAGGTGACTTTATTGACAGGGAGGGGGGTGTAAGACAGAATTGTGTTGTAGTCTTTCTGACGCTTTTTTTGTCTGTGATGTAACCTTAACCAAGGACACATTTCGAACCTTGAGGAAATTATGAGATGGATGCATGTGCAGTTAACAATAGCTGAAGGCTCTGTTGTCTTCTTGACACCCTGCTTTATAAATATTGTAGAAAATGAATAGTATTTGGAGGGCAAAACAGAGCTGTGGATTTTATCGGTGGTGCAATGTGCCTGTGGCCAAAGAATTCCTAATCCTTTTTCAATATTTGCAAAACAAGAGGCATTTAATGTGTCTGAATGCAAGTCTTTCTGACAGTCACTGCATAATTACAAACGGCACCGAAATGATTAAATATGCTGAGGGCAGGCTATAATTTGAACTGCTGTGGCTAGGATACAATATATGACCAAAGGGAAGAATCGCAGTTTAGTGTAATAAGTTAGAGTTTGCCGACTTTGCTGAAAAAGGGAATTGTTACTGCTTTCTGAAAAAAATATTCAGCACCATTATTATAAAGGAATAGGAAAAATGACCTGAAAATGAAAGCAACAGTCAGCCATCAAAAACATCCAGAAGACCACACATAGTGTATTAATATTTTGCTTTGAGTAGTGTCTTGGTGCAGTTTTGCTGCATAGTTTTAGGAATTTGTTTCAGAATAAAAAAGTTACAGAGTGCAGCAAGTGCTTCATGGATTCCTTCCAGCACAAAATGTGCTTCATTCTCCTGAGCCGCCATTTTGTGCCTGGCTCTGGCAGATAGAGCTCAGACGTCTAGTGAAAATGGAGGTGGGGGGAAAATGGAGGTCACAGAAACCAGAACTCAGTCCAGTTTCTGCCTTACTGTTATTTTGAGAAATCCCTTCCCCTTCTGAACAAGAGAGAACTCGCTCAGAGTGATCCTGCCTTCTGAAGATAGGGAGCTGGCAATAAGCGAAAAGATATCCTTCTAAATACTGGCACTTGCTTGCACAATTTGTCTACAAAGTAGAACAGTCCACTTACCTTTTGCTGTTTTTCAGGAAGGTATTGAAAGTGGCTGGCATGCACAGCTCTTGGCTGATCTGGGGCAAGTACGGTCATGAGTTATTTAGTTAGTTAGGCAAAACAAGTTTCTACCACTCCTGTGCATTCCCAAAGTACCCAAAAACAATAACAAAAAATGAAAGAATAGAAATATAAATAGAATAAGAAACTGAAAATTGTGCATCAAGAAAGTAGCAATGCACTGAGCGGGGTGGGTGGGTGGGATCTGATTCGTAGCCTATTTGGAACCACAGGCTCTGGCAGGCCCTCTGTTGTGTGACCAATCATGCAGACTGTTGAACGACTGATCTCAGAATTAGTGCAAGATTAGACTTGCAGAAAGTAGTGAAGGGAACATTTAAATAATGTCTGTGATCACATAAAGGAACAGGATACAGGCTTATTTCTAAAGTGTTTTGAGGTGGGGAAATAGTGAGTTGTTTTGCCTAGGAATTGCAGAGTACAACAAAGTTGGTGCCAATCTCTCTATGGCTGGGTGTGGGATCTGTGCCTTTTGTGTGCTTGTGGATTTGTTTGTTTGTTTGTTTGTTTACAAAAAATAACAGTGTCATTATAGTGTCATTATTTGCAAACAGTTTCTATACTGTTATATGTGCACTCAAGTCTCTACTATCTTATCTTATGGCAACAGTAATAGGGTTTTAAGGGTATGAGAAATGCTCCAGGAGTAGTTTTACCATTCTCATACTTCAGGAAGCTGCCTTGGCCAAGCAGGGATTTGAACCCAGCTCTCCTGAGCCTCAACTGGGCATTCCAACTATCACACCACACTGCACACTGTAGCTGCCCAAATAGAGGACCTTGTTGTGTCATTACAGCCGTGATAGACTCTTTGTGACCCCATATCCATGGAGTTTTCTTGGCAGGGATCCTGGAGTGACGTGCCAGTCCCTACTCCTACAGCACCTGATATTCCTTGGTGGTCTCCCATCCAAGTACTAACCAGGGCCGGCCCTGCTTAGCTTCCAAGATCAGGCAAGATCGGAAGTGCTCAGGGCATCTAGGCAGCTCACCCAAATGGAAATGGCATCTGTGAAGAGTCTCACTCATCCAGGTGAGGTGATCCAGAAGTGGAGTCAAGGCAACTGGATGTCTTTTCTTGTGAGATTGATTTCACAAGAAAAGAAGTCCAGTTGCCATGACCCAGCTTCTGGATGGTATGTCAAACATGTGACATCTCCAGAAATTATTGTTGCTTTTATTTCTCCATGGAAAGTGTTTTCAGCCATAATTAAAGATGGACGCTCCATGGGCTTGACAGCATCGTACAAAACTGTCAATACAGTGCCCCTGGTAGTGTGTGCTCCCCCTCCAAGCTGGCAGGGCCACTTCCCTACGGCTTTGTTGAGAATTCCTGCCCTCTCAAACACGGAGTCTTTAGCTGCCAGAGGATCTGGGGAAGGGCCGGCTTGGCTCCGTCTCAGATTGGTGTGCCACTGGAACAGAAGGACCCCAGGGATGTGCAATGACAGATAAGTGGCCCTACTGGCCCAGGGGTGGGGGAAAGGGCTGCACAGCACTTAGGGCACCATGCCAAGAGCTTCATGCCAGATGCACAAAACAGCCATCTCTAGCCATGAACCAAAGGAATGGATACAGGATTCCTGATGGAGGTGTGTGTGTGTGTGTTGTGTCGTTAGTCATGACCGACTCTTCGTGACCCCATGTCCATGGAGTTTTCTTGGCAGGAATACTGGAGTGGCTTGACAGCTCCTACTCCAGGCGCCTACAGCACCTGGTATTCCCTGCTGGTCTCCCATCCAAGTACTAACCAGGGCCGACCCTGCTTAGCTTCCGAAATCAGGCGAGATCTGATGTGCTTAGGGCATCTAGGCAGCTCATGGACGTAGGGCTTTTTATTTATTTGTTTTATTTATTTATTTATTTAGACACGCAGCTCTATCTCTCCTTTTCCACCTCTGCAGTGGAAGCTGTCGCGACTCGCGAACCTTGACCAGTGTCTGGGGGCGGTCATGGCATGGACCAGGGCAAACAGGCTTAAGCTCAACCCAGAGAAGACTGAGGTTATGTTCTTCGGGAGTTCCCCGTCCAGTTATGGAGGCCCTCTCCCCTGTCTGGAGGGTGTTTCCCTCCAGCTGGCGGAGAGGGTTAGGAATCTGGGCGTGGTCCTGGACCCGGCGCTAACCTTGGATGCCCAGGTGGCTGCCGTGTCCAGATCCGCTTTCTTCCACCTGTGTCAAATAGCCCAGATCCGCCCATACCTGGACGGGGACTCCCTGAGAACAGTAGTGCAGGCACTGGTGATCTCGAGGTTGGACTACTGTAACGCTCTTTACATGGGGCTGCCCTTGACCCTCCTCCGGCGTTTGCAGTGGGTACAAAATGCAGCAGCCAGGCTGGTGGCTGGAGTGTGTCGCTATGACCACATCACCCCAGTCCTGACTCACTTGCATTGGTTGCCCTTTGCGCACCAGATCAGTTTCAAGGTGCTGGTTTTAGTTTATAAAACCCTCCATGGCTTGGGCCCAGACTACCGAGCAGAGCGGATCACCCAGCGATCAATCTCGGCCCAACCGGTCCAGAAGTTGCGAGCGCACTCGCTCCGGGTCGCCCCCCCTAGAGAGGCCCGGAAAACCATCACCCGTAATCGGGCCTTCTCAGTGGCAGCCCCTTCTCTCTGGAATGCCCTTCCGAGTGTTGTGCACTCTGCAGAGTCCCTCCTGGCCTTTCGAAGAGCTCTTAAAACCTTGCTCTTTTGAGAGGCCTTTGGTGACCTTGTTTAATGTATGTAGTTAGTTAATTCGGTTTTGGGGGGGTTGTGTTGTTTTTTTTGTTGTTGTTCTCGTCATTCGCCATCTCTGTTTATCCTGGAAAGTTAGCTGTACGGCTATCGAGCCTTTTTTGCTAGAATGCCAAGGGTGCCAGAAGTGTTTTTAATTTGTCTTGATTATTATTGTATTTATTGTCATTGAATCTGTTTATTGTATTTTGTATTGACGACCATTGTTCGGTTCATCTATTGGAAGCCACCCAGAGTTCCTCTGGGAAGATGGGCGGGATATAAGTCTAATAAATAAATAAATAAATAAATAAATTATTTTTATATTTTTATACCACCTCTCTTCCGAAGGAACTCCAGGTGGTTTACAACAATTATAATTCAACAATAATTTCTAAAAAAAACCATATAATAATAATAATAATAATAGTAAAATAATCAGAAAAGATTGCAGTCAATGATTCACAAAAATGCTAATGGTTGCCAAATGCTTCTCTAAAAACCAGAGTTGAAGGGCGCTATCACACATCCCTTTCAATCCAGATTATATTTCAAGATAAACCGCATCCAAAAATCTTGTCCCCACGGCCACCAGGCTTTAAAAAACAACAACAACAACAACAACAACAAAAACCCAGTAAAGCCCCCTTTAACGAGCTTTCCAATACCAACCAGAGAAGCTTGGGATTTTTTGCCTCCCTTAAAAAACCACATTTTTTAGAGCCAGAAGTCTGTGGGAGCACGTATATGATCTGGTGCTGGTTTTTTGGGTTTTTTTCTATGTTGTTTTTGTTTTTCATAGTGCTGACTAGCGGTTCCTGGGGCTGGTCGGGGCTTTTTAAAAATTTTATTATTATTATTATTCCCCCAGTGCCAGTCAGCTGGCCTGCCAGCAGGTGGAGCATTTTTAAAATTATTTTTTGTTTTTGTTTTTTCTTAGCCCCCACCAGCCAGTCCTGGGGCTGTTTGGAGGTTTTTTTATTATTATTTTTATTCCCCCCCCCACCAGCACCAGTCAGCTGGCCTGGCCAGTCAGGGTATTTTTAGAATTTATTTAAATTTATTTATTTTTAATTTCTCCTTAGCTCTCAGCAGCCAGCCCTGGGACTGGTCGCCCATTTTTTTTAAATTTCCTCTGTGCCTGCTTGAAGCAGGTTAGGGATGTGGGGACAGAAGAGAAGCAGAGCAGAATCCAAGGGATGTGGGAACTCTGAACCCACATCTTCAATCAAGTAATCAGGCAAGGAGAAAAGCCGGAGTTTCTTATTTACCGCATCTTCCCCCTCGTGTGATAGCAGCCTTAAGGGCTTTTTTGAAGGCCAGCAGGGACTGTGCAAAGCGCAGCTCACTTGGCAGATGGTTCCACGATGAGGGGCCAACCCCAGAGAAGGCCCGGTTTTGGGTTATCGATTTCCTGGGGGGTGGCCACCCGAAGTGAGAGCACCTGTGACATTCTGGTGGGTCGGGCTTCAGTTGATCTTTGGAAGATCTGCTCCAACCCTTCTTCTTCTTCTTTTGGGGATGTTTTAGTCATGGCTCAGGAACAGAAGTTTTTGATGCAATAATGTGGTAGTCAGAGCTCAGAAGTAGCGAGTTACAAATACTGTAACTAGTTCCTTGTAATTAATTTATTTTTCCAGTAATTGAGAAATAACAATTTTATTGGCACACAGTGTAACAACCGGATAATGTTGCTGAATGACAACTCATTAAACTTGTTTAAAAATATTTTACTTACTCTTAATATATAGGAATGTCAAGTTTTAAAAGACTCTAGTTGCGATAATTGTAAACAAGGGATAGCATCATTCTTTTTGCAGTTTAACAGTAGCTGCCTAGTGAGCTTCTGTAGTTGTGTGGTTTAAATGCTGGCTTGTGGTGATCCTCAAGCTACTGAAGGAAGCATTTGGGTTTTCTAACACAATATTTTAGTTGCTTCTGATAAATGTGAATTAAAACATACTTAGTTATTGTAACCATACTTAGTTATTGTAACTTAGTTATTGTAACCATAACAGTAAATACCTATTCTAAGATGCTTAGTTATTGTAACATAGTTATTGTAACCATACTTAGTTATTGTACTTAGTTATTGTAACATACTTAGTTATTGTAACCATAACGGTAAATACCTATTCTAAGATGCTTTGCAAGTATCACAATAACTAATTACTTTCAAAATGTAAGTTGCCACAGTGTTGGTGATATCATGGGTAATGATAAGAATTTATGGTGCTAAGTGTAACAGCAGCTGTGCTTTCAGTATTTCAGACCATGTGTTTTAGTCCACTCCTTCATCTATTATAGCATATTAGATAGCAAAATAAGAATAAATAAAAATAAAACATGAGAGAAAGAGAGAGAGAGAAAGCACTTCTGAGAGCCCTGCTGACTATCAGTCACCCGCAGTCAACGGATTATGCAGGCCTGCTCTAGAACACACATTGCCTCACACTCTCATTTTACTAGACAGCTATATTGTACAGATGCTGGAACTAGTGGTATATTTCATTATCCATTAAGAAACTATGTCCAACTAACGAGCCTATTCAAGTCAGGGTGGCATGAAACCAAGGTGAATCATAAATTGGAAGCCTTGCACCAACTTCCTTCAGACTGATGAAGCTACCTGGATGAGTATTGAAACATTTTGATCTCACAAGAAAAGAAGTCCAGTTGCCATGACTCAGCTTCTGGATAAACTCACCTTGATGACTGAGAATCTTCACCAATGATAATTCATTTTCTTCAAGGCTGCATGTCAGGTTCTTGTGGGTACTGGGGAGGTCTGACTTGGTCATGATATCACCTGTCCTCTCCGCTGGATTTCTGTAATACCCTCTAGGTGAGGCTGACTTTGGAGAATGTTCAGAAACTCCAAAGGGTACAAACTGCTGAAGCCAGATTGTTAACGGGGGAACACATAACTCCCCTGTCATAGCAGGTCTACTGGCTGCTGATTCGTTTCTGGGCACAATTCAAACTGCTGGTTTTAACCTACAAACAGCTTGGGTCCAAGCTATCTAAATACCCACATTGTCCCATCTGAGCCTGACAGGGCATTAGGGTCATCAGAGGAGGCCTTTCTCTCTGCCCCACCACCCTCATAGGTGTGCTAGGTGGGTACTGGGGAGAGGGGCTTCCCCTGTTGCTGCTCCCTGACTCTGGAACTCCCTCCCATGGGAAGCCAGCCTGGCCCCATCTCTGGTGTCCTTCTGCATGCAGACAAAAGACCTTTCTCTTCAGGAAGACCTTTCCTTAATAACTGTCGGTTTGAGATGAGTTTTAAATGGATTATTGTGCTCTCTTTTAATAATGTGTTATGTGCCCTACTAACGATCCAGGAAGAGGAGCCTGGGTTATATATATGTTTGGCCAGCTGTCCAGTCGGGATGACATATAAAGCCCTAAACGGTTTAGGACCTTGCTATCTGGCAGAACGGCTCCTGCCGCAAAGTACTGCCCATAACACCTGGTCATTTCAGGCAGGACATTTGAGGGTGCTGTCGCTGAAGGAGGCCCGTAAATCTTTGACGAGAAATCAGGCTTTCTCAGTGGCGGCCCCTCGGCTCTGGAACCAACTTCCTCCTGATATCTGTCTGGCACCTTCCCTCACAGTCTTTAAGAAGAATCTAAAGACATGGCTATTTAAAAAGGCTTTCCCTGGATATTAATCTGTTCTAATGATTGTTATTATATATTTACTTGCTTTTATCTGTAGTCCATCTTGCTCCTGTTTTATGCTGTTGTTATATATTATATACATATTATTTACTAGTTATAGTGTTTTATTCATATACTTGTGCTTATTTGTTATATTGTATTTTACTGCTTATGGTTTGATTTTTGTTCAGTTTGTAAACCGCCCAGAGTAGCCATGTAGCTAGATGGAGCGGTATATAAATTTAATAAATAAATAAAATAAATAAACAATCATCTTCCGTTGTATGCTTGCCTGTTAACTGTGCTTTTTGTATTCTGGGGGGCCATGATTTCCCAGTTGAAACAAATTAATCAGTTTCCAGTGCACTTCTATGGGAGACCCTGTTTCGAGTTACGAAATTTATGAGTTAAGAAAATGCACTCGGACTGGATTAATTTAGTAATTGGAGGTACCACTGTACTCTGAGCATAAACAGACTGCTTATGTGGAGGGGCTAGGGAATAAAACTGTTGAAATGCTGTGCCGAGGTGTGTGCCTGCTCTGCAATATTGCAATAATGTTAATAAAATATTGCCGCTTTGCTGAGTAACTTCTATGATCCATGTTATTTAATTGTTGACTACAAAGCCCATTTTCCACAGTTTCATGATTGAAAGCATTTGAACCTTGTTTCCAGAGTAGTAGATTGGCATTCTATCAATTATGGCAGACCAGAGAATAAGGGGAGGCGGTGGTGCAGGCTGGCCTTACTTGGTTAATTTGGGAATTATCAGGGAGGCTGATAATGTTGGGCAAGTATTTTATTTGGAGTCATATCAGGCTGTGTGTTTCTGGTGTGAAGTATTAGCATATGATAATCTTATCAAATTATTTTTGTGAAGGAGTGCCAATGCTTGGAAGAGATTTTCCTGCAAAGAAAAATATTTGATATGCAGCACTACTCTTATTTTGGTTTTTTAAAAAATCATTTTTGTCAAGTAGTTTGCTACTTACAGTTCTTGCTGAAGCATTTTTCTTTTCCATGTCTAAATTTGTTTCTGGCCTTCAGAGTGTGCTGAGTGGATGTTACATGCTATCCGCTCCAAGCTGTTTTGAAGCAACTGTAATCAGGCTTTTAAGGTACATGGGATTATTTTAGGCGTCTTAGTAGTTTTGTCCCCCACCTCCCATGAGTTTCCATGGGCCAAAAGTTTTCAATCCGGTATTTCTAAATCCTAGTCTGTTACTCTCTAACTAACCTCAGTTTATTCTCCACTTTTCCTTCCCTAATGCCACCCCCTAAATTCCTAAGTTGCTACTAGAGATGGGCATGAACCGGGGGGGGGGGGTGGTGATTCATTTCATTTCATTTTGTTTAAGGCTTCATTTCATTTTGTTTCATTTTTAATGATTTTTTTCAAAAAAATCATTTCATTGGTTTGTTAATTTGTTATTCATTTTAACATGATTTCCGTGATTTAATGCATTTGACAGCGGGTAGGCGTCTCAACGCCCCAGACCAGACGGAAAGCAATCTGAGAAAACACATTCTGCAGAGATTCGAATTGCAGCCATTAACAAAAATATGTAGCAGCCATTTTGTCCCCTTTAAAAAAAACCATCTCTTTAAAAACACATTTTTAGATGTTTTACATCACTGGCATCAATCTAATATCTATAATAATGCATAGAAATTTTTTACACTATTTTTGAAGTGTTTCTCATCCGTTTAAAGGGTTTAAAAACAGCTCATTTCTTTGTGTGCCACCATAAATGAAATGAAACTTAACGAACCAATTTTCCCAGTTCGTTTTGTTTCATTTAGATTTTACCCCTAGATTTGTTATTCATTTTGTTATGTAATGAAACGAATAATGAATAACAAAACAAATAAAAAATCGTTTCGTGCCCATCTCTACTTGCTACCTGTCTGTACTCTTCCTTGAAGGCCTGGCCTTCTTTCCACTTCCTATATGTGCCCCTTTTTGTTTTCAAGTCCTCTCTGAGCTTTTGGCGAATGAGAGAGCGAAGCAAGCAGTGCCAAATTAAAAACCCAGCTCCATTCTCTGGTTCTTGCCACCGCCACCCAACTTGTGTTTTTTGACAGATCGGCAACTTCCGTTTCATTTCTTTACAAAAATTCCATTAAACATTTATTAATTATGAAACGAAACTAGACCCAATGAGCAATGAAATGAAACGCTATGTTTCCGTTTCATGCCCGTCTCTAGTTCCTTTTGTTTTTCACCCCAACTACATTGACCCAGATGCTCTCGATGGGACAGCTAATCTTTTTTATTTCTGTGCAGGAATTAGTGTTTTTAATATACTGTATGCTGCAAGTCCTCTTCCCTTTATATTTTTCTGTTCATTCAGGACAATTTCTGTCCCCCAATTTCTGTATTCCATTCATGGGAGTAATCCCACCAAGTTATGTGTGTGTGTTGTGTCGTTACAGTCGTGACCGACTCTTCGTGACTCCACGTCCATGGAGTTTTCTTGGCAGGAATACTGGAGTGGTTTGCCAGTTCCTACTCCAGGCGCCTACAGCATCTGGTATTCCCTAGTGGTCTTCCATCCAAGTACTAACCAGGGCCGACCCTGCTTAGCTTCCGAAATCAGGTGAGATCAGATGTGCTTAGGGCATCTAGGCAGCTACCAAGTTATAGCTATTCCTATTAAGTTACATTTACCCTCCTGAGCTAAGATTTTCAGTTCTCCTTGTTTGTTTCCCATACTCCCATGCTGGCATTTGTATAGAGACACTGGAGATTATGTGATTTGTGGCCTGATTTGTATTGTACATTTTTATGAACATTATTATTAATATCAATGTTATTAATATTGATATTATTAATGTTATTATTGAAGCCCATTCAGTCCATTCCTCTTATTGTGCATAATCCTTTGTCTGTCTTTATTTCTGTGCTTGTTTATCCCTCCCCTTTTCAATTCAGTTTAAAGCCCTCCTAATGAAGTTCTTCATGTTGTGGCCAAACATATTCTTCCCATTCTTTGTGAGATGCAAGCCATCTCTTGCTAGCAATCCATTTTACAGGAATCTTAGCCCATGATCCCAATAACCAAATCCCTCATGTCAATGTAACTTTCGTAGCCAGGCATTCACTTGAAGCATTTCAGTTTCCTTTTCTATTCCTCTTCTGAGTACTAGTAGGATGGATGAAAAAACTCCCTGGGACCCAAAGTTCTTGAATCTCCTTTGTAGAGTACCAAAACCTTATGTGATCTCTTGGAAGTTGCTATTGGCTGTGTTGTTTGTTCCCACATGGATGAGAAGGAAGGGCTATGTATCCATGGGTTTTATAAGCTATGAGAAGAACTAGGGAAGGGCAATTCGTTTTGGAACCAGTAGGTTCTGAAATCACCTATGCGAGCCCAGGTAGTGTTCCAAAGCCTCTGACACACACACAGCCAATCTCTTACTTTTCTCTGTGTCGTCGGCACAGAGCTGAGCTCCAATGAGGAATCAGGCTGCTATGTCATCTTTGCTGCTCTGTGGTGCTGGCTAATCAGGAGCTGTGCAGGGACAGGCATCATCCCACCTCCCTGTCTGATTGGCCAGCACCACAGAGAAGGAAAGATGACATCGCAGCCTGATTCCTGGTTGGAGCTTAACCCTGCACGAGCCCAAAGCAAGGTAACACATTGGCTCTGTGTGTGTCAGAGGCTTCGGAACACCACCTGGGATCGCATGGGTCATTTTGGAACCATTGTCCATCCCTAATAAGAACCCTTCTGTCACATCCGTATACTGTGCTCCAGGGAAACAGCATATGTAGAGAGTCCTTGGATCTCCCTGGCATACATCACTTTCAATTTCACGCAGGATGCAGTCTGTTTATAAATACTCTTCTCTTCATCTCTTTGAAGGGAGTTGGTTCAGCGCCTCTGCTTGGCAGAATTTCAGTCCCTCATAGACTCTTGTAAGGACTCTTCTTTGACTTTGTCTTCTTGCTGTCCACCAGATTACTCATTGTGAACCTGGAAGTGGTTTGGCAGTTCCACTGGTGATGATAATGTTCTCCTTCTTTTGCTCCTAACTGTGACTCTCTTCCATGGTGCTTCTTCCACAGTGGTTACTCTCTGTGTGACATTCTCCTCCTCTGCCTTTCCCTTGTCATTCTCCCATCTCCAGTGCTTCCATTGGCTGCCACTGCAGCTCAAGAGTTCTTTCAATGTAGGGTTCATCCACCCGGATAGCCTTAAGTGTAGCTACTCACTGCTCCAATGCTCTCACTTTTTCTTCTCACAACATCACCAGTTTGCACTTGCTGCCTGTATGTGATGTGTTACACTCAGGCACAAAGACAGACATGGCACAAACTCTTCAGGTCACCCAACTAAAGTGTCTCTTCCCTCCATAATCCTTGTTAGCATTTGGCTTTAATTTCTTTTGATTTGTTAATATGAACACCCTTTCCTTTATTTTGTTGCCTTGAACATTGCTGGGAAAGGGCATTAATATATAATTAAATTTATAAAAACAAAACAAAAAAAACCCCACCCACCAACATTTTGGCCTCCCTGTTGGAACACCACCACCCCCCAGTGAAACCCCTGGTCACAAACTCCCTGGCTCTGCCGCAGTTTTATTCCTCAGCTGTCAGCAGTCAACATCCATATTCTTGTTTAACTCATTGTAAAAAACTGAAGTAGCACATTTTTTAACCCAGTGGTTGTAAAAAGCGATGCAGCAAAGCTGGGCAGCATGCAAAATGGAACATATTCCATTTTAAACTCGTTTTCAGCAGTGTCACCGTTTTATGATCAAGTGATGAGTTTCTGAGGAGAGAGATGAGTTTGTTGCATCTTGGAGTCACTCGGCCACATCTTTCTCTTTCTCGCACAAGTTCATCTCTTGCTGTTTAACACAATTCAGTGTGTCAGTGCGTAGGAGAATACATGTCAACTCTGTGCTATCAAGTGGACAGAAAGGTTGAGAACAGACGGCGAATACAAAATCCTGTTTGAACGCAGAGGCGTAAGAATGTGAAATTGTGTCCTTTTCATTTAGAAAAATCAGGACAGTGTCCTGTTGTCAAACAGATCACAAATGGCCCACGGATATACCTGTCCTATATCTCCAATTGATTGCCAGACCACATTTGCATAAATTAGAGATAATCTTTGAAGTGCAGAGCCGAGAGGAGCCCTATAGATCACTTCATTCATGACAGTGAGGCATCCTCTTGTGAATGGGACAACCGTGTGCATAATGGATGGTTATGCACATGGGAAAAACAAGCAGAATTGGGGCCATACAGGTGTGGCATCTTTGCATCACCAGCAGAGGTGTCGAAGAAGCACTGCACACAAAGCATTGTGATACATATAGAATTATTCTATATGTATCACAATGTATCACAATTATGTATCACAATTATGTATCACAATTATGTATCACTATTATTATTATTATTATTATTATTATTATTATTATTATTATTATTATTATTATTATTATTATTATTATTATTATTATTTTAAAAAACTCATTCCATAGATTTAGGGCTACTACTGACAACAGTCAGAATCCCATTAGCTAATTTATGCTCGTTGAAGGGAAACAGGGCAAGTCCACATGAATCATGCTAGCTTGCTACTCTGGAGTAGTGATGGGCTTTTCATATCAGAAGCGGTCAGCTTCCGAAATGAACCGTGGGAGCCCAGGTTCAGGACCAGAGGAACACAATCATCCAATCCCTTACCTTATGCTGGGCTCACGCAGGGTTGAATTCCAACGAGGAAGCAGTGTCATCTTTCACTCTTCCTGGTGCTAGCCAATCAGTAGCTGTGCTGGGACATGCATCATCCTGCCTCCCTGTCTGATTGGCCAGTGTCAGGTATAGTGGAAGATGATGTGTCCAAGGCTGCTTCCTTGTTGGAGTTTAGCCCCGCATGACCCCAAACAAGGTAAGAGACTGGTTGATTTCATTCTGGAAGATGGGTCCCAGTACCGAATGGCAGCTGTGTTGCTGTGCTTCGTTTCGGAACCGGACCCCCTCTCTAATACAGTGGTACCTCGGATAACGACTGCCCCGGATAATGAATTTTTCGGATAATGACATGTTATTTTCACACACACACACACACACACACACACACACAGCCCACAGCCCTAGCCTCCCTCCACATTTACTCTTACTGGTTCCTGGCGGTGGCAGAGGTGTGGGCCGGGCAAGATGGCGGAGGAGGCAGTGGCAGTGGAGGCGGCAAAGGTGGGGGTCAGGAGACATGGGGGGAGGAGGGGAGGCAACATGCAGAGGTGGGGTGGGGGGGAGGAAGTGCCACAAGCTGCCCAGCTCTCCTGCCGCCCGAACACCCAGCAGCGGCAGCAGAGGCAATGGAGTAGAGGTGGGGGCCAGGGGTGGGGGGGAGGAAGCACCAGTAGCAGGGGGGGCGAGGAAGGGGGGAGTGCACTTTGAAAGTGCACTTTGTAAAGAGGTCTCAGGGAAAAAAGACTCTTTTTTTGCCTTTTTTCTGGACCTCCGGAACGGATTAAAATGGTTTCACATTCATTTCAATGGGAAATCATGTTTCGGATAACGATTGTTTCGGAAAGCGATTTGCCTCGGAGAACGAATTAAAGTCATTATCCGAGGTACCACTGTACAAAGTCTATGTAATCAAGTACGGTAGATTCATATAAAAGACACATAAGAGGTAGCCCATCATTCAGGGAAAGCATGCCTGTAGAGAAATGTATTTGCCTGCTTCCGGAAAGACATCAAAGATGAGGCAGTCCTGGCCTCCAGTGGGAGCAAGTGCCAGAGTCTGGGCACAGCAGCCGAAAAGGCCCTTTCATACATTCCCACAAGATGTACCTGTGAGGGTGGCAGGATGGTGAGAAAGGCCTCTCCTGATGACCTTAACACCTGAGTCGGTTCATACTGTGAGATTCAATCTTTGAGGTAGCCAGGACCCAGGTCGTACAGTGCTTTGTAGGTTAAAGCCAGCACTTTGCATTGTGCCTGATAGCTGATTAGAGCTACTTTAATAGGGGTGTAATGTGATCTCTGTACGCTGCCCCAGTCAGCAATCTGGCTGCTGCATTTTGGACCCATTGAAGTTCCCTGAAACTTTTCATCGGTCGCCCCACATAGAGCGCATTACAGTAGTCTAGACGTGTTGTCGCTAAGGCATGCGTCACCGTGGCCAGAGCAGGTTTTTCAAGAATTGGGCATTATTTGAGATGGTGTGGTTAGATACAAATGAAAAGGCAGTTAACACATTGTATGAATATATGTTGAACTATAAAATGTAGGATGAAGTAATTCAGAGTTGTATGATAAAGCAGGCTCAAAATATATTTATAAGGCATATTATTTATATTGATCAATGGATACAGATCTCAGTCCTTTGCATTTTCCTTTCTGTTGAGAAGGTGCTATAAATTGAGAGAAGTCCATTTGCTTTCCAGAAAGCACTCTCCTCCTGCATTGCCCTGGCCTTCACAGCACACCTAATGCAATCTTACTGCCATGAAGTGTTTGCAGAGGTCTACTTTTCATTTTGAACTTGCATTTTCAAATCTGTAGGGGATGGGCCAGATCATTAAGTTTATGGGTTTATTAGTTATTTGATTGTTTTGGTTAATTTTATGTTTAGATTAAATGTTTATATAGGTTTTGTATATTTATAATTTGTTCTAGTGCTGTTTATTTATATAAATTTCTCTTTATTGTTATAAACCGCTCAGAGTAGCTTGTGGGCTAGATGGGCGGTATAGAAGTCAAATAAATAAATAAATAAATAAATAAAGGGTACAAATATTTAGCTGGTATGACATCAAAATCAATCAATCAATCAATCAATCAATCAATCAATCAATCAATCAATACAGCAGGACCCCCGTATCCACTGATTCAGTTATCCATGGTTGGCAGAGGAAAAAAAATAATAATTCAGCAGCCACAAAGCAAGCTGTTGTCACAAACAGCAGCTGTAAAGCAAGCTACTGTCAGGAAACAGCAGTTTGGGGGTAGGTGGGCAGGCATTCTCTCTTATCCCAGCCACCTCTTATCCATGGTTTTCATTATCCACGGGAAGGCCTGGAACCAATCCCCAGCAGATACTGGGGTCCTACTGTAAGGAATTTATTGGAACACTGTGTAAAAGCAGAGCTGATGTCAACATAGGCTGCTTTCACACAACCACTAAAATCCACAGCAATCTTTGATTCGGATCACCCCCCCGGAGCAGTCACAAGCTTGATGTTGTGGCTTGAGTGTTCCCATAGTGGCGTTTTGAAAATCCACAACCATTCTGATCTCACAACTGAGAACCACAGCAAAGACACCATAACAGGGGCAAAAAGGTTTTGGTGTGGATTTTCCATGTCCCCACAGACTTGAGTAACGGTTTAAAATCTGCATCAGAACGACAAGGATTTTACCACCTCGAGACCAGGTACTTAGGAAATGCACTGGGTTGCACTTAAGTGGTCGTGGTTGCACTTTATTTAAGTCCGTTGCACGTGGGAAAATGATTTTATGCTCTACATCTGTGAGCACTTTGAAGAGGATTTTAGTGGTCATGTGAAAGCAGTTATAGAAAAGTACGTCAGATGAAAGGATGAGTCAGCTAAATGGAGGCTCAGCTTTTGGAGATGACACGGCCACTAAGCAGCAGGCATTGATTTTACTGACTAGAAAATTCATCTGGGCTCTTTTCATTGCTTAGTCAGAAGCAGTCCGTGTGGTTGGCTCAGCTGACTCTCTGAGTTGGAGGTTTGAAAACATTGTGTAGAAACCCAAGTCATTCTTCACAGATAGTTGTGAGCGTTTTTGTGTGTTTTGTGTTTCGATACATATGGAGGAGAAGTTGAGGAGGGTAGAATCCAAGAACCCAATACCCACTGACTTTTAAAAAGTGGATTTGGTGCAGGGCGCTTAATTGCTGAAGAGGCTAGAGAAGTCCCCACCATCATCCTGTTACTCTCTGTAGGACCTGACTTCAGTCCTTGCTCAACCCATTTCCCTTTCACAGCCAAGCCAGATGGTGTCTTCCCACCCAAACCTGCTTCCGTCATTTTCACCAAGGAGCGCAGAACACTGTACATATCCAATCCTCACTTGATCCTCACAAGAACCTCACCCCATAGATTAGGTTGGAAGAGGCTGGCTGAAGTGTCAGCCCCACCAACTGAACATCACAGGAGAGTGGAGCACAGGATTCTGGGGGTTTCCTACTCCTGTAGAATGAGGATGGAACTGGTGGCGATTCTGGTTTCCTGAGACTTACGAATGTCTTAGCTGACCGCTGGACTCTGTGCACTCCATAGAGCTGTGGTGGCCAAACTTTGGCCCTCCAGATTTTTTGGACCACAACTCCCACAGTCCTTTGTCATTGGCAATGCAGGCTTGGAATTCTGGGAGTTGTGGTTCAAAATATCTGGAGGACCAAAGTTTGGCCACCACTGACGTAGAGTATCTAGGAACCCCGTGTAGTGCAGGGATGAGAGTTCTGGACTGCAACACAAGAGGTCTGGGTCAGTGGCGTAGCAAGGTGTTGGGGCGCCTGGGGACAAAGTTGTTTTTTGCACCCCTCCGGCCCTCCGCAACTCCATCCCATCCACCCAGCAATCCTGCACGTGTTGGGGGGGAGGAATCCTGTGACCATGGGGCGGGTGTGAGTTGTGTAGACGCAGGTGTGTGTGTGTGTGCGTGCACCTTACCTCTCCCACACATGACCCCTGCTCCTCTCCTAGAACGCACCGGAGGAAAAGCGCGGTAAATACAACCGCTCTCCCGGGGCTGGTCCGAGCCCCAAACCTCTATGGGTCCCAAGAGACATCGCACTACCAAGCCTGCTAGCGTTGCAGGTGGCACTCGGTTGTCTTGCAGCCCCTTCCCAGCAAAGGACTTTCCCTGTGCCTGGCACCAGCAGCCCTCCCCCATCCTGACCGCTGGTGGTCTTAACCATCTCGGATTTCTCTAATTCCCTTTTTAAAAGGTGGGAGGGTGACATAAAAACAACTGAGGCAGTTGGGGGGGGGCTCTGGTCCATACTCTTTCTCTTTAGAGCCAGCAGGGTTGTGACGGTGGAGTCCTGGGAGAGGGGGAAGGGGAGAGGCTCTTTGTCTGTCTGGAATCCCCCACCACTGACTGGAAGACCTTACTGGACGCCACTGAGAGGAGAAGAGAGAAGAGCCCCACACATGTTTCCCACACACACACACACACACACACACACTTTTTCTCAAAGATTGGAGGAGGAGAAGGAGGAGGGTGCCGCAGCCACCGCTCTCGCACGCCTGCCTGCCTGCTTTGCCACTCACCTGGCGAGGCAGCGGGAGGGCACAGGGCTTCCTCCTCCTTCCACACCAGGCGCCCCCAGATTTCTGTGTGGGGAAGATGTACCCTTGCAGGTGGGGGTGGGGGGCGATTTGGCACCCCCTGGTTGCTGCGCCCGGGGTGCCCCCCCCTTGCCCTCTCCACGCTACGCCCCTGGTCTGGTTTCTAGTCATAAAACTGACCGAGTGTCCTTGGGCCAGCCCTGCTGTCTTCACCTGGCCTGGCCCACAGGGTTGTTGGAAGGAAGGTAGCCATGTAATAATAACCCAGTGGGACTAGGAAAGGGTTTTTGTGACATAAAATGGCCTCTGCTTTAGTATTCAGTCCTCCGTCCTGATGGCATTGGAGGACCAACATGTGCAGCAGGCAGGACAAAGGAAGCCCTTTCAAGTTATCATTTGCTTTTGTCTGCCTGATTTCCCAATTGCATCCGCTCTTCTGGTCATCTAATATTCAAATCATGCAGCAACGTTCTGGCACGGAGGCAGCATTTAAGGAGACTTATGGGCCATGTGAAAATAAGCTGTGACAGTTCTTTGGAATAATAACTCATTTTGTTGAGATCAAGCATAAATGATGTTTTCCTCAGCTGAAAACATATCATTTTCTCTGCTAGGAAAAAAAATAAGAGAGACATGATTCAATGATCTAGAATGGCTGATCCCCTCTCTTTCTCCACTCATAGTGACAGAATTACATTTGATACTAAAAAATACAGGCTAGAAAGAGGATGCGAAACTATATGCAATGTTCAAAAGAGAACATACTGTATTTCTTTGAAGTCAGTTTCTAACTTTAAATATGCACATGCATTAATAAACAATGGGACGTGAATTCCAGTTCTAGGCATGCTTACTAGATATTAGAGATGGATGACTCCTAATGTTTACCAAAAGTAGGTCACCCTGAATTGATTAGGGCTTGTTCCCCCAGTACATGGGCATTTGTAGTCTTAGACGGTTACTTCACATCCTCATTCCGAGATTACGTTCATTTCATGATAATGTCGTTCGCGGTGACGTGGTCTTGTCCCGGTTCTGTCCCTGTTTCCGTTTACCCACAGGCGTGATTGATGGTATCGTGACGACTGTTACTTCACATCCTTGTTTCATGACATCTGTACTTCCCTGCCTTCATTTCCCCCCCTTTTTTTTTTTTTGGTCCAACCTTCCGTTTTTCGATATTTCGATTCTCTGTAACTTTGCCTTTCATGCATTAAGTAGCAAAGTTTGAAGTCACAGTGAGCATTCTGAAACCACTGCAAGGGATTCTGGGAACCCTGTATGCAAATGAGGCTCCACCCCCTAGCCGAAGGGCCCAGCTGTAGCGCAGTGTGGTGTAGGGGACAGAGTGACTGGCTAAGATTCAGGAGACCTGAGTCCAAATCTCCTCTCAGACATGGAAATTCACAGCCCTAACAATCACTTTGAGTTTGGGTAAGAAGTGTGCTGAACTGTGAAAAAAGAATGAGAGAAGGGCCTCCAGGAAGATCTTAAAAAGCATATAAGAGTTTGGTATCATCAGCATACTGCTGGTACCAGAACACAAAATTCTGGACAGCCTTTTTCAGGTTTTGCATGTCTACGTGAGATAGTGTGGGGGAAATGGAACCCTGAGACACTCCATGGGCTAATGATCAAGGTGTTGAACAGGAATCCCCCAGCACCACCACCATTCACAAAGTGACATCATGCAAGGGAAAATCCCAGAAGCTGACTCCTTTTTTTCATCAGTTCACCAACACAAAACAATTGTCACGGCTGTTTTTCAACAAGTGTGAATGGTACTGAGCAGAAGAGGGTAACCTGTAGACCAGGGCTGTCCAACTTTGAACAGCCCGCTGTCTACTTACAGCCAAGAACATCCCTGCGAGCTACTTTCCTAGCCTCTGCATGTCCCTGAGGGCTACTTCCACAAGCACGTGCCTTGCTGGTCCTCCTGAGTAGGAGGGTGGAGTCTCCTATTGGGAGATGAGCAGGAGGGTGTGGTGTTGCAGCGGCGACAGGTAACAGCATACCTGTCAAGTTTGCTCACTTGCCGCCCGGGGTGAGAGGAGAGAGGCAGAATGTGCATGCCCCTCTGGCAGCTTCTAAGGCCAGAGAGCCCTGGGCTCCCCCTCTGTGATGCCAGACTTCGGACGGCTTCCAGATCAAGATGGACAAGCCCCTCCTGCCACCGCTGTATCTTCCCTTGCAAATGGGGTCGTGGTGGTAGCAGCCTGGTGAAGGGGCAGCGGCAAGCAACTAATCCACTCCTGATCCCCGTTACAAATCCCATGTTCAAAAGCATGCCCGGCCAGATCGGCCTGAGGCCATCTTTCTCTTTCATTCTGGTTGCTGCTGCCATTGCTCATGCCCCAACCCCCTCCCCTTTCGTTTTCCTCGCCCACAAAAGGCACCCGGAAATGCCACCACCCCGCCACCTCGGACTAAGAACTAGCTTGGGTACTGCATGGAGGAGAGTGTGCATGCATGCGCCCCCACCCGCCCAGGCTCTCCGGCCTTAGAAGCAGTGGGTGGGCAGGCGGGAGATTGTGAGGCTTTCAGCTATGCCTGGCAAAGTCTGCTGAAGCTCCCCACCGGATGAAAATGTGGTGATGAAGACAGAATGTTAGAATATTTATAGCAATATTAAAGCTATCAGTCTCTGAGGTTTAGAAGGCACATTTAGTGCTTCAGTAAGAGCGGTAATGGGTTAGCACAAAAAAGCAATTCCTAACAACACAAAAATGAGGTTGGTATTAATTAATATTTCTCTTGGATGCATAAAGGCACAAAGCTTGCCCTCACTTTGCATGATAATAAATAGCATATTAGCTGGATTAACTGAACATTGCAATTATCAAGCATTTTCTGCCCCAATGATTAAAGAAGAAGAAATGTCCCAGGCTCCTTCTTTTAATGAATGTTAAATGGCACAGATACAATATGATAAACATATGGATGCAGTGATGCTTCCAATTCATAGGATAGAAAATAATCCTAAAATGCATAATATTTGAGGACTAAATATATCTTCAAACTGAATTTAACAGCTATTACAGAGTAAGGAAAGGCTGGGATCAGGTGTCATTTTTGGTGGGGTAACAGGGAGGAAGCTTCTGATTTCTGAAAATCATTCACTACTGCTGGTAAATTCATCCTGAGGCAGTGAATTTTTGGAAATTTAAGACTTATTCTCCATTCTGCAGGCCCAAATAAACTCCCCACAACAGAAGTGTTCAGGTGGAATGGTGAGTTTTTGATTTAAAAAACATGGATTATGTTAGCAGCACCATTCTTAAATGGGATAAGCTAAAGCAGGCATGTCCAAATGTCGGCCCTCCAGATGTTTTGGACTACAACTCCCACAGTCCTTTGCCATTGGCAATCTAAGCTTAGAATTCTGGGAGTTGTGGTCCAAAACACCTGGAGGGCCAAAGTTTGGACATGCCTGAGCTAAAGCAACAGGACTTCATGCAGTATTTAAATTTCAAATTGGAATTGGTTGCCATGGGATCTCTTGAGCTTGTTAAATATTCCAAGACAGTCCAAAAGAGTGAGCAAACTGGTGCATATTTTCCTTGGTAAATTCTGTGGTCTCTAATATGAGTCCATGATTCTATCCTTCTGAATTTAATACAGTGGTACCCTGACTTAAGAGCAGCTTGACATAAGAGCAATTTGACTTAAGAGTGGAAAACTGTTGGTGTTTTAACTGTTGCCTTACAAATTTTAGATATGGTCTGCTCGACTTACTTTTTTTTTTTCATTTCTTTTTATTTGTTAACTTTTTTCCAATTTTTTAGATAGGCACCCTGACTTAAGAGTAGTTCGACTTAAAAGCATGCATTCGGAACGGATTAAATTCATAAGTTGAGGTACCACTGTATCTGAATTTCAGAATTTGAGATATTTCAGTTAACTCACAATGCAGTTTGTCAGTTCCTACTCCAGGCACCTACAGCACCTGGTATTCCCTGGTGGTCGCCCATCCAAGTACTAACCAGGGCCAATCCTGCTTAGCTTCCGAAATCAGGCGAGATCGGATGTACTTGGCATCTACTTCTGTTAACTTCCTTGTCTCTGTTTCCTTTAGTCTGCTTATCCAGCTGTGATTCATTGCCTGCCTTCGGGTGGCTTTCTAAGATTTGATTGGCAGTCATCATTTTGAGCTGGCTGCTGATCTTTTGTTATACCTTTCTTTCCCTTTCATACATCCATTCAAAATGAAAGGAAGAAAAACAAATTCAAGTATGTGTATATGCTTTATGACTTCTGTGATGGAAGGGACCTGTAATCTTTTCTAGAACTGTTTCAAAATTATTTATGGTGGAACTGGAAAAGCTTGGGAAATAGCTTTCTTATTCAAATAGCTCAACTTTATCACCATGTTCCCTGTCTATTTTGTTCCTCTCCGAGATAGGGGTGCTGACACAACACTAAAACAGACTGATGTGATAGAGCAGAAACTGTTTCAAACTTTGCAGGGGACGCTAAACTGTGTCCTTTAAAAAGTAATAGATCTGAGGTAAACAGCCAGCGCTCTAGAAGCTAATCCACAGCAAAACACAAACACATTGACATTCATTAACCTTTGTGTAATTCATTTTGCATAGGCTAATGGAACAGTTTCTTTTAAGCAGCAGTTTTGATGAGAAGAAAGGCAACCTGATGGTAAACACAAAAACACAGCGTATCAATAGAGGATTGTGCTGAAATGGAGGTCGTGTATTAGGCAGGGGCATATCTGGGAGGGCAGAAGGGTACATTTGCCCTGGGTGCAGCAGTCTGGGGGCGCCTGGAGAAGGAGGAGGAGGAGGAAGCCCTGCACCCTCCCGCCAGCAGTCCTCAGGCTTGGCGACGGGACCCACTCCATCGCAGCCTCCTCCTCCACCGCTGCGCGCCAGGCAAGTGGCGAAGCAAGCTGGCAGGCGTGTGAGTGCGGTGGCTGTAGTGTCCTGCTCCTCCTCCTCCTCCAACTCTTCCTCACCTTGCTCTGTGCCACCGCGGGAAAGGTAAGGCACGCGCACACACGCACACACAAATGCCCACCCATGTGTCCGCCCACGTGCCTGCCTGCCCCACGCTTGCAGGAACCCCACCCCCCTGGGCGGATGTGATGGGGTTGGGGAGGGCAGGAGGGGCGCAAAAACAACTTTGTCCCCATGCACCCCAGAACCTTGCTACACCGCTGGTATTAGGTTCAAACCCCTGCCTTGAACCTAAATATGCAGCAGTTTCTTTGGCCCTACAGAGGAGTGGACTGTTGTGTGGCACAGGGAGAAGAAGAGATTTATCATCGCCGATCCTTCCCCCACAATTCCCCATCTTGATTCAAATGGCCAAGGAAGAATTAAATAACTTCCCTCTACTAGCTAGGAATCTATTCAGACCATCTTGCTAGGATCAAGGCTGGTGAACTGCTTTGAACCCAAAGGATGAATTCACTTTAAATTTATTTATTTTTAAATACAGTAGATAGTATGATAAATAAGAGTCAAAATTTATGCTGTGCTAATTATATAGAGGGCCACTCCCCTTCTAATATTTTAATTACTGCGAAGTCCTCTGAAGCATAGTTCTACAGCCTTATGTAGGATCACTTTGTACTAGGCAAGGGGAAGGGTAATTCTTCCTTCCTAAGTCATTTCTGTACCAAAATCTCCACCTCTCTTTCCATAGCAGCCCCATGCCCAATTGTAGCTCCCTATACATACATACAGGGGGCGTGGTGGCTAAGTGGGTTAGAGCGCTGAAACTGTTGACTGCAAAGTCGGCAGCTCGTCGGTTCGAATCCAGGGTGCCACACAGTGGAGTGAGCTCCTGCTGTTAACCCCTGCTCCTGCCAACCTAGCAGTTCGAAGGCATGTAAATAGGAAAAGGACCAGCCTTAATTTCAGGAGAAGAAAAGTGAAAGAAAAATTCCATAGAGCCATTGCAGCAATCAACACCTTGTAAAATCTCAGGACGATATAAAACCTGTCAAGCAATATTTTGCCAATGACAAATTGAGACTTTGTGTATTTTTTATAAAGCATGGAAAAAACATCAAGGTCATGATTTTTACTCAGGTCCCTGGAAAGTTACCAGAAGTGTTTGTCATAATTACAAAAATGCTGTTAGTGTTTGTTTGTTTTTAAAGCTAGAAATGGGAAACTTTAATGGAGAGGATCAAGTGGAGAGCTATTTACTATCCTTTGAAAGTTTGACTTGATGTGCTGTTTACTGTTTAATCACAAACAAAGAGATGCTATGACCTGCAGATATGGCCTTAGAAGCTCAAGAAAAAGAACTCATGTATGTCGTTGTTTAGTGTAGGAGGTCACTTAGGGTAGACCCATTGCATCAATGGGGATTTGGTGAATCAGCTTCTCTAAAGTTCTATATTAATTGAAATGGATGTACAGTATTCTAATTGTGATTTGTTTTAGCAAAATAAGTCACAACCTCAGTAGGGGCCATTGAATTAATGGAATGTATGGAAGAGTTGACCCATCAAATACCCACTGATGCGATGGGCCTACTTGAAAGTGATTTACTGCCCTAAACAACAGGGTTTTAGCAACTATAGCCTTGATGTTTTTGGTTATGAAACAAAAAATTGCCATTTACTGAACTGTTGATTTCATACCACATTTTCTCCAAGTTAACCTACTAATTGCATGCAAAGTTACTGTCTTTCCCCTTTCGCTAGCCTGACCCTTACTTCCTTTGCACCGATGCAGGCGAAGAGGGAATGAGTTGCTACTGTGTACCCCGTCCGACTCAACACAATTGTGTTCCTTCCAACAAGGAAGGCTTTGAGGCTGATACTGAAGGTTGAAACCAATATTTGGATTCAGACTGAAAATGTTCCAGTGGTCCATAATCCCAACAGTAACTGGTAATCAGGTGATGATGAGTCACAATGGAAATGAAAAACATAGAATTATAAAATTGGACAGGTTCTGGGGCTCCCCAAGGCCAACGATGTAAGCAGAACACAAGAAACGACCAGTCCATTCTGGAGATACTAGAAAAACACCCTCGTGGCTTGCTTCACAGCCAGGAGGCTCCGCTGTCGAGAAAAAAGCCTCTGTAAGTTCACTTTTCATTCTCCTTGCAGCATGACCAGGTCTCTGACAATTTGGACTGGGTTAACCCTTATCTGGCCAGACAAATATTCATTTTCTGGACATTTAAAACAGCCAGTCACATACCCTAGGTATAACTCCCCTTGAGTCGCAGTCTGCATCTTCTGTGCCCATAAACTCATGGGATGGCGCTCATGAACGGACATATTTACACTCAGAGATACACACCCCCACGTCTAGGGCATAGTTATGGTTTTCATGCCAAGGCAGACCCCTGGGCCTAACCCCCCTTCCCCCCCC
>JAHTLZ010000074.1:5719022-5731522 GCA_023846285.1 Phrynocephalus versicolor | reverse complement strand
TGGTAAGTGAACTTCTTGAGCTCTTTATCTTTGTTCCCTGCGTAGATCAACACATGGCTTCTCAGTGGAAACACTCGTGTTCAAGAATCAGCCCATGAACTTTCTCTTGTTTTTAGAGCCAAGGAAATGCATTAGCGTTGACATTATCCTGTAGAAACATCTGCTGTGGGTCTTGGTAAGTAGTTACTCGGGGTACTGAACATGCACATGGAGTGCAACATGTGTACCTTATTTCAGAATGTAGAAACATTATTTTTCATACTAAAACCTCTGGAACCCCCCAGCGAGCATGACTTGGCTCCTACCTGCTCCAGCATCCCAAGGCGGCATAGCAAGTGATGGGGGATTACAGCAGGCATGTCCAAACTTTGGCCCTCCTGATGTTTTGGACCACAGCTCCCAGAATTCTAAGCGTAGCTTGCCAGTAACAAAGGACTGTGGGAGTTGTGGTCCAAAAGATCTGGAGGGCTGAAGTTTGGACATGCCTAGATTACAGGAATTGTAGCCTGTTTAGATTACCACAGTTGCCACCTGGGCCAATAGGGAGTCTTGTTTGATCCAGGAGCTATGTTCCAGTTTCTGGAGGGTCTCAGGGGATTCCGCCAGTGAAGAGTTGCAAGAAAATGGGGCAAGAACAAATATGGAATAGGCAGAGTCACAACGAACTGGACAGTCAGATAACTACTTAGGAATACGTTCCAAAGCAAATAACGTTCTCACCTGGAAAACGCAGGTTAAATGTATGCATAAATAACCCATGACTGAGAAAGTGGTCCCCCCCCAAAAAAAATTAAGGTGGGGTCCCCAGTTTGTCCACATGTTGCTTCTAGATAAATGCATAGCATTCAAATGTTAAGTGCTTGGGTACTTTCTGATTGGAGATAACAGTAGAAGAAGCTTGTAGACTAGAGGGGGAAGCCCCCATTGGATTGCACCCAGTCCAGTTCATGACACCATATTTACAAAGGAGGCCAACAAACTGGAGCAATTTCAGTGGAGGGCAAGAAGGATGATCAGAGGACTGGAAACCAAGTCCTGGGAGGAAAGGCTGAAACAACTGGGTGTGTCTACTCTTGAGCAAAGAAGACCAGGGGCAGATAGAAGAGCACTTTTCAAATACTTGACAGGTAGTCCTACAGAGGAGGGGGCAGGATCTATGCGTGATCATCCCAGAGTGCAGGGCACACAACCATGGGCTCCAGTTACAGGAAGCCAGATTTAAGCTGAATAAAACTTCTGGACTATGAGAGCTGTACAACAGTGGAACTGATTACCTTGGGAGATGGCGAGCTCTCCCAACACTCATGCATTCAAGAGAACATCAGACAACCAGATGTGCCATCTGTTTTCTAAATTCCTGCATGGAGCAGGGGGCTGGATTCAGGGGCCTTATAGGACCCTTCCAACTCAATTATTTTGTGATTCTGTAAGAGACGTGGGGGCTCAGCGGACTAAGGCGCCGAAACAGTCCGCTGCAAAGTCGGCAGCTCAGCGGTTTGAATCCCAGGTGCCAGGCAGCAGAGTGAGCCCCTGCTGATAACCCCTGCTCCTGCCAACCTAGCAGTTTGAAAGCATGTAAAATGCAAGTAGATAAAGAGGTACTACCGTAAAAAGCGGGAAGGTAAAACAGTACTTCCTTGCAGCCATGCCGGCCACGTGGCCATGGGCTTGCACAACACTGGCTCTTCAGCTTGAATACAGAGATGAGCACCGCTTTTAGAATCGGACACGACTGGCATGCATGTGTGTGGGGAACCTTCACCTTTTTTACCTTTTAAGAGGCTGCTAGTATTCTTAGGTTACTTCTCACATGCTGGATGCCACTGCAGTCAGGTAATGGAGCATCTAAATGTTTCTTTAAAATGGGAGAGACTGAAGAAGTGGAGCATTCCAAAAGCCCCGTGGCTTTGACTGTGTCCATGGGATTGAGAAGGAAGTTTGTGTCCTGGAATTCTATTGTGACAGTTCATTTCCCAAAGAATTAAGTTGGTTAACTGAAAATATTTCCAATCTCATGAACAGATCAGTTTACTTTCCGGTTGGCCTCTCCATAAATGAGTAGACTATTGTTGTCTTCTTAATTATGGACAGCAGGGACCCATTTTCTGCACTCCAAACTCCACATAATGAAGGTGTTCTCCTTTTCCAGGTAGCTAGCTATTTGCTTGTGCAGAATGCTAAAATCCCAATAACTTTTTCAAAATTCCAAATTAATTTCATCAGGCAACCCGACAAAACATCAAGATGACTGGCAACTTGGAAGGCCACATAGTCTGACATTAGCTAGTTGATGTCAAGTCTTCGTCTGTTCATAATTACATGTTTAGCTAATTTATATTTGTTCCCTTAAGAGCCAACCTTCTCTTTGATCCATTCCTATTCTAATCACAGCATGTCTGTTTTTGCTTTCATTAAAATAATTTACGTCTCAAATGAGCAGATCCTTCATCTTTTTAAACATGAAATATTTTAAACGTTTCCCTATGTGTCAGTAAAAGTGTTTGGCTTTGGCATGGGTAGGAATAGCCCTCAAGTTGATATATTCAAGCCTGCACACAAAGTTATACAAGATATTTGACACATTTTATGCAATCTCAACTGATTTTTGAAGCTAAGCAAGGGTTGGCCCTGGTTAGTACTTGGATGGGAGACCACCAGGGAATACCAGGTGCTGTAGGCGCCTGGAGCAGGAACTGGCAAACCACTCCAGTATTCCTGCCAAGAAAACTCCATGGACATGGGATCATCAAGAGTTGGTCACAACTGGAACAACCCAACACACACACACACACACACACCTATGCATCTGTGTGATGCCATGGCTGCCTCCACCCTTGGTGTAAGAGTCTCTGGAAGTTTATGGAAGTATTAGTTATGCATTAGTTATGGAAGTCTATCATCTAATGACTGGGAATGGTAATACCAACCGACAACTGAAGTGGCGTTTAATACTAGGGAGCCTTGGACTGGTCACTTGTTTTGTCTTCCAGGTCAGTTTTGTAGCTGGGAGAAACACAAATTCCCATGTTCCCTGGCAGGAACCCAACACTACATGACCCATCAACCCTCTCATTGGGCCTGGCAGTTGTGAGATTAGGCCCTACTGAAAATTTGATGGGATCACAAGCAGAGCAACCCAGCAAACTTCTGGAGCCTTCATTGCTGTAAAGCAGACCACGGAGTTTGTCATTATTCTGACCTGGATCATTATCATTGAGCTCACCGTGAAAGACATTGTAGCTGTCCATATAAATCTAAATTCCGTTCTGCAAAGTTTTTCGGCCCAATAAGCTGCATATAATTAAAGGCTGTACCTAGAGTTGCCAAAATCAAAATTCTAGTCATAAAAGGACATCATGGAGCCATAGTGTCTGAAATGAAGGGAATCGATGATGATCCACAGGTCTGAGGTCGTTTTGCAATAAGGCATCTCTTTTTGGGTGTTTCTATTTATATGACCGTAAGGGCCGGCTGTCCTCCCAGATGGCACTGTTGTAAGCAGTGACTCTGCGCATTCTGGAGTGAGACAGCAGTTCAGCGGTGTTCTTTTAGTGATCCTTACATGCAATTTTAATTCTTGGTAGTTGACAGTAGTTTACAGGTAGAGCCCTGTTGGGCTAAGAGAGGTGGCTCACCTTGCAACTAGGGGAGGGGAGGAGGTGTCGTCCCTGCTTGGTTCATGGGCTACCTGAGTTTCAAGCATCTGTTTGTTGCAACTCTTGGGCTGAGATATTAACCAAAGCAGCAGCTATATCTTGTCTGTTGTCTCCCGTATCTGTGCACGCCCACTCCCTCACCTTCTTCGGTCCACCACAAGGTAAATATAACACAGGTTCCATTCTCACATAAAGAGCAAGGCACCAAGGGGCCATCTGATCAATGAATCTCCATTTGGGGGAAATCCCAGCATGTTGGTCCGGGTCCAGGGTAACTCATCTCAGAACAGAAGGGCTGTTTCCATGGTATATGGATTTATGAGTCCTGCTGGGGAGAGAGATGTGATTACCTGGTTTTGAAACAGTTTGAACTTGTTGCAGTGTGAACAGTGCCCTCCATTTTCTCCTATTTGATTTCAATTACTGATTACATTTTAAATCGGAGAAGACGTGCATACTTAGAGTTTGTAATAGAGAGTTCAATAGCAATACATTTTAGGCATTATAAATGTTGAGCCCGATGCTGCTTGACAGAAATCTTACCACTCAATCTAATTCTACGGTTTGATGTCTCCCACAGTTATTATACTGCAATACATTCTTCTGCTCAAGGAGCAAATGCTCATATTTTGCTCCACTTTTTTTCTAAAGACACCCACAATCTTGCATCTAAACCAGAGTTTGTAAGTGACTGTACCATGCCTATAACCCAAGAGGGCACCTGGGGCTGGACCACAGGGAACCTCATTTAAAGGGTATTGGAATTGTAGAGTTGTGTCTATGGGGGAGTGTTAGGAAAATAAAGGGCAACACTTCCCAACCCTTTTTTTTTTTTACAACTTATATGCCGCCCATTACCCAAAGGTCTCTGGGCGGCTTACAATCAAAGAATTAAAACAGTTAAAACATCTGATATCAATGAAATCATTACACTAAAATTGCCATCAGAGGACCCACAGTCTATATTGTATCAATTAAAAAATTTCTGGAACAGGAAGGTTTTTACCTGGCGCCGAAATGTCATCAGTGTTGGCGCCAGGCGGATCTCACTTGGGAGGGCATTCCATAGCTTGGGGGCAGCTGCCGAGAAGGCCCTGTGTCTGCAAGCCATCCCTCTCACCTCCTTGAGGGATGGCTCTTTCAAGAGGCCCCCCTGGCTCAATCTTAATTGCCAGGTAGGTTCGTATGGAAGGAGGCGGTCCTTCAGGTATCTAGGTCCTAAGCCATTTAGGGCTTTAAATGTCAAAACAAGTACCTTCACTTGTTTTCTTGAACGGCTGGCAGCCATGCTTCATAGTGGGAGAGGTAGGAGCCAGCACTGCTTGCTCCAGGTGTCAGAATTTCCAGTTACAGCTCTGCTGGTTGCATACAACTAGATAATTCTAATTAATTCCTTTACCCTGTAACCATGTCGTATTGTATTAAAAGTGACACGGGGAGGGCATGTGCAAGGTAGTGAATGCTCCAATATCAATATTTCCTCCATTTGACAATCTGTGAAGTAGGGCAGCCTATTCTTTAGTATGGAGTTCCAGAAGAATGACTGGTTATCTCCAGGCAGCACAAGGACACAAAATTTGTTGTAAACTGCACTGCATACCTTTTTCTTTATTGCTTAGTCAGCCATACACAGCAGAGCCTACAAATGCGCTTTATTAAACATTGTTTGCAATAAATATACATATATATTGATTGATTGACTTGATTCCTTGACATTTATTAAAACATCAAAGAGATATCTGATGAAGAGGATGTTGTTTCTTGGCTGAACGAATCAGTCAAATTTTGATCGACGTGACCATGTGTCTCTCCTCTGCCTGCAGCATCTGCTAGACAATAATTGTTATGGAAGGCTTGTCATCCAGATGCTCATATTCAACCTGCATCAAGGAGAAGCTAAAAAGGCGGCAGACACAGTCAGAGCAAAAATTATTGTTCAAAGGCTCTGAGAGAGCTTGTCTGCGGTGGAAGGCAGACAGAGAAAGGGCTGCAGTGCATACAGATGAAGAAACAGACACTCAAGAACAGCAGTGGGAACTCTGCATAGAGAAGGGCGAGTGAACTTGGAGACTAGCGGGGGGAAAGTATTTTGCATTCTTGACCTTTTCCCCCTGGGCCTTTTTTAGAACGCCGCTATCTCACCTGGGGGAAGATCTGGGTGTTCTGAAAGTCTGGCTTTTCTTCTTTCTTGGTCACATGGCTTAATATGTGGAATCTCCGTTCCCACGTACAAGGATTTTTTAAAAAAAAGCGCCGACCAGCCCCAGGGCCAGCAGGTGACGCTAGGAAAAGAGGGGGGGGAACAGCACTGACAGACTGAAGGCCAACTGCTCAGTGCTGGGGGTGGAGGGGAAATTTTAAAAAATAAAAATAAAAAAGCACCAACCAGCCCCAGGATAAGTTAGTTGGCGCTGGAGGGGGAGAGCAGAAAACCGGATCATATGTAAGCCCCTGTGGACTTCTGGCTTGCATTTTTTACCAGAGCAAAAAATTCCCAACTTCTCCGGTATGTCTTGGAAAGGGAGCATAACCTGTTTTTTAAAAAAGCCCGGTGGCTGTGGGGGCAAGATTTTTGGAAATGCTTTAGCTTGAAATTTAATCAGCATTTTAAAGGATGTGTGATAGAGCCCGAAGAGACTCTGATTCCATGTCTGGAAACAATGTACCCTTCAGACAAAGGAATGGGGCAATTATTCCACCACCAGCCCGCCCCAGTCAATACTTGGCATATTCACTTGCTTGTGTTTTGTCATTGGTCAGTTAATGTGTAGTCTGCATATTGTAATTAAAAACTGTGAACTGCCCAGAGACTACTTGAAGTGGTATGGGGCAATATTTAAGCAGACCACTTTAATGGAGAGTATTGCTTGCATCTAATGACAGGAACATGCAGCAGTAAGATTTGTGTGCCTGGAGGGATTAGGTTGTAACATGACGGCACACACTCAATCCCCAGCACGACAGCTGACCTTTCATTGCTAGCAACAACATGCTGGAGACAAGGAACGGATGGGGAGAAGAAGAAGGAAAAGGGAAAGCCCCGAAGCAGACCTCTGGCACATACACGGGCCTAAAGGAAAGTAACGCCCAAGGTGTCAAAACCAAGATACAAAAGGCAGGACAAGAGGGGCTGCTTTTATTAATTCTCTTCAAATAGCATCTGGAAGGACAAAGGGGGTGACTTCAGATGTTGGAATAGCAATCAACAGATTGTGTTGTTAAAAGGTTTTAATGGAAGGGACTTGGAGTAACTAACTCTATTGACAATGACGCACATCAGACACCTTGGAGGAAGTGTCCTCATTATTTAGTCAAGACATGTAGTCAGTTACTTGCCCATGACATGTGTTAATACAATGATTACCCTTAGGACCTTTCAGTATGCATGTCAAGATTCAAGTATAGAGATCTTATGGTCTTGGATCTACCTCTCTGACATACACAGGCAGACACTTTTATTACTGACAAGAGGGGTGAAAGTGGAATATTTTGACTTTGACATGTCACAAAGCTACTCCCATACAGGAAACGGGTAGGATATCACCTAATACAATATCACATTGACCACATTATGGTTCACCAACCCATTTCCAGAGGTCCATCTGATGTCTGCAAAGTCTGGGATTCCTGCAAAGGCTACTGTTCAAACCGACACATTTTTGCTTTGGCATGAGGATATTTCATTTAATGCAATGGAAGATATTTTGTTGGAAACCACCCGGAGTTCCTTTTGGAAGATGGGTGGTATGCAAATGTATAAATAAAGAAAGGAATAAACAAACAAACAAACAAACAAATATTTACTGGCTTTTTAAAAATGGTGAAATTCTATGCCTTTCTCTCCTTAAGGAAGGATGCGTTTTTGGGAATGTAAATCGCATAAACCAGTTATGCCTCACCTGTGAAGTGATTTAAAATGAACACACTTGCTCTGCAAAGATCATCAAGCTTGTGATACGAAATAAGAGAAAACAAGACCAACATTAGTTGACTGCATACCATAACATACAGTATCCGACTCAGTTGTTTTTGTATATGCGTTTTTGGCTATCTAACGCACATGAAGATGCGTTATTGGCCTGAAATATACAGCACTCTCCCCCTACTTCTTTTTTGTATGCACGAAACCTGTCTCCTCAGCTGCCTTATAAGCATGTGGTGCTATTTGGCATACCCTGCTAAGCAACCATCTCCACTGATGTGTGAGCATCAGCTGCAGTATGAGTAGAGAACAGGAAAGTGAGCTGAGGGACAAGAGGTATATCATATTTATTCAGGTGTTTATCTTCCATACTCCTGGGGGAGATGTTACCCGAGGAGAATAAAATCCAAAACACCTGCACAGCTGGTGACTTCCCAAGCTGAACGTAGCTCGCTGACTGCAGATGGAGACCTGCTCAGATCTGGATTAATCAGACTGCTGCTGATCCAAATGCTTAACTCATGTCTAGCACAGGGATGGGGGAATATGGGTGCCTCCAAAGATTGTTCATCCTAGACCAGTGGTGGTGAACCTTTGACACTCCAGATGTTTTAGATCACAGCTCCTAGAATTGCAAGCCTGTATTGCCAATGACAAAGGACTGTGGGAGTTGTGGTCCAAAAGATCTGCAGTGCTGAAGGTTTGCCATCAGTGTCTAAGACTGTGCCAGGTAGGAATGCTGGATCCTATTGTCTGACAACAAGTAAATGGCTGTATGATCCCTATCCTTAGTGCAATACTCTCTGAGCATTCAAAGCCATTCACATTCATGATCTATTCATAATTCTTAGAACAGCCCTATAAATCATTGGTACTCTCAGATCACCTTACGACAAATGGAAGGCACTGAGAAGACCGGTTTGCCTAAGATGGGGACAGACAGTTGAGACCCTCCAAATGTTTTTCTGTTACAATTCACATCATTTCTGTGCTGCAACATTTCATTCATTTAAAATATTTTGCCCTGCCTTTCTCCTTAAAAGGGATCCAAGGTGGCTTACATCATTAAAACATAATACTGTATTTAAAAGATAAAACAGTGAATAGAGCAACATTTAAAGGAATTAAAAAAAAAGACTACAACAAAAATGGTAAAGGAAATCAACACCAAAAACAAATTCAAAACAAGCAGATTATTCCAATATTCCTCTCAGACAGCAAATCACTCAGGGAAAGCTGGTCTTTTTGCATTCTTCCATAATGATATTTCTGGTTTCAGTCCACAGTTCTTTTGGTTGTTAGTCAATTGAGTTTAGTAATGCAAATTTGTTTTTATGTGGACTTCAAATTAATCAGGAATGTTGTTTAAATTATATTTTAGCACTATTATTTCTTTTAGTGTTCTTTTTCAGCTCTACTCTAATACTAGATATTAGTAATTCATTATCTTTCTGTACCACAGTCTACTCCTGGGCTTATTTTGGAAGAGAAAATACAGCTTCTCCATCTCTTGCTCCTAATTACTTTTCATGTTCCATGCTTCAATTGTATGTGTTGTGCAGCACTGGACTTTCCTTTAGTTTCTATGCATGTCAGCCACTAGCCATCATTTTAGCTTTAATCTAACTGTGTCTTTAGCAACAGCACTATTTGTCTTCCCCAGTAGCCAATTGAGTCCTTTCCGACCTGAGGGTCTCATATCCCAGCACTATCTCTTGTTTCTTTTAGGAGGCTCTCATAGAATTTTCAAGGTAAGATAAGTTCTGCTGTGGCCTACCATTGCCAATTTCTGCACAGTACTAACAAAAGTTAGCTTGAATGTCACCACCATTGCCGATATCACTTTCAGCTACCGCTGCTGCCCAGTAGCTGCTACCCCCATTTCCAATGGAACTATCCATTCTCTTCCGCCGATGTGGCGGTTGCCTTTAAAGAGGACGGATGCATCTTAGTCTGGGCACTCAGCTGCGATGATTTCACCTTGGGTGACCCTGCTAGGAATCCAGCAGGGCTTGTAATGGAAGTCTGGCCTCCTGACAGCACTGCTCTCAGCATCCCTGACACACATAATCCTCTTCATCACATCCAAGAAGGGAAAAGAAAATGATAGGGGCCCTCCTAGTAAAAGCTGCTCCAGCAGCCAGCCAGCGTTAGCCTATCTGCATAAAAAAAAAACCCTGGACCTGTGAGTGGGAAGACAAAAAGGAGATTGCGAGCTAAGGTTTCCTGAGGAAGGGGCTTTAGAGCCTGGGCATTCCAACCCAATCCCTGCTTATTCAGGAACAATTCTCTCTCTGCATTTAATGGGGTTTACCACTGCCAATTGTCACAGAGACTGCACGTTGCTGTTGTTGTTGTTTTACGGTTAACATACTTCAGCTTGGAACTTCAGGGGGTGCTCTTTGCCTTGCCATGATAGGGAAAAATGGCACCTGTCCTAATTCTCTCCCATTCTCTCCCCCCCCCCCCCGCCGCCGCTATTAACGGCACACTCAAGCCACGCTGTTTCGTTTATTTCAGGAAAGCTTTGATTGAGTCTCTTTCTCTCCCCCACCCCGCTCCACACGCTTCCCCTAAAGTTCATTTGACTTTCTCTCCTGCAAGCACTCTGGCTAATGAGGCACTTTTGTGCCAGCAGGTGCAAATTGTTAGGGTCTTAAAATAAAAAGGGAAAGGAAGCGAAGACATTTGGGGAGCTAGAAAACATGTGGCATTAGAAACTTTTGTAAGGGATGTATAGTCTATCACTGAGTGTTCACCCAACTGCACGTGTTGGGGGGGGGGGGGGGATAAAGTCATAGGTGGATGGGTGGACTGACAGATGGGCCAGCCCTATCATTAGGCAGAGGGAGACGGACACAAGGAGAGATTGGTGTTGGGAAGTGGGAGCAGATTATGCCAGGGATGGTGGTAGGTACTCACTTCCATACAGGGAGGTTCACCTTGTTTTCTGAGACAGTGAGCGTATGAGACATATAGATACTCAACAGATGCTTCTGCACAGTATAAGAATGTTATGGGTAGAGGATGCGGGGATAAAGCTCTCTGGGACAGTCCTGCTCCCCCCTCCATGGGATTCTTGATTGTCAACTGTTGGCTCACGTCTCTCTTTACTCCATTTTGCTTCTAAGCATTTACCAGAGGAGTGGGCAACGTGTATCCTCGCTTCCTTCATTCTGAACACAGCCGTGGTCTTCACCATATCATGTGTGGCAGGCTCAAATGTACAGTTATTGGCTTTAAGACTGAGCCCCATAGCAACTTGAAGTTTGGCCCTTGCAGTGTTATTGGACTACAACTCACAGCATTTCTCATTGTTAGGTCTGCTAGGGAAGGCTGGTAGGAGTTGTCGTCCAATGGCTGGAGGGCCACGCATTACCTAGCCCTCATTTTAACATGGACTTCCTGGTTCTGTCCAAGCAGCTATTAGATGTGGCCAGGTTTTTTTTCCCCAGAGGAGCCGGCCTTGAGAAGTTTTCAAGGCTGTTTTTATGCTCTCCTTTTGATGGCATTAGGAGAGCTATTTTATTTTATTTATTTTATACTCTCCTATTGATGGCATTAGCTGCCTAGATGCCCTAAGCACATCCAGTCTTGCCTGATCTCAGAAGCTAAGCAGGGTCGGGCCTGGTTAGTACCTGGATGGGAGACCTAGAAGGAATACCAGGTGCTGTGGGTGCCTGGAGTAGGAACTAGCAAACCACTCCAGCATTCCTGCCAAGAAAACTCCATGGACATGGGGTCACGAAGTGTCGGTCACGACTGTAACGAGTCACACCACACCACACCAGACACATTGATGGCATTCCATGCCCTTGTGTGTTTAATCATGTTTTCCACATGGTAACAGAAATACCAACCAACGCTGGCTTTTTGGCTTATAAGCAGAATTGAGCCCTGGCCCCTTGGGAAACAAATGGACTTGACTGTCGGGGAGGCGGGGGGACCTTTACTTTTGTCCTGTTTGTTAAAGCTCCAATCAGTGAAACTGTCCATGCTTTTGCAAATATGCTGCTAAATAATAAAGAACATTAATACCATCCTCACCTCCTTTAGTATTTGTAGCATTAGACCCTTTGCCCTAGAGACCAGCAGGGCTTTATGGGGTAGTATGGTGCTCCCTAACTCTCTACTGCAATTGCTATGGAAATTTGGTAGGGATCTAGTGGCAGCAGTATTGCAGATCCTTGGGGGGCGGCTGGGTTCCAAGCAGGTCCCTGGGAAGCTGTCACCTTCACAACAGAAGATCCCCGAGCTCACGGTAGCATGAAAGAAGTTGATAGGCTTCAGTCTATAAATACACATTTGCTAGAAATGTTTCAGGGCACGAGGACTCTTGCTACTGAAGAATTGGAGAGCACAGATGTTTACTATTTGAAAATATTAGGGTGGTAGAATGGGGGGGGGAGTCCACCATCATGTCACAATGCTGTTTCAGAACTCGGTATGCTAATTCATCTTCTTATTGCTATAAAGCGGGGGTCTGCAACCTGCGGCTCCGGAGCCGCATGCGGCTCTTTGGAACATTTGCCGCGGCTCCGGGAGGGTTCAGAAATTTCAATACAAAGGTGCCGAATCTTGCGAGGACAGCCCATCCCACAAGGCGGCGCAAAGCCAAGCGCGGCCACACTCTCTACCTTCCCGCAGGCTCCCTCTTCTTCAGAGCAAGAGAGAGAGGGAGGAGTGGTGGAAAGTGCCCCCCCGAATGGCAGCCTTTTTTCTTTTTTCTTTTAACTTCAAGAAAACCTCCCAGATCTGGATTGTTGCCTCCCCCCCACCCCGAGAAAAAAAGACGGAAGGAGAAAACCCTCCTTCCTTCCTTCCCCCCTTCCCCTTCCTTTCTTGCTTGGGTGTTTGCTGGGAGGGGGAAGAAGCGACGTGTGTGTGTGTGTGTGTGTGTGTGTGTGTGTGTGTGTGTGTGT
>JAHTLZ010000074.1:5699711-5711138 GCA_023846285.1 Phrynocephalus versicolor | reverse complement strand
TGATGATGATGATGATGATGATGATGATGATGATGATGATGATGATGATGATGATGATGATCCCAGTAGGTTCTGGATACCAATCACCTTGACTTGGATTAATGGGGGGTATGATCTGCTACTCTGCCTCTGGCAGTAATGTGCCCGGGGCCAACCTAACCATTATTTATGTGTATGAGAGCTTAAGATGGGTAAAGGATGGCTTGTAGACACAGGGCCTTCTCAGCAGCTGCTCCCAAGCTATGGGATGCCCTCCTGAGTGAGATCCACCTGGCGCCAACATTGATGACATTTAGGCACCAGGTTAAAAATCCTCATGTTCCAGAAGTTTTTTAATTGACACAATACAGATGGTGGGTCCTCTGGTGGCAATTTTAGTGTATTTTTAAAAATATTGTTTTTATTATTTATTGATGTTTTATGTTTTAACTGTTTTCATTCTTTTGATTGTAAGCCTTCCAGGGACCATTGGGTAATGGGCGGCATCTAACTTATAAAAATAAATAAATAAAATAAAGCCAGATCAACCTTGTGCCTGGCCCTGTATGAAAAATGCCCCTTTGCCCTGCTTTGTTCTCCCTTAAGTCAGTAGTTGCATGTTCTTCTGTAGTGCGATTTATTTTGTGAATTTGCTCTAGGCTCAGACAAATTTGCAAGTGAAGGCTTCCTTCACTGAAGATGGTAATGAGGCAGCATGATTGAGAGCAGGATGATTAAAACTGCACACTCTCTGCATTTAATGTTGCCGTTTATCAATAATATTGACAATAATGCAATACTTAGGGTGGTATTTATAACCCTGGATCTTTTTGGATTCCATATCTTGAATATCCACAGGCTTAAGGAAGAAATGGGAACTGAAGCAATAGGCTAAACTGGAAGGGCATTATTCAACGAGGGATAAAAGCTTGGCAGTTTTCCTATTTCAAGGCACAATTTATTAGCAGAAGTTAGGAGGGTTAGTTGTAATAACATTCAGGCCGTTGAGTCTGTAGCCCTCTGCATTCAGGTATTACAGCCTGAACTGGGGCAGGGTTTAAAGCATGGTGGTGATACTGGTATCCATGCAATGCCCTGTGGCACATCCCCTACCCACCTGAACGTTAGTGTCAACAGGCCTACCGTATTGGCCTGGCTAGAGCTCAGCACTCTGAACCTCACGAGCTCGCCTTGTTTCCTGAGCTTACAGTGTCTACTTTAGACCTTCATGTTCCTCGTGGAAAGGCCTCCGAGTAAGGAGAGGATATGGAGGCCTGTGCACAAGCCCTATGCACAGTTTCAAGCTTTAGGTCTGGATCCGGCTACTTTTGGGGGTTCCACCAGGCTTTCTGTCAATCAACTGCTTTCTAGATTGGGCAGGTTTGTTTATTTTTAATTTCAAAAGCAGCAATAGTCTCCTTTTAGTTCTTCCCCCTCTCCCAGAGGAGATGCCATCGGAGCCCCATGGAGGTCTGGCAAACAACCGTTCGGAGACTTTCAGATCTCTCATTGTCCTGATTGCTCCTTGCCCAGTGGGAAGCGTTTCGCAAGTTTTTGAGTCACACTGAGCCACACAATGGCCACCGGGTCAGGGGTTTGAGGGATGGCACTGGTAAAAGGCATCCTTCCACACTCCCACATGAATCATCTCCTTCTTGAATGTGGTAGAAAAACCGTGTGTATAACTTGGGTTTGGGCTATATCGCTCTTATAGGCAGATGATGATCCTGGATCAAGCCTCATCTGTGAAAAATTCCTCACACATGCCAGAAATCTCACTGCTACAATGATGTCACAGTGGGAATAGCCAAATCATTCCCCCTGCCCAACCTTCAGTACTGCCAAGCCAAGGTAAAGCAAGACATGTACTCTCGGCTTTCACAGCTGGGATCTGACAGCTGTTGTGAGTTTTTCAGGCTGTTTGGCCATGTTCTGGAAGTTTTTCTTCTTGACATTTTGCCAGATTCTGTGGCCGGCATCTTCAGAGCCTGAAAATATCATAACAGCTAAAACAAGACGTGTTGGCCGTTAGTCCCTTGCTTCTTCCAGGGCTCATGCTCCCACGCACGAGGCAAATTCCTTTCCCCTATAAAATGAAGTTATGAGTCTCCTGACACACTTCAAAAGCCTATGTTGCTTGTTTAAAAGAAAAAAGGGAGGAGTCCATCTTAGTGTTGGCACTGCCATGTCTCTGCAAGTAGTGCAACAGGCCCTCATAAGCATAGACTATCATTATTTTATTTTCCTTTTACAGTTGTGATCAAAATTATTCTCACACCCTCATTGCAAATCAGGTTTATTGACAAAATGTACAGACTTTCAGCTGTTTGCAATGCGAGAACCAAACAAAAGCAATTGAAATACCTTTAGGTGGTTCCCCCAAATCCAACTGAAGTGTGCAACTTTCAATGAATTCTGCAGCCTCAGAATTGATCAACCCCCTGAATATACTCCTCACAACAGCACAAATAGGCAAAACAGGTGTTGTTTCAAGCGCTCCTGATGCAATTAATCAAGTTGTGCTAAGTATGCTTCAGCTGGAACACATTAAATGTCTGAACTGACTAGTGGTTTGTTGAGTGTCACTTTTGACTGCCTGTTCAAAATAGGGCTAAGTCAAAGGAATGGTCCAAAAACTTAAGAGAAGAGATCATCACCCGTCACAAACAAGGACCAGGAGACAAAAAGATCAGGAAAGGGGATGAATCACTGAATTTTCTAAGTGACACCATTGCAATAATAATTTGCAAGTTCATCGTTGTGAACAGTAGTTACAACTACTTGGATGGGGCAGAAAAAGGAAGCTATCGATGGTCGCAACCAGATTTTGGAAAAGGTAGTTTGAGAAATATGGTAGTTTCCCCCATTTATCATGTGGTTTAGTTTTTCCTTGCAGCCATGCCGGCCACATGGCCATGGACCTGCACAACACTGGCTCTTCGGCGTGAATGCAGAGATGAGCACCGCCCCTAGAGTCAGACACGACTAGCATGCATGTGCGGGGGGGACCTTTACCTTTTACCTTAGGTTCTCTAACCACCTGCAATAAAGGAAAATCTGCAATATGGAGGCGCCATCACAGTGACGGAGTCCACATATTGGTTCAGGTCCAGAGACCTCCACTGTGGCCACAGCTGGGTCCGGAGAACCTCCTTCCCTCACACTTGCTTCTTTCGCCTCAGCTGGCTCAGGGAAAGGGGTCCATTCCCAGCCATGCTGTCATGCCGGAAAGTTGATGAGCAAGCAGTCGCGCGAGGGGAAATGCAGGCGGGGGTGGCTTGGCATTCTGATTGGCCAGACTTGTTCCCTCCAGCCATACCGTACATACAATATGGATGCTGGGGGGCGAAAGCTGCACCTGTGCAGCGGAGGCGCCGTGTCTGCAGTGCAAGCTGGCAGGAGCACCCGCTGGGCAGGTCACCAAGGGGCCAGAATGGTGAAAGCTGCATGGTGTGGCTTTCACCCTCTTGGCACTTACACTTACCCATTCCCACAGGGAAGGTTGGCAGCCATTTATGATCCCCAGCATTTGGGGCAGGTCAAGAGTGAAAGCTTTCGACCCCAGCCCTCCACCACCTCTGTTGCCACCGTCTCCCCCAGATAAGAGCATCCGCTCTTATCCACAGACTTCGGTATCCACAGGGGGTCCTGGATTAACTAATAATTACAGTACTGTACAGTACTTATGTTCCAGATAAAAACCTGCGATATACAGGGACTGCAATATATAAACTGTGATGTGGCGGAAGACTACTGTACCCTCGTGCGACTGCCAAAGACATGCAGCAAAACTTGGTGGCAACAGGCACTAAGCTTATTGTGCCTATTGAATATTTGCATCTGCTTGTTGAGTGAATAGGCATCAAGAGAAGGACTTTTTCTCAAAAAGCAAGATCGTACAGGGTGGGGGGAAGGAGGTATAAGCCTTGTTAAACCCTGCAGTGTCAAGATCTGGCTACAGTCCTTCCCATACTTCCTCCCTCCTGCCCCAAATTGTATGGATTTTTAATTGGTTCACATTTTTGATTTCTAGAAGTGGCATTGCGCATCTTTTATTTCTTCTAAATGCACCACATCACTTGCAAACGTGCAGATTTCCACCATGGGGTAAACACTGTGCCAAAATTTGAAAGTGGTACTAGATAAGATATTTTTGCAAAGAATATCACACTGTTTAAAAATACTGTATTTCAAATGCTTTTCCATCCCTTGTCAGTCATCGACACATGCACAGCAGGGGGACAGCGAGACTTTCCTGTGTACTTGAACCAGCTTCTGCTGAGGGTAAATGGAATTACACTGAGAGTCAAAGGGCCTGATCACATGGACTATTTGAATGGCTTCTTTTTCCTCATATTTTTATATCAATATATTTTATTGATAGGCTTGTTCACATGACTGTCAGTTCAATCAGTATATGAATTTCTATTTGTATTGGATCTGTAGGCGACACATGACATCCTATATAAATCAGTTCATTTTTGGTCCTCCTTCTGGGTGTCCTAAAATGTTTTTGTTTTTTTTTTAAATTGCAAGTGATATATTGGTAAAGCCATTTCCCTGTCACTGTCAACTGTTATTTGATGCACCTCCTGGTTGGATATGTCACCAGATAAATGTAGGACATCATTAAAAAGGACTTGAATTGTTGTTGAAAAGCTGAGGAGGGATTAACTATAAGCCACACAAAAGCAGAGAGGAAGATTACAATAGGGAAGACATTGGCTAAGGGGTTATCTACATTTCTGATTAACTCCATGATATGCATAGGAGGGTTTTTTTTTTGCTGTGACTTGAAAGTCATGTAATCATCACACGGTGAATAAATCACTGCCTGCGTCACCTTGAGATACCAGTTCAGGTGTTGCTGCTGACTGTGTGTCCTCTTTGGAAAAATTTTAATACATTTTCAAGCTGTGTTGTATCTTGGGTGAGGGGGCTGCCTTGGCTTTTGAAATCATTTCATTTTGCGGTTTACCCACTTTCCCCTGCTGCTGTACTGGAGAGGGGGAGAGAGGTCAGAGCTGCTTATCTCCTTGAGAAATCTCGGTTGCTTCTGTCCCTTTGAGGATGTTCCAGCTGTTCCCAGTTGTACCCACCAAATGCACCACAAAACACTCATCCAAGCATGCTCCAAGCATGGGATCTGCCCAAAACAACTGTTCTTTTGCGGAAAATTTTATTACCAGGAGGTTAACGAGAGTGCTAGTGCAGGGGAACTGGGCGGGGAGAGCAAGCAAGAGAGCTGGGAGGCAAGTGAATGGACTGGCAAGAGAAGATGGAGGTGGAAGGGCGAGCAAGGGGACAGGGAGCCATTTATGGTGTGAGAGAAGGGAGTGTGGGGCAATTCAAGGCATTAGACTGGGACTCAAGGCCGCTGAAATAAACGGTGACGCCAGGAAGAGATTAAATGATGTACCTCTGAAACAAATAACGGGAGTCCGTGACATCAACACAATTTTAGTTAGACATGATTCACAAGCCGTTAATTTATGTTTCCCTCTATAATCACTAAATAAGTGATAAATTGGTAGGACTCTTGCAGAGCCAAAATAGAAAATAAAAAGCAAGTGATTTATTGCTTAGCGTTTTTCTTTTTAAAAGGGGGAATGCAAGCACAGGGGGCATGCAAGGGGGCATGCAGGGGCCATGGCACCCCAAATCCCAACCACCTCGCCAAGTAAATATAACAGATGGCAACATTAGCATGCGCGAAAATAAGGACTGGATCATTTTTAAAAGGCCATGCTGGTGGCGTGAAATAAGCCCAGTGGGGCGGCCAAATGAATCAATTTTGCTTAAGTGTCACGTGAATGAAAATTTATAAAAATGATTTAAATAATGCCAGAATCGATCTAATGGGGGTTCTTTTGACACGTGTGACCGTGCCTGAAGATGGACTTCCTGAAACCATGTCTCTCCCACCGCTAATCTGTCAGGATGGAGGATGCAAGAATTTTGTGTATACATTCTGTCTGCCTACTGTCCACTGTCCACTGTTTGCATGCATTATTTTTGACCAGTACAAGAATTTCCTCCGTCAGCTTGCGCAACTGAAAGACTGTCTGGGGCCTACTCACAATCTTTCAAATTAACATTTCCAAGAGGTACAGTACATAATTTGGAATATCTATGGATGCAGCCAGGTCAGTACATAGCATACGGTACTTCTTTTCCTCGAAAAGTTTCCCATGGAAGAAAATGTCTGAGGTTTAAAGAATCAACAAGCGACTTAATGCCAATCCTCTAATACTCATATACTTTGTGATCAGGATTTCTGGATGGCATCTGGTTGAAGTAAGTAGGAGATCAGATGTTCTAGCACTTATTTATTACTTATTTACCAGTATATATTTTTATACCGCCCCTCTTCCAGGGGAACTCCATATTAATATCAATTTTTTAACAATATCAAACATACAAACTTTCTTTAGCTACTTGCTGCTGCTTCTCCACATGGGTAAAAATATTAAAAGATTTATTTAAAAAGCAATTAAAAAGCAAAAAGGTACCCAAAAAAGGCACTTTACAGGTCAAATCAAGGCAACAGCAAGGCAAGGCATATTTATTTTAATATATGAGCTGGCTAGGAAAGTAATGCTTAAAACAATTAAGCAAATTATTCTGCTTATATACACCGCATACCATCTTCTGTCACCAGTGGTCCCCACCCATCTTCCATGGTGTCTCCCAATCAACATTCAGTCCTGGGCTCAGAAGTTTCTGTGTCCAAGAGAGTAACATGGCTCGGCCCCTCCAGCAGTCCCCAGGCAAAGTTCTGCCACTGTCGGCAAAGCAGTTTTCCTTCCACTGGCCTGGGATGTCTCTGCATCCCTGGCCTCATGTCGATAAGACACACCTGTGTAAGCTTTGAGGGAAGTCTGAGAAAGTGCTAGATAACCCATCTAATTCCTTCACAGTCAGTTCCAGAGACACCCCTCCCCCCCAAAAAAAAATGCAAAGCGGTGCGGTTTTTGCCCATTATGTATCACTTCCAGAAGCCAACGTGAGCCTGGCTGGGCTTCAGAAAGGAACTCCGCACCACCACCACCACCACCACCACCACACTTTCTTTTGATGTTGTTTACAGCCCATGGGTGTCTACAAAGAGCTCTTGCCTTGTGACACAGTGGTTAAACAGCCGTCCTGCAGCTAAAACTGTGCTCACGACCTGGGGTTCAATCCCAGGTAGCAGGTTCATGGTTGACTCAGCCTTCCATCCTTCCGAGGTGGGTAAAATGAGTATCCAGCTCACTGGGGTGGGGCAATGTGTAGCCTGCATAAATAAACTGTAAGATGCCCAGCGAGTGTTTTAAACACTATGAGGCAGTATTGAAGGGTATCAATCTAGCATCTATAAACTGCTTTAGCAAATCACATGCACTGCCACCCTTATGCGCTCAATAAGCAATGTATTCCAAACTATACCCTGTATAATATAGCCACACAAGTGACACAAATTAAATATTTAGAGGTAGTGATATCCACTCAGCACTCCACTTGTATCCACATGTATATTCTTATGTCACAAAACGAACCTTGATTCCTGCAAACAAACTTTGGTTAAGCCTTTCCGGCAGGCTGGAGACTTCCGTTATAAAATTAGAATGCCTCTGAGCAAGCGCAATGAATCCAAGGACATCAATTAAGTTGTAGCTGTGTAGAGGCCAATCTATCTTACACACAGTTAATTAACGTATAGCCAGCCGTCCAAGAAAATCTTATCTCTGTTTCTCTCTCTCACACCCTTTGTGAGCTCACCTAGAGCGCCTCCCTAGCGAAGATGATACCAAGGACACAGGCACTCCCAGCCTGTGTAAGTTAGATCAAGCATGGCAATTACGGACCCAAGTACGGACCCAAGGAAAACATTTAATTGGCGCTAGGAATACAAAATTAATTGTCAAAGATGTCAATTAATGTTTGATGGATGTAACAGATGTGTATGACACAAATTCGGACAGGCGGGGGAAGAAGAGTGGTTGTAAGTCTATAAAATATACTGTGTTTCCTTTGTTCAGTGGACTTCTCACCCGATCACCGTCGAGTGAGATTTCTCTGGTTGACAACCAATAAATCTCTTTCCTGTCTTCTAAAGATTCAGACTGCTCTTTGCATTTTGCAGTGTCTCTGCCTGTCAGGCCACGGACCCGGAATAACCATTCCTTTCAGTATATACACAGAACACTTTGCTTTTTTTGCTTTTATCTTTTTGGAAGTGGCCTCCAACGTCTAGGCTGTCACCACTGCCATCTTGGAAAAGATGGCCACCCAGTTTCTCTTAGCCTCCCCCTCCTCCTTCGTTTTGCAGGGGCTGGCTCCTGGCCAGCTCCCTCTGAGCGATCACCTGCCTCATCAGTTCACAGGTGGGAGATTTGTGGTTTATGATTTCGTCAACCATTTGGTAGTTCATTCCCATTTCAAATTTAGACCCAAAGCCTCCCTAAGAAGCTCTGGGTGCCTAGGAATCAGCAGGGGCATTTGATAGTAAATAAAGGCCTACAAAGAACTGGTTTGCCTACCTTCCAGTAGACTCCTCAAAAAGATGAGGCCAGATCAAAGGAGCAATTAAAATGTATTTTCAGAGTTACAGTATTTCCTGAACTACGTTTCCAATTCCCAAGCAACCGCTGACTTAGCACTGGGTGGTCAGATGAACTATATGCTTATTAGTTAGAAGTGTTACACCCAGTAGAGAGTGAGTTCATTTCCAACTGAAAGACTGCTTGGGGAAACATCCCATGCCAATTATAAATATATTTTGGACCTTATTCTTCTGGAATCTGAAGAATGACTCCGAGAAAATTAGTTTTGACATGCCAGGAAACATGGATCCCACCACTATTATAATTAAAATAAAAGTTGGCATGCCACAAAGTAGATTCTGACTTACAGCACCCTGGCTATTTGTTTATTTAAAATATTTTAAACCCACCTTTCTCTTTAAAAAGGACCCAGGTAGGGTTATAAAAATTAAAAGGCATTATTTAAGCTAATAATAATGAATATACAATACAGATTAGCACAAAATGAAAATTAACAAGCTACTTATTTTTAAGGCTATAAAATATTATTAAACAAAATGAAGCACAAGCAAGCACGCCATCAAAAAATGAAAAGAGATGCCATTTTCTGTTTTGGAAACAAAATGTTTCATCTTCCCTTATTAGAACATACCAAGACCATCCTAGGGAATCAGGATAGCAAGTTAGAAATTGCATAGCAATATATGTGCAGAGTGATGGGCCCTTGGAATGGATGATGCATCACTGGCTACGTTCCTGTCACCAGTCAATCTTCTCACCAGCCAATCCTCTCTCCCTTAAATTTAAATAAAAGAAGTATATGGGCAAAAGAAGCTGGATCTTACCGTATCCTCTTGATTTCATATGATCTTTGCATGGGATCTTTCCCAATCACCATAAAATCATCCTCCACATTAGAACATAAGAACATAAGAAGAGCCATGCTGGATCAGGCCAACGGCCCATCTAGTCCAGCTTCCTGTATCTAACAGTGACTCCACCAGATGCGCTTGGGAGCGCATCAGACTAGATATCTGTCTCATGATACCACTCTCCTGCATCTGGCCCTTGAAGTACCCAGGTTTTAAGCCTGGAGATTACACATCTCCATCATGGTTTGTAACCTGTGATGGACTTTTCCTCCAGGATTCTATCCAATCCCCTTTTGAAGGCATCCAGGCCAGATGCCATCACCACATCCTGTGGCAGGGAGTTCCACACACTAACAACAGTGGGTGAAAAAATATTTTCTTTTGTCTGTTCTTACTCCCCCAGCCCTCAATTTAAGTGTATGTCCCATAGTTCTGGTATTTTCTGAGAGGGAGAAGACCTTCCCTCTATCCACTTTACTCATGCCCTGCATCATTTTGTACGTCTCAATCATATCCCTCCTCAGGTGCCTTTTTCCAGACTAAGAGACCCAAATGTTTTAGCCTTTCCTCATAAGGGAGGTCCCCCAGCCCAGTAATCATGTTAGTTGCTCTCTTTTGCACCTTTTCCAGTTCCACTATTATGTCTTTCTTGAGATGCAGGGACCAGAATTGTACACAATACTCCAAGTGCGGCATTACTGTTGTTTTGTATAATGGCATTATAATGTTGGCTGTTTTATTTTCAATCCTATTTTTGATAATCCCTAGCATGGGATTGGCCTTCTTCACCACTGCCACACATTGGGTGGACACCTTCATGGAGCTGTCCACCAACACACCAAGATCTCTTTCCTGATCCGTCATGGATAACTCAGATCCCATGAGTTGATAGATAAAGTTTTGATTTTTTGCCCCAATATGCATTACTTTACATTTGGCTACATTAAAACGCATTTGCCATTTTGCAGCCCATTCCCCCAGTTTGGAGAGATTCTTCTGGAACTCTGCACAATCTTCTCTGGTTTTTGCCACACGGAAAAGTTTTGTGTCATCTGCAAACTTGGCCAACTCACTGCTTATCCCTGTCTCCAGGTCATTTATGAACAGATTGAAAAGCACCGGTCCCAAGATAGATCCCTGGGGCACACCTCTTTTCACTTCTCTCCATTGTGAAAATTTCCCATTGACACCTAGTCTTTGTTTCCTTGATCTCAGCCTGTTCTCATTCCATAAGAGGACCTGCCCTCTTATTCCCTGACTGTGCAATTTTCTCAGCAGCCTTCGGTGAGGGACTGTGTCAAAAGCCTTCTGAAAATCCACCGGTTCACCCAAATCCACATCCCTGTTGACCTTTTCCAAAAATTCTAAAAGATTTGTCAGACAAGACTTACCCTTACAGAAGCCATGCTGATTTTCTCTCAGCAAGCTTTGTTCTTCTATGTGTTTTAAGATTTTCTCTTGGATGAGGCTTTCCACCAACTTCCCTGGGACAGATGTAAGGCTAACTGGCCTGTAGTTTCCTGGGTCCCCCCACCTTCCTTTTTTAAAAATTGGTGTGACATCCACTATCCTCCAGTCCTCCGGCACTGTGGCTGTTTTAAGAGACAAGTTGCATATTACCATTAAGAGATCTGCAATTGCATTTCTCAGTTCCCTAATAACCCTTGGGTGGATTCCATCTGGGCCCGGTGACTTGTTAATCTTCAATTTATCAATTAGTCCTAAAACATCCTCTCTTTTAACCTGTATTTGATTTAATTCTTTAGTCAAGAGGGGCCGTTCAGGCAGCGGAATCTGCTCAAGGTCTTCTGTCGTGAAGACAGATGCAAAGAACTCATTTAATTTCTCTGCAATTTCCAAGTCCTCCTTAACCTCCCCTTTTCCTCCCTCACCATCCAAAGGGCCAACTGCTTCTCTGGCAGGTTTTCTATTTCTAACATATTTAAAGAAGCTTTTATTATTACCCTTTATATTGCTAGCCATGCGTTCCTCAAAATCTTTCTTTGCCTCTCTTATCATCTTCTTACATTTCTTTTGCCAGAATTTGTGTT
>JAHTLZ010000074.1:5673506-5696631 GCA_023846285.1 Phrynocephalus versicolor | reverse complement strand
GGGAGAGTGACACCTGCACAATAAGACTGTGACAGGATGAGTGGCTGGAGAAGCAAAAGGCCAGGGAACGACGTAGAGCTGCCCAGGACCAGGAAGCCCTGGAAAGGGAAATGCTTTGGAAACAGTTCCAAGATTCACTGAAGATTCTAGAAAGGGAGAAAGAGGAGGGAAAAACAGAGGTCCTGAGGAAGGAGGAGAAAGAGACAGAAACGGCAGGAAAGTCGAACCAATCCGCTGTGGTGGAGGTGGGGTTTGGCGAATGTAAAAAGGGTGTGCCACGTGTTTTGCCCCCAGACTGGAAATGGGTTTGGATGCAGAACCCATGGACTGGAGATTGGGAACAAATGATGATGCCCAAACCTGAGGCTGAAAGTTACAGGAGAAGAGCCCACCGCCAAGGTTGTTCGTACTGGGGCGAGCGAGAAGCCTGTGAGTATAACCGCAAGAAGAAGGAGATTCGGAAGGAGTTGGCTTTGGAGAAATTGATAGCCAAGCTGAAAGAGGAGGAGGAAAGAACTGGGAAACCTTGTACCAGGAGGGGGTTAACCCTTAGAGAAGATTATCCCTTCAGATCCCACCGCCAGATACGTCCTGGGCCCAAACTTACTTCGGAGATTGCGGTGCAAGTGGGGGAGTCGAGCCTCTTCGAGAGGGAGGAGAAGAAAAATGGTGGAGCCAAATCTCCCCAAGGAGAGGGGGAGAGTTAAAGTTGTCTGTATTTACTCCATTGTATGAATCCAAAAACAATCCGTTTGTTACTTAAGTTAAAGATGTTGGGACTGTAATTAAGAAGAGAACCTCCCTAGCAGCGGAAGAACCAAATAAAAGTCCTGTTTATTCTTTTAAGAATGTGTCCTTATTGAAACCTGAAGGGCGGGGTGCCTGGGAAAAAGGAGAACCCTCACAGTTCTAGGTAAAGTGATGGAAACAATCCTAAAAGATAAAATTAATAGGTACATAGAAGGGAAGGTGTAGGGTCACCATTTAAAAAACTGCCTTGAACCCATGCAATTTACTGTCACCAAGCCCTCAAAAATGTGTGTGTGTGTGTGTGTGTGTGTGTGTGTGTGTGTCCATTCTTCCTATTAAAAGGTATCTCAGGATCTGAGAACTGCCGATAAGCCATCCCTCAGCTTTCCCATCATAGAGAATAGCACAGCCAGGTCTCCCAGTTTGAGTAGCTATAAACTGGTTATTTTATAGCAGCCTACAGCTGACTGCAATTCATAAAAGCTAATAAAGAAAAAGCCAGCTATCGACTCCAAAAAGTAGCTTGATTCCTGGATCCCACTGTTTCACTCTGTGTGGGAGCTTTAACCCCTATGCCCCCAAGGGATCCCCAGAATGGTTGTACAAGAATACTCCTCATACATAAGAGGAGGCCACTTATTCTATCTTACATGTTCCTTCTCTGCTCTCACCCACATATGCCCCCCTCCACGTCCTGTGTCCACTATCTTTCCACTCTCCAAACCAATTCCACCATTCTTCCGTTGTTTTGCTCCTGGCACAGAGGCACCACCATCCACCACCATATGAAGGGATCCATGGACCTCAACCATGTGGCTACCCCCATTTCCTGATTCCCCAAAGGACCGGTTTTCAGCCATTGGAAGCTAGTCTGGATATTGCATTTCATTTTCTTTGTGTACCAAATGTTTGTATTTCAAGATCTCCCAATGTAACCCACCCCAGGTGCCCCATTGTGCAAAGACCAGTTTGGCCCAGCCACATCCTCTAGGTAAAGACATGGTACAGTAACCCACCGCCGATCGCGGGGGTTAGGGACCCACCTCACCCACGATGCATGGAAATCCGCGATATGCAGAAGCAGGTGGGGGGCCTGGGGGCGGGGAGCGGGGCGGGGGCGATTGCGTGCCTGTCTGAGAAGTCTTGGCACAGCGCGCACAGGCGCTGTTGCAGGATCTGACCTCCCACCGCCACCCGCCCATGCCGCCCAAGACTTCTCGGAGGGGCCGGGCCAGCGGGGAGCGACCCGATCGCTCCCCGCCACCCCCCGTACAGCTCCGAGGCTTTTCGGAGGGGCCCGGGGGGCGGCTCCGAAGTGCAGGTACTGCGATCCCGCAATATAGCGGAACCGCAATACCTGAACTGCGAAATGGCAGGGGGTGACTGTAATTAAACCTATCAACTAGCCAGCCTTTTCATTCAGGACGCCCGACGCCTCACTCCTCTTGGTTCACACAATGGGTGTTCACCTAGGCCCATCATTATCCATGGTCCCTTGAGGGCTCACCTATCTCACCCTATTGTCTCTTGATGGCCCAACCCAGTTGAGGCCAGGAAGGGTTTTGTCCCACTCTGATCACCACTTATACACCCATTGTCTCATCAAATTCCAGCCTCCCCCCCCTTTGGTTGTTCTGATGTGTTCCTACCCTCACCTCCTACCCACCCCCATGCTTGGGATCACCATTTTGGAAGGGGAAGGAATTCACCTCCTCAACGAACATGTCTTGCAGCCTGGAGTCTTCATATTGGCATTTCCGGATGTAATTACCTGGATAATTGGACAATGCCATTTCCTTCTGACCCATTGTTTCTAACCATCACGGCTCATAAAAACCTCAATGGCAAACATTAACCCAGCCACACCTGGATTATGGGGCAGAGACTGGGTAATGTTACCAGACCCAGAACCACCCCCGAACTGCCCCAGGACCGCCCTGCGAGATGCCCCGGACTGTCACCGTTGGTGGCCTCCCTGAAAATCACCACCTACCTATCCCAGGGATCTGTGCACACCTTGTGGGAGGGGTAAGGGGTATAAAACATGTGTACACCTTTTCTTCAGGGCTGATGATTCCGCACTGCATTGATGTGGGTTGTTGGCCTTGCCGTTTCTTTATTGGGCCCAATAAACTAGTAATTCTCTGGACCTCTCTCGTGCTAGATTTCTTTCATTGGGTACTAGGGGAACCTAGCAGCCTTTAGCTTGGGCTAGCCGAGCTGAAATTACTCAACAAAGGTGCTGCTGAAGGAGAGCCAACATGGTGTCTGCAAGGGCAAATCATGCCTCACTAATCTGTTGGAATTTTTGAGAGTGTCAACAAGCATGTGGATAAGCGAAATCCAGTTGACATTGTTTATCTGGATTTTCAGGCTTCCACCAGACTTTGATAACCATAAGTTCGCCTACAGGAGGAATAGGACAACAGATAATGCTACAGCTACTGCCTTTCATCTGGCAGCTAGTCATCTGACTGACTTGGACCTTTCTTCTACCATCTGTGACTGGATTAAAGACTTTCTGAGGGATCAGTCACAAACAGTGAGGATTGGGCCTGTCACATCTACCTTGCTGAAGCTTAGCACTGGCTCAGCACAGGGCTGTGTGCTTCATCCCTACCTGTATTCATTGTATACTTATGACTGTGTAGCATCTGACCCATCCACTGCAATCATTTAAGTTTGCAGATGATACTACCTAATGGGTCTTATCACAGATGGAAACGAATCAGTATATAGCGGGGAGGTACAAAAATTATTCTCATGGTGCCTAGAAAATAATTTGTACCTAAATATCAGCAAAACAAAGGAGATGGTGTTGGACTTCCAGAGGAAAAGAGAGGAACTTGCCCCATTGCACATCATGGGAGGCTGTGTGGAGATAGTTTCCTACTTTAAATTCCTGGGAGTTCATTTTAGTGAAGATCTTACCTGGAAAATTAATACAATCAGGTGGCCAGGAAGGCTCAACAGAGACTCCATTAGAACAATGTAGAACAACAATTGATGACCTCCTCCTACTGGTCTACAAGAGAAAATGTCCTCACATACTGCATTACAGTCTGTTATGCCGGTTTGACAGCCGTGGACAGAAAGACTTTACAGAAGGTAGTGAACACAGCACAAAACATCACAGGCTGTCCCCTGAGTCCACTGGATGACATCGCCAGAGACCACTGTCTTAGGACAGCAAGGAAAATCATCAGGGACGAATCACACCCTGGTCAGCACTTCTATATTCTCCTACCCGCGGGTAGGAGATAAAGAAGTATAGCAACTTGCAAGCCGTACCAACAGGCTAAAAAATAGTTTTTATCCATGGGCTATTAGACTATTGAATGAGACGTGATGACTCATGATAGACTCGTGGGACCGGTGAGTTGTGTAGCAAGCATACAGAGTGAAATGAGATTGAGTGGCTTTTTAGTGGGATGGTGTTTGGGGGGGTGGAGGAAGGGAGGCTCAGCCAATTTCACTGTACACTGGTTGTAAATGACAATAAAGGTCATTATTATTATTATTATTATTATTATTATTATTATTATTATTATTATTATTATTATTATTATTATTATTATTATTATTATTATTATTATTAAATTTTGACAAGGTCCCACACCAAAGGCTCTTCAATAAACTTGCCAGTCATGGAATCAAGGAACAGGTCTTGTCCTGGGTCAGCAACTGCCTAAGGGACAGGAGACAGAGGATAGCTGTGGGGCAGTAGGGGCTCTACAGAAGAGAGTGCCGCCCACACCTGCAGAGGTTGCAAGGGAGTAGTGGAGGGAGACGCAAAGGCGCAGGGAGGAGGCCAGAGCTGCACGAATGAGGGAGGGGGAGGAGCGAGAGAAAGGGAGAAAGCAGTTAGAAGAGTCCCTGAGATTGGCTGAACAAGAAAAGGTGGGAAAGGCCAACCAACCCCCAGCTGTGGAGGTGGGGTTTGGGGGAAGCCAAAAGAGGGAAAGCGCACGTCCTGCCCCCAGAGGGAAAATGGGTCGAGAGGAGGAACCCATGCACTGGGAAATGGGAGCAATTGATGATGCCTCAGGCTGAGGCCAAAACCTATCGACAAAGAGCCCACAAACCAGGGTGTTTGTATTGGGGGGAGAGGAAAGCGAGAGAGTACAACCGTAAGTTAAGGAAGATAAGGCAGGACTTGGCATTGGAGAAATGGGCAAAGAAGGTGAAGGGAGAAGAGCAACTGACCAGGAGATACTCCTGCGGGAGGGCTTTGGCTTGGCAAGACGACTTCCCTCTCCGGAATTGGTGTCGGGGGAGGCCTGGACCCAAAACCACCTCAGAGGTGGGGGTGCAGACGGAGATGCCAACCCAGGACTTGGGACTGCCGAAGGGGGTCTGGTGGAATGGCCCCCTTTCAGGCACAGAAGGAGGATTGAACTTTTCGTTGTTTTCTCCTACCAGAGACTCTAAAAATAACCCGTCCATTGTTTATAGTAGTTCGCTTGAACCAGTTGTAAAAAGAAGTGCCTCCAGAAGTCTGGAAGAAGACAATAAAACTCCAGTTTGTTCTAAGAAGGAAGCCTCTTTATTGAACTCTGCAGGGTGGGCAGTTTGGCAGAATGGTGAACCCCCACAATAGCATTAAATGGACACTTCTCAAATGCAGGGAGGTAAAGAGTGGGGTCCCCCAAGGTTCAGTACTAGGTCCCCTGCTTTTCAACCTCTTCATAAATGTCCTAGATTAAGTAGGACTAAATAGCATGGTAGCCAAATTTGCCGACAACACCAAATTATACAGGGTAGTAAAAACTGAGGGAGATTGTGTGGAACTCCAGAGGGTTTTCTTGACACTGGGGGAGTGGGCAAACCAGTGGCAAATGAGTTTCAACATTAGTAAGTGCAGAGTGGTGCACATTGGGGCAAAAAAACCCAATTACATTTATAAACCGATGGGGTCTGAACTCTCTGCCACAAACCAGGAAAGGGACCGTGGGGTCCTGGTGGACAGTTCAATGAAAGTGTCAACCCAGTGTGCCCCAGCAGTGAAAAAAGCAAACTCAATGCTAGGGATCATTAACAAGGGTATCAAGGGCTATCATTCTGGATGTAAGGACAACCTCCATGTTGGAGAGATAGGCAGGATATCTTTCAATGCCATTTGCACGGAATCCTAAGCAGGTGAAGACCTCTGCTTGGGAATCCCCTGAAGCAAATGGTGAGCCACTGTGTGAGACAGAATGCTGGACTGGATGGGCTGTGGCCTGTTCCAGCAGGGCTGTTCTTATGTTCATAATTTTATAGATCTGCCGTTTATTTTCTTCCCTTAAGTTTGTGCAAACTCCAGAGTACCCTCCGCGTTGCTCCCTTTTTCCTCCACTCGGAGGGGCCGCAGCAGAGAGAAGTGCTGGCGGTGACCTCCGGCGTCCCTGGAGGGCTCCTCCTCCCCAACTGCCCGGGACAAGACGGGACTGGAGGGCAGCGAAAGAGGAACTGCCCAGCCTCGCTTGGCGAGCACGTGAGGCCCCGGGAAGGCAGCGGGGAGAGACGCTCCACCGGCGCCCTCTTTGCAACGCCGCCCCCGGGTTCCGGCCCCAGGCGTGCAATTCTGCTCTCCGGGAGGCAGGAAGCCCAAGCACCGCCCCGGCAGGTCCTTCCTTCCCCGGGGCCGCTCGGCACGGTGCGCCCGGCCGCCGCCAGGCGAGGTAGGGCTCGGCAAAGGAACAGCTCCAGTCTGGAGGAGGAGGAGGAGGAGGAAGGCAGGGACTGGAGCCGGAAACGGGAGCCTGATCAGCGGGCGGGCGAGCCTTCTCCCAGAGGAGGCGTGCGCGACCCCCGCTGGGGGCGGGGGGCGGACCGAGTGCGGGTCCGAGCAGGTATTCCAAACGTTGGCCCTCCAGATGTTTTGGACTGCAACTCCCACAGTCCTTTGTCATTGGAATTCTAAGCTTAGAATTCTGGGAGTTGTGGTCCAAAACATCAGGAGGGCCGAAGTTTGGACATGCCTGGAAGGTATGGAGGAGGGAGAAAGAAATCGCCCTGCCCTGCCTTGCTTCGCGTTGCCTTGCTGCCGCTCGGAGGGTCAGCGCCACTGCCTGTTGGCGCTTGGCAAATGACAGGCTGCCCAGCCCGAGTCCTTCAGAACTTTTGCTGGTTCTTTGTGTGGTTTTTAAGGGGTCGCGTAAGGACATGAACTACCAGTCCTGCCCCCCCCCCCCGTTTACAGTCTGCATTTCTTAAGTCTAGAAAATAACCAAATGATGGAATGAGTAACTAGAGGCAACGTTTGCTTTTGCCTAATATTTTACCAAAGACCATAACTATCTCTTCAGGGCAGGAGGGAGCCCCATAGAATCACGTGCTGTAGCTGGCCGCTGCAGTGCCTTAGCAAGTGTTTGTTTAGACTAGAGAGTTATCCAGTTCTTGCAGGAGAGAGGAGGGAAGGCTGGTTTCTTATTATCAGCTTTCATGACTCTTTCTCTGTCTCTCCTTGGTTGCTCCTTCCTCTGCAGATGGCATCCCCCAAGCTGAGAGTGGCCGTGATTGGGGCAGGAGCAGCCGGCCTCTGTGCTGCCCGGCACATCCTTGCCTCTCCAGACACATTCGCTGATCCAGTAGTGTTTGAGGCTTCCGACCATGTCGGAGGCACCTGGGTTTACACCGAGGAGACTGGGGAGGATGCCAATGGATGGCCCATCCATTCCAGCATGTACTCTGACCTGAGGTATCTAGCCTTCCTAGCCTATGCCTGGGCCTGGGTGCACACCAGTGTGCCTCTGTTGCATGCACCACCACCTCCTAGTCTTCCAGCCTGGAAGAAGAGAGCTGGCCCACACCTGGGGGGGGGCAGTGAAAGTAACAAGTTGTTCCTTCCTGTTCTTTTATCCAGGACCAACTTGCCCAAGGAGGTGATGGCTTTTCCCGATTTCCCCTTTGATCCTTCTCTGCCTTCCTTCCTGCACCACTCGGCTGTGCTGGCCTACCTGGAGAGATACATGGGCCATTTCAGCATCCAGGATCACATCCGGGTGAGTTGAAAGGAGGGCTGATGCCCAGGCAGGCTGAGCTCTGCCAACGTTCTCTGGGAAACAGAGCTTTTCTCTGCAAATTTGAGGCTGCTTTTTGCCAGGTTAAGCTCCTTTGTCCCCCATGGAATAGAAGGATTGGGGCTCCTCCCCGCGTAAGAGCCTTTACACCCTCACCACCAGCTGTCCTGTCAGCTCCCAGAAAGTCAGCTATTTTGTTTGCTCCTGCAGTTTCGATGGAAGGTGGACAGTGTCAAACCCGTGCCAAAGAGGACAGAGGGTGGCCCAGGTGGCTGGGATGTCACAGCCACCCTGCAGGCGCCCACACCAACGTGCCAGCAGCTGACCGAGCGCTTTGATGCCATCATGGTGTGCACCGGGTGAGTCCCTGGTGATCTGGGCATCGGCAGACTTGCCTGCGCACGGGAGGGCAGAGCAGGAGGCCTTGTCTGTTGTTTCTGACAACATCGGAAAAGAGGGAGATTTCAAGCCCACCTGAACAAAACGGGGCATAGCAGGATTCAAGGAACATGCTTCGGATGCCCTTTGCATCAGATGATGGTGGAGAAAGGGCACACAGGCCCTCTAGGCATTAGGGGAGGGGTGGGAGGGTGGGTCTGATAGATGGCATGCCTTTTCCTCCCCCATTCACAATGTGTGCCCTGATGGTCTTGTTTTTGCAGCCATTATTCCAGTCCCTTTATACCACCCATCCCTGGCCTGGACAGTTTCCAAGGTAAGGCCTATTTCACAACCTTCCCAGGACAAACAAAGAGCTTCACAGCAAAGAGGGATCCCTTGGCTCACATGTCCATATGCATGAAATATGAACACTAGCCCTTAAGAACATAAGAAGAGCCATGCTAGATCAGGCAAAAAGGCCCATCTAGTCCAGCTTCCTGTATCTCAGTGGCCCCACCAAATGCATCCAGGGATGCACGAGACTAGATATCTGTCTCCTGATACTACTCCCCTGCATCTGGCCCTTGAAGTACCCTGGTTTTAAGCCTGGAGATCACACATCTCCATCATGGTTTGTAATCTGGGATGGACTTTTCCTCCAGGAATCTGTCCAATCCCTTTTTGAAGGCATCCAAGCCAGATGCCATCACCACATCTTGTAGCAGGGACTTCCACAGGCTAACAACACACTGGGTAAAAAAACAAATTATTTTGTCTGTTCTCACTCTCCTGACCTTCTGTTTGAGTGGATGTCCCCTAGTTATGGTATTTTGTGATAGGGAGAAGAGTGTCCCTTTATCCACTTTACTCATGCCTTGCATTATTTTGTACGTCTCAATCATATCCCGCCTCAGGTGCTTTTTTTCCAGACTAAAGAGCCCCAAATGTTTTCACCTTTCCTCATAAAGGAGGTCCCCCAGCCCAATAATCATTTTAGTCACTCTCTTCTGCACCTTTTCCAGTTCCACTATGCCTTTTTTGAGATGCTGTGACCAGAACTAGACACAATACTCCAGGTGCAGCCTTACTATTGTTTTGTATAATGGCATTATAATGTTGGCTGTTTTATTTTCAATCCCTTTTCTGATAATCCCTAGCATGGAATTGGCCTTTTTCACCGCTGCCACACACTGGGTAGACACCTTCATTGAGCTGTCCACCAACACACCAAGATCTCTTTACTGATCTGTCACGGATAGCTCAGAGCCCATGAGTTGATAAAGGTTTTGATTTTTTTGCCCCAATATGCATTACTTTACATTTTTCTACATTGAAACACATTTAACATTTTGCAGCCCATTCCCCCAATTTGGAGAGATCCTTCTGGAGCTCTTCACAATCTTCTCTGGTTTTTACCACCCAGAAAAGTTTTTTGCCATCTGCAAACTTTGCCATCTCACTGCTTATTCCTGTCTCCAGGTCATTTATGGACAGATTGAAAAGCACCAGTCCCAGGACAGATCCCTGGGACACACCGCTTTTCACCTCTTTCCATTGTGAAAATTGCCCAATGATACCTACTCTTTTGCTTCCTGGATCTCAACCAGTTCTCAGTCCATAAGAGGACCTGCCCTCATCCCCTGACTGTGCAATTTTCTCAGCAGCCTTTGGTGAGGGAGAGATCCTCAGGGGAAAATAGTTCTGGAAACAGCTCAGGCTTTTAAAACCTTTTTTCCCCCTTCCCCACACCCCGGGGTCCAGCTGATTGGCACTGGAGTGGGTAAATAAAGGGTTTTCTACCCCACCCGAGGGCTAATCAGCTGGAGCCCCGGCATGGCATGCTGCTCCCACATGGGGGTAAAATTCCTTTTGGGTTGCACTGTACTGCAGTCCCACAATATAGCGGGATTGCAGTACATGAACCGCAAAAGGGTGGGGAACCACTGTACTCAGTTTGCCCTGAAGCATGAAAGAGTGTAGCTAAAGATCACGGTTATTCCCAGATGTAATGTTTGTTTCATTTAAATTATCAGCAAATAAATGGGGGAAAATATATGGGGAAAAGTTCAGTACACAAAAAATCTAGGATAAATACAGAGGACCCTTGTATAACAAACTATTTGTATAACATAAAATCTGTACAAGATAAAAAATTCCAGGGATAGAGGAAATTTGCTTAGCAGAATCGTCTATGGGGCAAATCCATACAACATAAAAATCGTCGCAATTAGGGATTACTCTATTTTCAATGCATTCCTATGGGAAGTTTATATAAAGGAATATTTGCTTAACATAATTTCATTTGGAACGAATTAATTCCTTTATACAAGGTACCACTGTATATGAATTGGGGACAGCAATTGATTTTTTAAAAATTAAATTTAGAACTCTTGGGGTTAAGGCACAGAAAATCTGGGTTCTCTGTGCAAAAAATAATATGTAAAATCAGTTCCTTAGAAATCACATCATTTGCCCCGTATCGTCCAGCAGATTTGTAGTTAAGGTTGTGTTAGTTTCTCCATGTGTAGCACAAAATCAAACAAAAAATACAAAATCTTTGTGGCCCTTGAAAAACAGAGGAGGCTTTTTTCAGGATGAACATTAATGAATTAGTAATGGATTACTAATTCAGTATTTGATTTTATGATCCTAGCAACCATTCCCTGTGTTCCTAATCAAACCTGCACTTTGGCCTATAGGCTGAAGAAGAATGGCTTAAGGCTACATATTCCAAAGGGCAAGTTCTTGAAGATGCAATGTAATGTAGACAAACCCTGATGCTGTTAAAATATGCTCGGGGGTGGTGGTTTAAAAATTAGTGAAGTATGAGGTTCGCCAAGCAGGTTAAGATATTTAAATTGTTTTGTTTTCATAGAATCATGGAGTTGGAAGAGACCTCAAAGGCCATCTAATCCAACCCCCTGCCATGCAGGAACCCCCATCATAGTACTCCCAACAGATGGCCTTCCAGCCTCTGTTTAAAAACCTCCAAAGAAGGAGACTCCACCACCCTCCTTTGTGGCAGCATATTCCACTGCCAAACAGGTCTAACCGTCAGGAAGTTCTTCTTAATATTTAAATAGAATCTCTTTTCCTGTAGTTTGAAACAATTGCTCCAAGTCCTAGTCTCTGAAGCCATGGAAAACAAACCAGTCCCCTTTTCATTGTAACATCCTTTCACATATTTAAACATAGCTACCATATCCCCTTATCAGCCTTCTTTTTGTAAGGCTAAACATTCCCAGCTCCCTAAGCTGCTCCTCGTAAGACATTTCTTCCAGACCCTCAACCATCTTGGTCGCCTCCTCTGTACCTGTTCAAGATTGTCAACATCCTTTTTAAATTAAGGTGCACAGAACTGGACACAGTACTCCTGATGGGGTCTGACCAGAGCAGAATAGAGTGGTACTATCACTTCCCTTGATCTAGACACTATGGTTCTCTTGATGCAACCAAGAATTACATTGGCTTTCTTGGCCGCCGCATCACACTGCTGACTCATGTTCAGTTTGTGGTCCACCAATACTCCCAGCTCCCTTTCACATGTACTATTTTCCAGACAGGTGTCTCACATCTTATATCTGTGCAATTCATTCTTTTTACTTAGATGCATCACCCTGCATTTCCCTCTGTTGAACCCCATTCTATTAGCTGGGGTCCAGCACTCTAATCTGTCAAGATCATTTTGGATTTTCATCCTATCCTCTAGGGAATTAGTAGCCCCTCCCAATTTGGTATCATCTGCAAATTTGATCAGCCTACTTTGTATTCTTTCCTCCCAATCATTAAAAAAGATATTGAATAGCATTGGACCGAGAACAGAACTCTGGGACACCCCACTGGTCACATCTCTCCAAGAAGAAGAGAAGCCATTAATGATCACCCTTTGGGTGTGATCAGTCAACAAATTACAATTCCATCTAACAGTGGCACTATCTATCCCACTTTCCACTACTTTCCAAGTATACCATGGGGAAATGTATTGAAGGCCTTACTGAAATCTAGATAAGCAATATCCACAGTGTTCCCCTCATCAACCAGGCCTGTAATTCTATCAAAGAAAGAGATCAAATTAGTCTGCCATGACTTGTTTTTAAGAAACCCATGATGACTTCTTGTAATGATAGCATTGTTTGTTAAATAATTACAGACTGCCTGTTTAATAATCTGCTCTAGGCTCTTTCCATGAATTGGAACTCAAGCTGACTGGGCAGTAATCATTTGGGTCCTCTTTTTTCCCCTTTTTGAATATAAGGTCATTACCCCTCCTCTAATCGTTGGGGACTTCCCCTGTTCTCCAGGACTTCTCAAAGATTATTGCCAATGGTTCTGAAATTATTTCCGTCAGTTCTTTTAATATTCATTTAACGTTTCCAGGTGTCCTTGTACTACCTATCATCGCCACACAGAGAGCCTATATTTCCTTATTTTTTCCTTTTGCTGCAGGCATAAGAAACCCTTTTTATTATCCTTAATCTCTCTGGGAAGTCTAACTTCATTTTGCACTTTAGCTTTTTTAACCACCCCCCTGCACATATTTGCTGTTTGCTTGTATTCCTCTTTGGTGCATTTCCCATTTTTCCATTTCTTGTACTTGTTTTTTTTTAATATATTATTTAGTCTTTAAGGTGTCACTGTCTTTATCCTTTTTTAATTTTTTGTTTACAAAGTGTTAATAATGTGCCACTGCATAGGACCTATCCCCAAGATCCATGGTATCCCCATGGCAGAAGGAACAAATAGTCCATCTCTTTGTGATATCACAAATTGTTACACCTGTGGGTCTTATTTCTTCCTGAAATAATTGTGTCCCTTTCCCACTCCTATGCTGATCTCTAAATCTTCCTCCCCCGGCAGTGGCATATGAAAATGGGAGGGAGGGAGGGAGGGAGGAAGGAAGGACCATCTGGGAAGGGGGATATTGCTGCCTGGCTCTCCCTTCTGGCAACGGGGCCGTGCCCCTCATGGAGAAGCGTGGTTGTTTCCTAAGCTCCTCTTTCGCTGTCCTGACAGAGCAGCTCCACGTGCATTGAGCTTGATGGGAGGGGAAGGGCTAGGAAGCTATTTTGCAAGTAGCTGTGTGAGGCATGTGGTAAGGCTGGCAACTGTTTTTTCTGGACCATCCCTAGGCCAGAGGTTGCTGGACCATTCCTAAGACAGAGATCAAGCTCCCGGAACCTGTGTGGAAGGTGTGGGTCTTGGTGAAGAAAGGCAAGCACAGGGCCAGAGCTGCTACTGTTTTCCTCTCCCCATCGCCTTGTCCTTTCCATTCTTTCTCTCTCCAGGCTGCCTTCTGCATAGCCACTCCTTCCGCCACCCAGAGCCCTTTGCTGGCCGGTCTGTGGTGCTCGTGGGTGCTGGCCCGTCAGGGGTTGACCTGGCCCTGCTGCTCTTTCCTGTGGCTGCTCGAGTGGTTCTGAGCCACCAAGGGCTGCCGGTGCGTGGGATGCCTGGGTTGGTGATGCAGGTGCCGCCACCTTCGAGGGTAGCAAAGGACTCAGTCCTGTTCAGGGACGGCTCCGAGGTGCAGGCTGACACCTTGATCCTCTGTACTGGCTACCAGTATCACTTCCCCTTCTTGGACTTAGCCCAGCTGGGCTTACAGAAGACAGACTACGGAGTGGGCCCTTTGTACCGGCACCTGTTGCCCCCTCATCACCCTACACTCTTCCTTGTGGGACTGTGCCAGCAGATCTGCCCCTTTCCTCACTTTCACTGCCAGGTGCTCTTTGCCCTTGCTGTGCTGAGCGGGCGATGCCCCCTTCCGTCAGCAGCTGAGATGGAGGCTGAAGCCCAGGCTCAGCTGGACCGATATCTGAAGAGCGGCGGATTGAGCCGGTACTTTCTCAGGCTGAAGCAGCAGCAGTGGAGCTACGCCAAGGAGCTGGCCTGTCTTGCAGGCTTCCCGCCCCTTCCTCCTGTCATTCAAGAGATCTATGATGCTACACGTGCTAACCGCGCCCTGGATGTGTCCACTTACCGTGGCAGAAACTATCGCCTGCTGGGCCCCAATGCCTGGGAGGTGGTGCAGGACTCTGGTGAGGATCAGGCAAAAGTCAAAGATGCTCTGGGAAGAACAGATGGCACAGGTACACAGTCTTAAGGAAAGACATTCCGGCCGGTAGCCAAATCCCCAACTGTGAAGGGCCTTGTTAGTTAGTATTCACACTCTGAATTCGGCATAGAAAAAAGCCAACTACAGGCTGGATGGAACAATCATCAGATGGACACACAGTTTGTTACAGAATCATAGTGCTTATTAATGGCTCCTCAGACTCAGAGGAGGTAAACAAGTGGGGCACCACAAGGCTTGGCCCTGGGCCCTGGGCTCTTCAGCATGCTTAGTAATTACTTGGATGAGAAGGAAAAATTGTGGCTGGCATGGAACGCACTGTAATAGCTAATTCCCAGGGAAACAGAAACAAAATACAAAAATTTCTTGATAGGCTTGAACAATGGATTGAAAACAACAGAACGAAATTTTTCAGGGATAAGTGAAAAGCTCCACACCTGGGGGTGCGGTGAGGAAAGCAAGTGCATAGTTGCAAGGTGGGGGTGTGGAGTCATGGCAAGACACTGTGAGGAAGACACCCAGCTTTGGCTGAAGAGGAAAACTAACCAGTTAGGGAAATACAGTGGTACCCCGAATTAAGAGCAGCTTGGCTGAAGAGCAATTCAACTCAAGAGCGGAAAACTGTTGGCATTTTAACTGCCGCCTTACAAATTTTAGATATGGTCTGCTCAACTTACAAATATATTTTAAATTGATTTTTAACTTATTTTTTCAATTTTTTAAATACGTACCCCAGCTTAAGAGCAGTTTGACTTAAGAGCATGCATTTGGAACGAATTACATTCATAAGTGGAGGTACCACTGTACTTTATACACACGTACCTGGGCATTCTCTGAACAAATCTACACAATGCCTGGGCCAGTCAACTTGGCAATACAATTGAACAAAAGGGGGTCTCCACTCAATACCTACTGTTAAGAGGCTACCAGGCAAAAGAAATTTTCAAACAAAGCCTGGAACATCATTGCCCAAATAGATATGGAATTATATGTTGTGTGTTTTTCAGGCTGTTTGTCCATGTTCTGGAAGTTTTTCTTCCTGATGTTTTGTCAGACTCTGTGGCTGGCATCTTCAGAGGGCAAGGAGCTCAGCGAACTGGGAGTTCTGTGGTACAGAGTGAGTGAGATGCATCCAGATCAGAATCAAAGAACATGAAAGACACTGCAGGCTAAAAACAACCAAAAAAGTACCTGAACACACCCTGAAACAAATGGGATATAAAATCCTCTTCCAGGACAGGACAACACTACCAATCACTATGTCAGACTGCACAGGGAAGCCATTGAAATAAACAAACATAAGTACAATTTCAACAAAAAAGTAGAAAGTCTAAAAAATCAACAAAGCCTGGCTTCCAGTACTGAAAACAAAAAAAATCAAAGTTCAATTATTCCCACCCAGCCACAAGCACAGGTGATCAGTTCACACAACAGAACAGCTAACAACACCCATCAACTACAGAGGATTGTTGCCACCCCTGGTTGCAGTGAAACTTCTTAATCCCTCCATCACAATACAATGACTAATGCCTATTCTCCTGCATAGGACAAGTTTCCTCTTTCCCACAACTTTAAAAACAAAACCCAGCTCATTCATTTTATACCCCAGAGCACAGAGAGAACTCCTAGTTCCATAAACCTAGTTCCTAGTTTCCACCCTGAAAAATATTTAGAAATGAACCTGCCTCAATCCCTTAGAAAGGCTTTTATTAGACTTAGATTTGAACTGCTGGATTCCATGACTAAACATGGATGTTTTCTCCACTTGCCTTATCACTAAAAAATCTCTTTTGTAAGGCCCTTGCTATCGAGGATATTGCACATATTTTATTTGATTGTGTGTTGTTCTGTTGCCAAGCGAAACTATGCCCTATTGGGAAAAACAGCCCACTGGAACATGAACCATAGACTTTCGTATCTCCTCCAGAGTCTCAATACACAAGTTGTCCAAAATACAGCTAAACTTATATGCAAGGAAGCGGGCATAAGATCCCACTACACTGAACAAATAGAAGTTTCCTGCAGAGGTGACGCACTTAACTAAAATACGTTTGTTTTTGTTTTTTAACAGTAGCATCTGTATTGTATTTTAGCTGTTTTATTGTGTATAAATAAATAAACAACTAAACTTAACTGAGAACTGAGTATATTGAACACAAAAAGGACTATTTGGTGAAACCTTGAATGAGTCTCCTATTTATCACTGACATTATAAGTATCCAACACATTTTTAAACATACAATCTGGAACATGCAGTTACAGATTCCTTTTGAGCCATGGTTGCTCTTCACTGTATTAACTTTGCATTGAAGTAATACCTGAACTTTGTAGATGTGTGCATTTTGTTAAACTACATGCCTGTTTTTTGAAATTCAACCAATGGTAAACAGAATTCTCCTATTCTGCTATCTAAAAGGCCTGATCTTGTGATTCCCTCCTTTTATTTATCACTGCGACAAGGGATGTAAGATAACAATTATGTGTGCCAATACCTATTTGGGTATTTCCTGATCTTTTATTGAATTCTGTGTTCAGGCTTAAAAAAAACCCAACAACCTGAGATGATATTTTTTTAAAAAAACGAGTTCTTCCCCCCTGGGGCATTTTTGTTTGCTTCCTCTTTAAAATGAAGCAGAATGAGAATATAACAAAAAGGAACATTTACTCAGAAGACTTTGCTAAAGGGTTTTGTCCAACGTTCCCTCTAAGAGAAGTGTGTGCGCGTGTGTGTGAATGCAGGGCTCCATTGGCTCTGTGCAGTGGCAGCCAGGGGCGATGCTTGTTTACTTCCAGGTTTCAGATGAAACCCCATCCCCCTGCACACAAATGGCCAAGGCTCCCATAGAGCCAGAAGGAAAATTAGTGGGAACATTGGTTTTGTCTAACTTTTTCCAAAGGTAACATATTGGGTTTCAGCCAGTGCCACTCTGCATTGTCTTTGACGGAAACGTGACCTCATCTCCTTTTCTAGATAGTTTGAGGCAGGTATCACCGCTGCCTTTGGAGTTATGGACTAAGGCTACGGGACTGAGCATTTCCAAAAGAGGAGTCAGGACACAGCAACCGATAGCAAAATAGACATTTCTTAAGAAGTTACAATACACACGGTAACACTACAGATGACATTCCCGGTTGTCCCACAGTTCACTCTGTCCTGAAAAGGGGTGGCTGATCTCAGCTGGCGCCCTCGCTAGGCAGGAGAGCCTCTGGAGGCCGCAGTGGGCTTCCTCTCATCCTCGCAAAGAGCCTGGGAAGCCGGGAGTGACGGCCCAATGGGCCCCGATGGCCCAAGCGGCAGCTAGAGATGCAGCAGCTGCTGCTCCACATCTGTTGCCACCTCCTCTCCCCACTACTGGCCGCTTCGAGCCGGGTAGCGCCGCTTGGCCTCCTGCAGGAAGTTACGGAAGGCAGGCCCTTCGTGGCTTTCCTCTGTCACTGCAACAGGAAAAGAAAACCCTTGTGACAGAGTGGGTCTCCTTCTTGCCTCTTGGACCCAGAGCCACCTCCGGAAGATGAGCCAGGGCTCATTAAAAGGAAAGGGTGTGTGTGTGTCTCTTTCTCCCCACCCCATCCCAGCCCAGCCACAACAGATGAAAGCAATGAGGCTGTAACTTGCTCTAGAAAGGACAGCTAAGAGACACTCCATAAATTAGGCACCACCAACGTGGCTGCCTTATAAGGAGGCCCAGTCAGGCTGCCTGAGCTGCCCACCCTTGTCTGCTGGTCTTCCGACCATGGCTCACCTTCGTGGTTGATGTCATCAGTGTCACTGTCTTGGTCCCCCTCTTGTTCTTCGTCTTCCAAAGTTCCCCGTGTCAGGATCAGGGCAGAGGGGCCCAGCAAAGACCCTGCCGATGAGCCTGCAAGCAACAGCCACGCAGCTAGGAAGCCACTCTCAGCCACAGGCCTGGCCCCTCCTCCACCCTGCCCAAGCCCATGCCTTTCCCTTCTGACCCTAAAGCAACAGGCACTTTGCCCAGTCCTGCTGACTCAGTGTGATCCAGGCAGTGGGAGATGCAGCCAAGAGAGACTGCTTGGGAGTGGTGCCACTCCATTGGCAGGCCGTGGCCCAAGGTCTCCCATTTGGAGAAGACAGAAAGAGGTCAGCCTGCATGGCGCAGTGGTTAAATGCCTGTACTGCAGGTAAAACTGTGCTCACGACCTGGGTTCAATCCCCGGTAGCAGGCTCAAGGTTCATTCAGCCTTCCAGCCTTCCGAGGTCGGTAAAATGAGTACCCAGCTTGCTGGGGGGGGGGCAATGTGTAGCCTGCACTCTGTAATTAAAAATTGTAAACCGACCAGAGACTACTTGTAGTAGTATGGGGCGGTATATAAGCAGAACTTAAGCAGAACTTTGCATGCTCGATCCAGGTGCCCCTTTCCCAACAGGGCCTTTGTGACAGAAAACGACAGGAAAGGAGCAGTGAGGTCAGCCCAGCTGCAAGACTACCAGGCAGAAGTCTCTTGCCTTGGTGGCTCAGAAGCCAAGAGCTGGCTTGCCTGGCATTGAGGCCTTCCACCTGCACCCCACCCTCCCACCCACCCTTCCCCTTTCTGTTTGGGCCCTTCATACCCGATCCAGCAGCACTGTTCTCCACAGCAACCGGGCCCATATCACGCTGTAGACGCTCCAGCTGTTCTTGCTGTCGCTGGCTCTGCAGGCAAGGAACACTATTCCAGTGACACAGATTTATCCTCCATCTTCCTCCAGGTGACATGTACAGGGGTGGGAATCACCCCCCCACACACACACCCTACCTTCAGGAAGCTGGCTGCCTCAAGCACCCCCCTTTAGAACTCCACCCCATCACATCCCCCAAGAGGCAGCAAAGGTCTACATGACCCCGTAGCCAATGGGGCTAGAGAGGCGGGACACGATCCGTAGGCACACACACACACACATGGTGTGCAGACAAGAAGCAAACCCTCGTCCTTGAAATGCCACCACCCCCCCCCGGCAGCAGGATGGGAAAGGTGAGTTCTCACCCTAAATGCCACCCTGCAAAGGGAGCACCTGAAACCACATCACAAAGGAAACATTTCAGTTCAGGCCCAGAAGGGAGAGCGCCATGGCCAGAATATACAGGAGGCGAGGGCACACCCTTACCAGCTTCTTCCTGAGGCGTTCATATTCTGGGCGGTACTCTCTGCCAAGAAGGGAGGGAGAGAAAGGATTATGGAGGCCGCACAAGTGGCCCTGCTATCCACCCACCACCACCACCCAGGTGAGGGGTGGCAGTGGAGAAAGGGCCTCTTCTGCAGCCTTGCCTCACTCAGCCTGCAGTAGGCCTTATGTGGTCTGGCCCACAAGAGGCCACCAGCTCCATTCACCCTGGGGTTCATGGCATGGCAGTGTTCAGCGGCAAGCCTCCCCTGCCCTCCTCTCCCCTGTGATGGCTGGGGCATCTACAGCAACTACATGGCACGTGTGTATGTGGGAGACCAGGCAGGTCTGTTCCTCTGAAGCAGCTGGAGGAACAGACAACCAAGAGACCCTCAAGGCCATGCAAGGTCAACAGCAGTCGCAGAACTGGGCACACACACACACACACACATGCATGCATGCATGCACACACAAAAGGTATGGCTGCCTGCCATCCCAAAGGTCCCTTACCTTTCATATTCGCCAACAGCTTTGGACACCTGTTCAAAGAACTCATCCAGCCCTGTTCCCTGCACGGCAGAAACCCCCACCACCTGAAAGAGAAAGCACACTAGAGTCCGCACAGAGAGAAGCCAGCCAGGAGACTCTGCAGCCACCTCATATTTTGCTCTGTGCTGTCCAGAGGGCACCGCTGGCCACCTCCGGCCCCAAAGCCGATAACCTCAATCCTCCCCTCCCCCTTCTTCAAGGGGGATCCAAGGCAGCATATGATACAAACAAATCTAAAATTGAAATCTAAAGAATAATATATAATCAAAATATTAAAATGCAAAAAATATATAATATTAAAACTAAGAGATGAAATTAAAATACTAAGATATTAAATCTAAAAGATTAATGCCATTTGAAAAACACATTATAAGACATTGTAAGACAACAAAAACACAAGACCTCCATTTAAAAAAAATAAACAACCCATCTTAGGCACTCAGTCCTGGGGGAAAAAGCCTGCCTGAACACATGAAGAGAAAGGGCTTTTGCTTGCCGACAGGAGGACAGGCAAGAGGCCGCCAGCCTGGCCTCTGATGGGAAGGGGTTCCAAAAGTCTGGGAGCGGCAACAGAGAAGGCCCTCTCTTGATCCCTTACCAAGAGGCAGCACAGACTCTATCCAACCAAGCTGATACAGGAGATGTGCTCCTTCAGAGAGATTGGGCCCAAGTCCTTCAAGGCTTTACAGCTCAAAAACAGCACCTTCAATGGTGTCAGGAAAGGAGCCAGCTGCCAGCACAGTTGCTGTGAAGAAGGCTGAGGCCCAGGGGCCAGCCGCTTCCAGGAGGACAACATGCCTCTGAGCACTCCGGCTGGCTGGGGCCAAGGCCAACAGAGACTGCTTCGCAATGATATTTGACTGGCTTCTGCCATTGCAACAGCATTTAAGGGAAACCATGCACAACAGTCAGGCAGGCAATCCCACGGAAGCTCACAGCGCTGTTGCGAGTGACGGGCAGCGCCGTGAGCTCACCTGTCCACCCCTGGGCTCCTTAGGGAAGGGGAAGAGTGTTTCTGGCTAGGCAACAGCAGACAGCAGGGCAACCACCTTCCCTGAAGGGATGTCCTTTGCCTCCTGCCTTTGGAAATAATTCTTCTCTGTTCTCTGTATTTTAGAATGTGGTTTAATTTTTTTATGATTTTTGCTTTACTTTCGATACACTACCCAGAGTAGCAATTTTTAAGATATAAAAATTATCGTAATTTTCGCTCTATAAGACCCCCCCCTCAACAGTAAGGAGAAATGTCTGTGTGTCTTATACGGCAAATACACCCCAGCTGGGAACCTCCAGAGTGGCTGCTGCGGAAACGACCAGACCTGGTGCAGTCCCCAGCCCCAGCCTCAGCAGAGGCTTCCCAACCAGGCTGTTTAAAAAAAGTTACCTTGCATGGTTGATTTTTCCATAGAATAGAAGAGGGAGAATAAACAGCCCTACCAGAGACCACAGAGATGAGAAACAGGCTAGAGAGTCTCCACCCACCGTGATAACCATAGAGCCACTCTTAAAGACAGGCAGAATGTGACTCCAGGTGAGGGAGCTCTCCCATTCAGCCCAGAAACCCAAAGGTGGCACCTATAGAAGTCTAGCATGCATTTCAAGAAAAGTTCACAAGAAGAGTCTGTCCTGATTTCCTTGGATCACATCTGGAATCCGGCATCCAGCCTCAGCTAGCAAGCCTATTGAGTGGCTGGACCATGTTTAGAGGATGTCTGTCAAGGCAAAATGTTCAGAATTCAAGCTGCTGTGAAGCACAGTTGAAGGAGTTGGTTACTTCTAGCCTGGAGAAGTCTCAAAGGAGAAGTCCTCTTGGGCTGGCAGATAGGGTTGCTTCCTCCGGTGGCTTCAGAGGGAAAGACTCAAAAGAACCGAGTCCAATTGCTCATAAGGAGGTTCATGAAGAACGTCCTGGCCGCAGGACACTGAATAATGGGATGGACGGCCTCAGAAGCTGGTGAAGCCTTCTGCATGACAGATTTTGAAGCAGAGGCTGGGCAGGCAGCTGTCAAGAGGCTATCACTGTGTCTTTCTGACCAATGCCCACAGAACGGGCAGATGAGAATGCCACCTTCCTGTGCTTTCTTCAACATGAGCACGAGAGGGAACGAGCGCATGTGCCAAGAGGCGGCTTTTACCTTTACACTGAACATACGTCTGGGATGTTGCAAGCACCTGCAAGCGGTATGCAAGACAGACATGCACACCCACCCCGGAGGAGGAGGAGGAGGAGGAGGAGGGACAGCTGAAAGGAGAGCCTCCCACCCACCTTGAGCGAGCTGTAGAACTCATCCAGGACCAGGCTCATCGAGCGAGTCAAGTTGCTGACGTAGGTGGCTTCCTGGTTGAGCGCATCTTGGAAAGCTTCAAAGTCCTGCATCCACTCCACAGCAAAGCTGTGGTCAATGATGTCAGTCTGCATTGAGAAAGAAAGCAAAGTAGATCAAATCAGGCTGCCGGCAGGCATGCTGGAGTCAGGCTGGAAGCTGCTTCTGCCCTGACCACCTTATTAAGCCCCGTGGCTTGCCTGCACTCTGGGGCCTCAGCTCCTGGAGCCACCTCGACCACGGGCTGTCTTTGAACTGGGTGGAAAACTCCTGGGTGGCACTCACAGCCCTTGCCTCCAGGGGCACCTCACTGGAGCCCCAGCACCGTAGGCACTCTATTCCATGCTTTAGTTCAGAGCAGGGTCATGCCCAAAGTTGCCTGCAGGATATGCACTTCTCCCATAAAACAAGGCACAGGGTGTCTATGCTGTCTGCTTTTTCTCTAAGAGAAAATTGGACCGGGGGGGGGGGGGGCCAAAGGGGGCTTCCAATTGTCACTAGAACCAGGGCGGCGGCAGCAGCTGCCAGGGGGATTCAGCAGCAAACCTTTGTCCCTGCCACTAATGGACTTGCCCAGCTCATCTTTGGAAGTGGCAGAGAGCAGTGGTGGGCTGCTTTTCCAGCTTGAGGAAGATGGCATGCCACAACCAGGTGACAGGGAAGGCTACCACGACCCTTGTCTTCCTTCAAACCATCTCCCAAAACATGAAACGTGATTGGGAAAAATAGAAACAATTAGAACAGACAACAGGGAGGAGACTGAGTCCAGCCTGGGCAAAAAAAGTATCCTAAAACCTCCAGAAGCCCTGAAGGAATGCCAGTTTTGTGGGGGGGGGAGGGAGGGGGGGGAGAAAGAGAGAGAGAGAGAGAGAGAGAGATTGTCTGGGAAGGAAGGAAGCATTCACAGGAGATTACTGACACTGAACCTGCTATAGATCCA
>JAHTLZ010000074.1:5616576-5673496 GCA_023846285.1 Phrynocephalus versicolor | reverse complement strand
TGGACAAGACAGCAAAGGACAGTGAGATATCATGAGACGAGGGAGGGAGGAAGCTCAAGTCCTATAACCTTCTGGTGGGGCTGAAAGGTGGATTCCCTATCAGAAAAGGCAGAAGACAGCACAAGGGAGGAATTCCACTTACTTTGTTCATGGCCACAATAAACGGGAGCTTCGTTTTGTACAGGATACTGGAAAGAAGACACGAGAGTCAGGAGCACAGGCCAGCCTCTGTTGAGAAAACACTGAAGCCCTTTCCTCAGGACCTCCACTTTTTCAAGTCTTTTCAGCAACTGCTTTTCAGGTACGGGGGAGGCAGAGGGGACACCGAAGCAGATTCACCCAGCAGATTCTATGTGTGACAATCCTGAAGGGCCACTATCTTGTAAAGTTATCAAGATAATAAAAAAATCACACCTGACTATACTGTCCACATGCCAACAAAAAAGAAGAAAGCGTAGGCCTTGTATAAGACTGGAAAACAAAAGCAAGTTATGCCGTCACTAAACGTTGAAACTGAGGCACATCACAAGAAAGCAGGATTTTCTGGGGAAACCCATCATGCTTGAAAAGGTGGGAGGCAGCAGGAAAAGAAGACCAGCAAATATGAGATGGACTAACTCATTAAGGAAAGCCACAGGAGCTAAGCAAGGCTGTTGGGAGAAAGGTACCCTGGAGCTCACTCATTCAAAGAGGTGTCTTGGGCTGGAGGTGACTTGGCAGCATGAAATGACTACACCAGCAATTCTCAACCTGTGGGTCCCCAGATGTACCTGGACTGCAACTCCCAGAAGCCTCCACCACTCGCTGTGCTGGAAGGGGTTTCTGGGAGTTGCAGTCCAGGAACACCTGGGGACCCACAGGTTGAGAACCGCTGGACTACACGGTTACAACCTTGCAAATGGACACTGCATCTTGTGTCCTACAAGATGCTTTGTTAGGCTGGGAATTACACCGTGCAGAGAGTGCAGAAGCAATGGAAAACATGGAGCACCCCGACCCGACCCCACCCACAGAGGCAGCCAGAGGGAGGTGCCTGGCTCTGCTGTTTCAGAGGGACATCCCAATCCGCCTCTGCCACCTTGACAACTTGGTTCCAGGCCCAGAGGTGATGTTGGCCTTCACTCCAGCCGATGTGCAAATCCAACTGTGCCCCTCACTCTTGGAGCCAGCGCTCTTCCACTTCCTTGCACTGAAGCCCATGGTTCCTTTTTTGGCTGGGAATGGGGTGAACCCCACCTCAGGCCCATTGGAAAACATCCCAGTACCCAAACGGCGTCCCTCCAGGGAATGCCGTGGGAAACATCTGGCCGGCCGGGTCCTGCAACAGCCAGCACTGCCTCCATCCTGGGCCTCGTGCTCCTGCCAAGCACAGCACTGTGTGCGCGCGCGAGGACGACCACTTGGAAAACTTCAGGGGATACAGGAGAAGTTCTGGAGGTAACTGGATTTTCAAGGCTAGCCTGCTCCCCTGAGAGCTGACCCATGCCTTCAGGATGCCAAGTGGGGCCTCTACTGCTTCCCTGCCTGCTGGACTCCCCAGCCTCCCTATGCACTCCCCTTGCCCCGGGCTGGAGGCAACACTTCCCATCTTCTCTTCTGCCTTGTTCAGTAAACACTTTGGAATTTACTGAAGATCTGCAAGATCTTCCTGTAGGGTGGGTAGCTGCTGTAGACACCCTCTCTCTCTCTCTCTCTCTCTCTCTCTCCCCCCCTCCGGCTAGAGTGCTTTAGCTGGCGTGCACTATTCTCACAGGCACTTTTAGGTGTTCTTCTTGCTCAGATGGAACACACAACATTCATAGGAATATGGAAGTTATGTCACAAACACAGCTAAAGCACCCAAACCCTGCACAGACAAGCAGAGGCACAGGGGATTCTTTCAGTCCCACAGAAGAAAAATGAGAAGAAGAAGGAAAAAAAAGAAGCAGGCCAGCTGCCTTGAGGCATGGCTTCCTACCTGCAGGCATAGAGCATATTCGACATGAAGGTGACAGGGTTGGTGCTGCGCGAGGTGTCCATCACGTAGACCACCACCGAAGGGAACGAAGAAGCCTGGATGGGGCACAGGGCAGAATGAGCGCTTGGGTTCAGGGTGAGATGCCCCCCCAAGCCCCTTCCATCCTGATTTGGGTTCAGGAGGCCACACTCACCAGAGCCTCGGTGATGATAGTGCCTGAGGCCGACCAGGTAAACACCTCAATCTGCCCTGGAGTGTCAATCAGGACATATCTGCAAAAGAAGGGAATGGGTTTCCTCTTTCAGATAGGGGCATGCCATACAGACACACCAACAGCACTGCCCAGCCAAACCTTGCTCTCAAATTAAGAACTGGGCCAGCCCCAGCCCCCTAAGAATCACAGGACTGTGATGTTGGAAGGGGACTCTTCAACTGCCAGGTTGAACCCCCTGCTCTGTGCAGAAAGTCAGGTCAAAGTGGATCTGGTAGAGGGCTGGCTACCTTTTGCATTTGAGTTTCCAGAGTTGGACAGCAAACCCCTTCTCAAAGGAAGAGGACCAGTGGCATGCCCCCAGCAGAAGGTCTCAAATCCAACCCAAAAACGTTGGACGTCTTTAAAACCTTTGAGCAAGTCTAGGGAGAGTGCGACTCCTGCTGCCATCGAGGTCCAAGTGCCCTCACGACCCCCAAATATATTTTTTAATTATTTCATAGAATCATAGAGTTGGAAGAGACCTCAAGGGACATCCAGTCCAACCCCCTGCCATACAGGATGCCCCATCACAGTTCTCCCGACAGATGGCCACGCAGCCTCTGCTTAAAAACCTCCTCCAAAGAAGGAGACTCCACCACCCTCCATGGCTCTAACTGTCATGAAGTCCTTCCTAATGTTTAAATGGATCTTTGTGGCGCAGTGGTTAAATGCCTACACTGCAAGTTAAATTGTGCTCACAACCTGGGGTTCAATCCCAGGTAGCAGGCTCATGGTTGACTCACCCTTCCATCCTTCTGAGGTCGGTAAAATGAGTACCCAGCTTGGGGTGGGGGGGTGGGGGGAATGTGCAGCCTGCACAATGCAAAATTGTAAACCACCCAGAGGCTACTTGAAATGGTATGGAGCGGAATATAAGCAAAACACTATGTTTTTGGAATCTCTTTTTCTGTAGTTTGAAACCATTGCCCCGAGCCCTAGTCTCTGAAGCCATGGAAAACAAGCCAGTCCCCTCTTCAATATGACATCCTTTCACATATTTAAACATGGCTATCGTATCCCCTCTCGGGCTTCTCCTTTTGTAAGGCTAAACATTCCCAGTTCTCTCATCTGCTCCTCATAAGACATTTCTTCCAGACCTTCAACCATCTTGGTTGCCTTCCTCTGGGCCCGCTTAAGGTTGTCAAATCATTTTAAAATTCATTTTGAGCTCAAGAACTCCCTTGGACTCTCAAGGAGACTTGAGGGGTAATTCTATGTTTGGGAGGCGCGGAATGAGTGGGTGGGGAGAGGCCACACCCCGTACTTGCTTACTTATGCATTACAAAATGGGGCCACTGGAGAGTAATGGGAGGCTTGTTCAATAAAACTCATGATTTGTGAAAAATTAATTGGGGGGGGGTAGAGATGCAGGAAGACAACACCCCCCTTAATGGCTTGAGATTCTTGACCCATTATTTATAAAGCTGCCTATTTCCCCAAGGTCTTCAAGAAAGGCCCTGGTGAACATTTTTAGCCAGTGCCTGAGGCTCACTGGACAGCAGTACAGGATGGAGGCCTTTTTTATCACCATGACATTGGCACTTTAACCCTAACCCCATCCATGAGTATTCTCTTCCACAATGGAGATCCCTTATATACAGTAGTCCCCCCCCCCCCCCGATTTATTGCAGGGGTTTTATAACCAAACCACCCGCAATAAGCGAAAATCCACAATACACAGATGCCATCACACACACACCCTCTCCAAAGCCGCTCTGGAAGGTGACAGTGCTCGTGAGTAGAAGTGAGCCTTTGTTGGGACATCGAGAAGCAAGCAATTTTTCTCTCACACAGCATGCAGCATGGAGATAAGAGGCCCTGAGTTTCCATCCAGCTGTGGCAAGGAAGCAAGCAGGGAACCGGAGCCTGAAGTGTGGCGGCCCACGGCACCAGGAGCCTCGCTTTCTATGCCTAAGATGGCGTGGCTTCCTCATTTGCCCACAAGGTTCAAATCAGGGAGTTTCCGAAGGGCAAAGCCATTTATTTACTGACAACACAGAGGGGAGGAGTGGAGGTGGGGCAGGGAGAGAAAGGGAGCGGCCAAGTGACCCTCTCTCCCCTGTGGTCAAGCACCTTTCGCCCAGCCATGGATTCTCTGGCTCCGCCTTTTCCGCCCAGCGCGCCAAGGGGGTGGTGGGCAGGGCAAGCTAGCACAACTGCGTGCACAGCTGGGTCGGGCACGTCAGGCGGTGTGGAAGGAGAAGGCGGAGGAGGGCAAGGGAAAGGGAAGGAGAAGGGGGCTTCCCAAACCTGTGCTGTCACCATGGAGAACCCCCTTAGGTGGGAGGGGTGGCAGTGGGGGGTGCATACCATAATATAGTGGGACCACGATATATGGACTGCAATATAGGGGGGACTACTGTACCTTACACTTGCTAAAACAATCAAGCAAATAAATTTAGTCCTTACTTTGCTTATTTTCTTTTAACTTGGGCTATATAACATGCTACCTCTCATGTGACTTTTATCTTGCTTCCTACCTGAATTTATTCACATTTCTGTATTGTTTGGAACTAGGCTGCAAGCTACCTTGGGCACCTCCTGCTGAGCCAGGAGAGGATAGAGATCAATGCTTGCGAAACCCAATTCTGCTCATGAAAGGCAGGTCTGCTCCAAACTAGGCATGTGAGAACGTCTAGAATGTGAGAATGTGTTCACAAGGTGGCTCACCCACCCAACCTCCTCATGCTTCAGATAAGACCTCTCACTGACTCACTGGGATGCAGTCTGCCGTTTTTCAATAAATTTCATCACCTGATGAGGGGGAAAAAAGGATGCGTCAAGAAAACAGCTTTATAGCCAGCAATGAAGATCTATTTTGATACCATTAAAATTCTAACTAAATATATCATTTATTTAAAATATTTATATACCCACTTCCTCCTAAAGAATTCAAGTATTTTTTATAGTACCTACAGTACTAAAAACCAAAATTGAAAGCTAAATCATAAACTGCTAGGATATCTTTAAAAAGGCATTGAACAGATGTATTAAAATGCAATATAAGAACACTTTAAAATGCATGTAAAACAGAACAAAATAGTCTACTTAAAATTTCCCTTTGTCAGCCAGTCATTTAAAATATATTTTGCCTAAGTAAGGAAAGAAAAGATGGGGCCGTCCTAGCCCTCCTGTGGGAGGAAGTTGCAGAGTCCCTTTCCCGTTTCCCCACCAAATGCATCTGTGACTGTGGCAGGACTGGAAGAAAGGCCTCCCCTGATGAACCTAAACCCTGGGCAGGACCATAGAGGGAGATTGCTTTGTTAGATTGGACCCAAGCCATTTAGGGCTTTATAGGTTAGAAAGAGCACTTAGAATTGTGTCCTGAAATGGATCAGTAGACAGTAGAACTGCTGTGATGGGGGAGCCGGTTGATCTCTGTAGACAGCCCCAGCTAAGCATACCTGATCAAATCTTGTAGCAAAAAGGTTGAGCGAAGTCACGATGCCACCGTTTGGGCCCAGGCCGTATCTGGAAAAGGTTCAGGAAATTGCCAGCAATGTTCTACCTCCCAACCCATCCCAGGGGCAACACTCGGCTTGAAAGGCTGAATCCAGTATGTCACAGCTTCCTCATCAAATCAGAACCAGCTCACTAAAGCTTCAGCCAAGGATCAGTGGCCCAGTGTGTGTGGGGTGGGGGTGGGGGGTGTTCCTATCATAACCTGCAAGCAGCAACAATGTTTCCACACAGTTTACAGCTACACCCAAATGTCAGTGACAGGTTGATAGCTGTCACAAGACATTTATGCCACCCAGCCAGGACTACTTGCAAGTATCTCATTAAAAGCCTCAAGTTAGTGGTGACAACTTCTTTCTGCCCCCTTTCTACTGGGGAAAGGGAAGGACCACAGACAATGAGCCAGAACCCCTTCTAGCCCCACATTTTTACTGACTCCAGGAATGCTTTGGCTCCTCCATTTGCACCAAACTAGACTTCCTGACCCCTGACAGTCTTCTCTGGTTGGGCCAATCCTTGGGAGACAACCAAGTAAAGCAAGGATGCTGCTTCATCACTTCTTTGTATTTCACTGTGTCCCGGATATCTTTAAAAAGGAAAGAAGAACAAATATTATATGTACTTACCTTCTGTGCTTTCACAAGGAAAAAAGGCTGTTTTACTAAACAAAAACAAAACAAACAAAAACCTCTGATGAAAGGCTTTCATTTAGTGCATTAATGACACTCCTTTTAAACTTCCAGGGGGCTAAATTGTCCCATCCTAAACACCAAATTTGGGGTTACAGGGATTTCATAGTTCCTATCTCCTGTCCATTTTGACACACATTGGAACGTTTTCTGCCTGCTTGCTATCTGACCTTTGTTGTTAAAGCGCGCTTCTGGTGAATTTTAAATTATTACAAATAAAAATACCATCCCCGTAAAATCCAGAAGTTCCATGTTTTATCGGTCTTAATCGCTGCCCCTTGTCCTCCGACAAAGAAACAAGGGGGCGTTTGGGGCGAGAAGACTGTCTCCGACAGCTGCCCGCCCTCCGGCTCGAGCCCCCCCCCGCCTCCGCCTCCCCCCGGGGGGGGGCTGTCGACTGAGTCCCTCCGGAGCAGTAGCCCGACACACACACCCCGACCCCCGCTCACCGATGTTGGCGGGGAAAGGCAGCTCGCGCACGGCCGGGTCCAGGTTGACGACGTAAGGCGGGCGGCGCTGGCTGTGCAGGTGGGCTGTCAGCCTCTGCAAGAGAGAGAGGGAGAAGCGCCGCGGCGTCACGGAGCCTCCGCAGGGAAGGCGCCCCACCACCCCCACCACCCCACACAAGCACCCCTCCTCCTCCTCCTCCTCCTCCCCCTCCCGGCCCTCCCCATCCACGCCACCTGCACCAGTGCCGTCTTGCCCGACCCGGCCATGCCCAGCACCAGGAGGCAGACAGGCCTCGCAGGGACGGCGCTCGCCTCGCAGGGAGCCCCAGCCGCTGCCGCCGCCATCTTGCTGTCGCCGCCGCAGCTTCGCCCGGTTTCCGGTTCCGTAGAGCGAGTAGGACTCTCCTTCGGCTTCAGGGAACCGGAAACGACGAGTAGGACTGCTCTAGGCCTTCGCGGAGCAACGAGTGGAAGGGCGAACACTCCGCAGCAGGAGCCGGCATAGATCGGCCTAGACCCGAAGGGCAATTCCGCCGAGCGCCAGTCGCACGAGGGCCGCTCTTTCCCCTCTCTGTGGTTTCCCTCAGCGCCCCACTTCCGAGGTAGAGCATAGAGACGAGGAGGGGCAGAGCGGTCGCCTGGGGGGGTTAGGGTGGGGAGGCATTGGAGGTCTTTGCCTCGTTGCCCGGGCAACCGGGAGGGGGAATCCGCCACCGTCGGCGTTGGCGTTGATGGGCCCTGCCTCGGCCGGCTCGGCATGAAGGGGCCCAAGCCCTCCGTCGCAGCGGCCACGGAGGAGCCCCGGCAGCGGCGGCCAGGGCCAGGGCGAGGGCGAGGGGGGCGGCGGCAGCAGCAGCAGCAGCGGGGAAAAGGTAGAGGGGTCGGAGGAGGAGGAGGAGGAGGAGGAGGAAGGGCCTGACGGGCGGGCGAATAACACTTTATTATTGTCATTGTACACATACAACGAAACCAAGAAGTGCCACCCAGTCTGCGCGTCACTCACCCTAAATATAAAAAAATTGCAAGACATGAAACTGTCCCTTAAGAAACAAGAATCCGTACGCATTGGCGTCCTTCAGTCCCAAAAGACTATGGTATCACGCCTGGGACAGAGATCTTAAAAACAACACCTAGTGAGACAAAATAGACAGACCAGTTGGGGAATGGCAGTCTCTACAGCACTGGGGGCAGATATATTTTGTTTCTTGCCCAGTCCCCGGGTTTCGTTGTTTCTGTGCTTGCCTCTTTTCCTCTGCCTGTTGGACAAATGTAGACCATGATTGCCTCCAGACAGTTTGATCGGAGGTCAGGGTTTCCCATCTGTTGAGGTCCACTCCCAAGGCCTTCAGGTCCCTCTTACAGATATCCTTATACCGCAGCTGTGGTCTCCCTCTGGGGCGCTTTCCCTGCGCTAGTTCTCCAAACAGAAGATCTTTTGGGATCCAGCCATCAACCATTCCCACAACGTATCCAGGCCATATGCATACTCCTACATTCTCTCTCCCAACATCACTTGTACCCATTATTTTTTTAAAAAGGACATAAAACCAGACATACACCCACAAAACCCTACTCTCTCACACCCAACAACTGCACAGTCCCCCATACAATATACATGGTGGTACACATTCAACACTGATGGTACCCACCAACTTAATCTTTTAACAGAACTTAGCCTGGTTGCTTCTATGGGGTAAAAACTGGTAGTTGATCCCTGGTGCTTGCAGAGCGTTGCCCTGAGTCGAAAGACCCAGAGTCTGCGCCCTGTTTCCTGGGCAGCCTACCCACTGCTCCCTTGCTCTGCTTGGTTTCCAGCCACCCATGTTCTGTCTGAAGCCCATCTTCCCTTGGAGACTCAAGAAGGCACAGGAGACTGCAAGCTGCTTCCTGGGAAGAAGCGGAAAATGCCCGGTGAGTGTTCATGACACCTGTGGAATCTTCAAAGTCCAGTGGCCCCATTCTCCCCAGAGGTGGCCTGGAGGCCCCATGTCAGCCCATGTAGTTCAGTCCCTTCTGAAGGGCACCTCTTGCTTGCACCTGCCCACCAATTCTAAACCCTGCCCCTTAAAGCCTTGTTCCCAAACATCTCTGTGCCCCAATATAAAATAAGATATTGTGTGTGGCGGCATGGGTGGGGTGGGGACAGACCTGTTTTCATTTCTGTGGACGTTCACATCTTTCTGATGCTGATCATGGGTTGTTCATGGAGAATTTTGATGGCCAAGGCAAGGTCTCACCGTGGCTTGTCTTTCTCCCAGCACAACAGCAGCCAATGGAAGGGACGCCTCCTGCCAAGGCAAGAAGGAGTTCCAAGAAGAAAGAGCTGCCAGTGTATCCTTCTGGTAAAATGCTTTATGGGAAGTCCACGGGAGGGATGGTGGCTTTTGTTTTGGATGCTTGTGTTGTCAGAAACACATACAGTGGTACCTCGACTTATGATTGCTTCAACAACCAAATAATTTGACTTACGAACTCTGCTCTCTGCTCCACATGACAGCTCAGAGCAGCGTTCGCTGCCCGTGGCCACCTCCTCCTGCTTGTTGGTTGCTTCCATCTCTGCAAAAGAGAGCCATCGGGCCTCCCTTCCAAACCACCCGGCTTGCCCAAAGTTGCATCATTCTGGGAACAATGCAACTTTGGGCAGCCAGGGCGCCTTGCAAGGGAAGTGCTTATTTCCACGTAACCCGCAACCCCCGCCCACAGAGTCAGCTGTCTGATGAGAAAGCAGAAAACAGCTTCTGTTGCCCTTGATTGAGTGGGGTTGGGACAGCCTTCCCATAGGAATGCATTGAAAACCTATTAAACTCTTTCCTCCGGAACAAATTGACTGATTTTCAATGCATTCCTATGGGAAACTGCTATTCAACTTGCAACTTGATCAACTTCCGAAAGGTAAGTCGAGGTTCCACTGTAATTCACTTTGATTCTTGGTGGTGTTTCAAAACCCAGCTGAAATGATCGTATTGAGTCCCTTGGTGGTGTAATTAATTAGGAATTTTTAGGAAAGGTCAGTATACAGTGGTACCGCGTAAGACAAATTTAATTTGTTCTATGGGGCAATTTGTCTTACAAAAAATCATCTTGCAAAACACAGTCTCCCATAGGAATGCAATGAAAACTAAGTAATCCATCCTGGAGGGAATGGATTAATAGGTTTTCAATGCTTTCCTATGGGAAGGCTGTCCCAAATCCCCTTAATCACCGGACAGCAGAAGGCTGTTCCCCCTGCAGCTGACAGATAGCTGATTTTGACACCCATAGGGGAAAATTTGACTTACAATACATATCTATTCCCGGAAATCTCATTTGTCTTCCAAGTTTTTCGTCTTAAGGGTCATTTGTCTTGCGAGGTACCACTGTACACAGAGGATAAACCCCATTCCTCTCTCACAGTGGCTTCCCTCCAAATGATGTCCAGAGGCAGATAGTTGTGACTTTCCCCATTCACCTCTATCCTATATTTATTATTTTCTGTATTGAAAGACGGCACTTTGGTTTAGAGGTTCACCTGCACCAGGCGTTCTGCAGCCAAAGTGCACTCCCCCGTCCCATTCCCTGCCCTGCCACCTCCTCATCTGAGTGGGCAGCCAGTGAAAGAGGGAAGGGTGTGCTACGATTAGTAAGTGGTCCATCATGCTGAGGGGGCACAGAGGGAAGTGGGCATTGCCCAGGGAATGAGTGAGCATGCAGAAGAAAAGGGAGAAGAGAGTGTGCACACAAAATATCTGTGCAGGTATGGCCCTGAACTGCGGTTTATGGCCTTCTCTAGTCTGCTTTCTACGAGGGTTTTTTGTTGTTGCTCTCACTGGTGTCTCTCTCTGGGCTTGTCCATTGGGCTCAGTTCTGTGGAACGCTAAGTCGTTTAATCATCTCTGTTAGGAAGCCAGGAAGAGTTGTGGTACCAGGACATCCTGAGGAAGGGCCATGTCACGTGTCCTGTCTGCAAAGCTGTAGCACGGAAAACAGTGGACGGACTGAAGAAACACATGGCAGATTGCCAGAGGGTAAGGGTGTGTTGTTTTTTTTAAAAGGGGGGGCTTATCCCTTTTTGTCTTGAGTCTCTGTGAGGTTTTCAACCAGCCCAAGTAAAAAGCTTCATGAGTGTGAAGTGCATAGAGGGCACTCAGAGTGGCTCAGCTGTGGTCTCTCAGGTTCCTCAAGTGAGTTGAAGCTGTGCCTTCGCTTTTGGTTTTAAACGGTCGTGTTGATGGTCCAGGAGGTTTCTACTCTGTGTTTGTTTGTTCGTAGGTGAGAGTCGCCCCAGGGGAGCAGGAGGTGGCCTGGTTACTGTGGGGAGAAGCACCCAGGAGGAGTAAGAGCTGGTTTAAGGAGCCGCCTGCCTGTTGTTGATAAATGCTGTGCCTTGTGTTCCCAGGAGACGTTCACGTGTCACCACTGCGGGAAGCAGCTGCAGTCTCTAGCAGGCATGAAGTACCACCTCATGGCAGACCACAACAGCCTGGTAAGGCAAATACTTTGGACCTACAGAAGACACCACTTTCTGGCCAAAGGCCACCCCCCTGGCTTTGGGAATGTCCTCACGTGCACTCAGAAATCAAAGCCTGGCCTGGTTCTCCTTGCCACTCTAGTGGAGGGTTGGCCCCATCAGACAGAGGCCCGCCCATTTCAACCTTCCACACTATTGGAGAGTTCCCTTTTTTGTTGCCCATTTAGATATTTTTTTCTTGCAGGCTGAGCCTGTTTCTGGCTTGCCTGGCATACACCTTGTTTCCCGTCCCTTTTCCCTGTGAGTGTTTTTCTGTTTGTGCTTCTCTTGTGTTCTTTTCTCTTTTAGATGACGGGGAGGGAGGTGATCCAGATAAACCAGCAGAGCGAGCGAGACTGCTTACGGCGAATACTGAAGCGCATGGGAAAGCTGAGGTGCACCAGGGAGGTGAGAGAGCAGCCCCTGCCTTTTGGTCCCCTGGCTCTTCCCCAGTGACAAGGGGGAGCAGGGCAGGGCTGCCTTCATGTCGGGACACAGGCGTGGCCCGCCAGGTCCAGCAGCCAGGGTGTCAGGTGGGTGGCCTCGGGGCTGGGCAAAAGCAGGCTTCCCTCCCGCCCTGGACCTGTGGGTCACCCTGGAGAGGGACGAGTTGGGATCGAGGGGCTCTTTTCCTTATGCCGGAGGGCGCTGGAACTGAGCTGCCTTTTCTCTTGCCTTTCTCTGCAGGGTTGCACAGGCAGCTTCACCAGTGTCCTTGGCTACCTCTATCATATGGAGAAGTGTGGGAAGGCGGCGGCCGAGTTGGAGAAGCTGGCCCTTAGGTGTCCCACCTGCAGCAAAGCCTACCGGTCCAAGGCTGGCCTCGTCTACCACTTGAAGTCTGAACATGGCCCGGTGAGAAAGGGGGGGAAGAGGGGGGATCCACGTCCGCGAGTGGTGGACGGGGAGCACCCCGCCTTCCTGGCACCTCCTAGGGGCACTGCAGGGACTCCCCTTTGTGGAGCAGACACCGCTGATGGGCAGGAAAAGAGGGCAAGGGGCAAGGCTTTAGTCTCCTCGCCCTCGCAGCCTGAGCCTGCCCCCCTCAGGGACCCTCCCTCCCTCTCGTTCTTGGCAGGCCATGCCTCCCAGGCTGAGCAATTCCTTTGGCCCTTGGGGCTAGGCTCCCTTTACCCAGGATGATGGCCCAACAGCCCCACGGACAGAGGCCAGCTCAGAGCTGAGCAGTGGCATCGCTGGTGGTGGCGGCGGCAGCGGCAGCAGCAGCAGCAACAGTGGGAGGACCCAAAGGAAGTCCGCCAAGGTGGCTGCCTACCATCTGCAGGAGTTGGCCAGTGAGGAGCTGGCAAAGGAGTGGCCCAAGAGGAAGGTCCTGCATGATCTTGTGCCTGATGACCGGAAGGTAATGAGGGCCAGGGAGGAAGTGGGACAGGCAGAAGGAAGGGCTATCGGAAAGCCAAAGCAACCATGAGGCAGCAGGGCGGCTTGTCAGCATCGAGGGAAATTGCCGTTTTTGTAGCGCTCCAAGTTGCTAGGGATGCTTTTAAAAGCCACTGTTGCCTGTCTTGAGAAGGGTGCGAAGAAGCAGCCAGAGCAGGAGGGGTGGGTGGAGGGTGGGGGCGTTTCCTGCTGGGCTTATGGCCCGTAGGCATTCTGGGGCCGCCTTACAGGAGAGGCCTGTTTGGCTGGTGATTTGATGGGTGTCCTTGCAACCAAGGCAGGGACAAAGGAGTGCTGCCAGGTAGAACTTTTGCTGTAAATAAGCAGCCTCCACCCTTCCTTTCAGAGCTGTTTCCCCTTCCTTCCACGTAATCACTGGAAAAACTGAAGTGTTGCAAAGACAATGAGGCATACCGCTGTGAGAGACTGCTGGGCCCAAATGGGATCAGTTGGGAGGTACAGCCGATGGCTCTGGGGCAGCTCTGGTACCCAATTGGGCCAGAACGGGCTCAAGAGCGTGGACTGTATAGTTGCTGGTTGTGGCACCAAGCTCTTATGCCTAGGCCTTCCCACACTTTGGTGCCCCCTCCCTTTCAGACGGGAGCCTTGGAGCAGCTGGGGAGCTCCCACACAGAGAGCCCTGCTCTCCAGAGGGAAGAAGGGGAGCAAGGTCAGTGGTATCTTCTGATCTTCACCCAGTCCTGTTTGTCCTACATGGAGGTTGAGGTGCAGCCTCCTGCTCAAGTGTGCTCCTTCGAGGGCTTAGTGAAACCTTGTTGTGATGGAGAGGAGCGCAGCCTGGGGCCATGAGCAGCTGGGTCTTTTTGTGAAGAGGGGATGGATGTTGGCATGCATTAGGTGGTTCCACTTATTTGAAACTTAGTCTGTGCCTGGTCACAGGGGATTGCCAGTGAGACTTGATGTCCCTGAAAAGGTTTGGCTTTGCTTATGAGTAGAGATATGCTAACCAGGCCTGGCCTCGGAATGCATCGTTAGTGCTGGGAACCATCTCTTTTTTATGTGCTCCTAGAAGGCCACATACAATTCCTCCTCCTCCTCCTCCTCCTCCTCCTCCTTTGGAGTTGCCCGGGGTGGTGGGGAGGGGGGGGGTTAGTGGCCTCTTGGAAGAGTTGCTGCACCCTTGTGTGTGGGGGGGCAGTTGACAAAGGAGTGGGGTAGGTGTCCGGAGGGGGAGAGGGATGGCTGCATGCAGCCAGAGGAGCCCATGGTGTCAGTGGAGGGGGCAGCGTCAACAGACCCTTCATATCTTGACTTGCATATCACTGTCTCTTCCTTCTCCCGCCCCCGCCCCCGCCCCCCCCCCCCCGTTGTCCCCAGCTGAAGTACACTCGTCCTGGGCTGCCGGCTGTTAGCCAGGAGGTTCTGTGCAAGTGGAAGTCGGAGATCAAGGTGCACAAGCGTGTGCTCTGCCCCAACCAGGTAACTCCAGAAGACAGCAGGCCTGGTTGACATCAGAACGGGAAGACGGTGGGGTGGGTGGGGAGCCTGTTCTCCAGCCAGTGCTTGAATCTTCTTTCTGTTGCCCCCCTCCCCCCCCGACCAGAGTTGTTCCGCTGACTGTGGAGCAGCTTTCTCCTGGTTCCATCGTCCATCCACCCACGTGTGTGTGGTGCAGTTTGTGAAACAGCTTGAGAAAGCTGCTGTGTGTGGCGGCTTTCCTAGAGATCGTGTCTCTGTGTTGACACAGTCCTGCAATGTCTGCTCCCTCTGGAGAAGGCCTCAAGGGCGATGCCTGTTGGCCCCTGCAGTTCCCTCTGGAGACCTCTGCCCTTCCTCCCACATCCTGGGAGCCCAGAGGGCTTGCATCCCCTGCCCTCCTCAAGTCTCTTCTCTTCTCTTCAGGGCTGTGACTGTGCCTACAGCAGCATCTCGGGGCTGAAGGCCCACTTGGGCAGTTGCCGCCTGGTGAGTGCTGAGAGGAGGAGCCAGGGTGGCAGGGGGCTTCTGCCTTGGCCGTGGCCGGCAGTGGATGGAGTGTTTTTCAGTGTGTGGGGGGTGGGGGTTTGTAATTCACTCTTCTCCCCCACAACCCCCATGGGACCCTCCTCCTTCTTGCCTGGTGGGCCATGTGGGAAAGGCACGAAGCAGGAGTAGGGCAGGCTTGGGCACCCTTCCCTCGGCTTAGTGAAGGACTCTGAGGGTTGTTTTCTTTCCTCACTTGCAGGGTGAGTTTGCGGCTGGGAAATACCAGTGCCTTCTCTGTGAGAAGGAGTTTGTCTCCGAGAGTGGGGTCAAGTACCATATCAACACGGTGCACGCGGAGGTGAGGCCTCTCAGGGGGGAACCTGCTGCACAGGCTGTCGGGTTTCCTCTACCCCTTCGCTTGACGGATGGGGCTGGGCTAACGCCGAGGAGACCGGCTCGTCCATGGGTTCTCTGTTCTGCCTTTTCCCCTTAGGACTGGTTTGACGTGAACTGGACCACCAGCAAGAGTTTTGAAAAGCACATGAAGCAGCAGAAGGAGGAGGCTGAGCCGAAAGTGCAGCGAAAGAGGCCTCTTTCCAGCCGGAGCCGCAAGCGGCGACCGAGACTGGCTTCTCCAAATAGGCCTCACCGGCCAGAGCAGAACCAGCAGCAGGAGCTCTCTGGGGTCAGCCGGCCTCAGTCAGCCCCCTGTAACAGCCAGAGCAGCGGGGAGGAGACGGGGGTTCCTCTCCTCAGGCCTCGCAGGCGTGAAATACAGAAAGGGGAGGAAATGGCTTTGGATGCTGCCTCCGATGTCTCTGTCCCTTGATCAGCCCATCCATGCCATCAGGACAATAAGGGTGGGGTTTTCTTTCAGGTTAGCTCCTCTGCAGCTCAAGCTGGACTCTTAGCCAGAGGGACTCTTGTCTGACCGACAGTAGCAGTGCCCCCACCCCCGCCTGACCCATCCTTGCCTGAAATACAGACACGGGTGTTCACAGAAGAGTTGAATTGCCTCTTCTCCCTCACAGTCCATGGCTGAGCCCTTGTTGGCCTTCCTGTGGATGTGGGGTGGGAAGCAACTCCTGGCCATCCTCTGCCTCCCTGTGACTGAAAAACTGCACAGGAGGGCTGCTCATAACACACTGCTTCACGTTGACGGCAGCAGAGGCTGTGTGACACGGGACGCCAGGCTGTCACAGACAGCTGCCCTACATCCCAGCCAGTAGATGTTCTATGCTGATTTCTTCCTCTTTGACAGCAAAGTTCCCGGCACGGTGTTGGCACCATGAGCAGTAAGGAAGTGTGAAATCTTGCCAAATATATGATCATGATATGCAGTGCTCTCCTTGATTCCCTTGAGTCTTCTCTGTGTGTGGAACTTTCACATCCCACATCCCTCAATCCAGGCCTTATTTAGATACCAGCAAAAGGTTGAAGGAGTATTCTGCTGGGTAGGCCATGCTGAGAAAGGATGGTTCGTGCAAAGGATTTCTGTTCTCACGGTGTCCCCTTCCCTTCCTGTCCGGCCTCCCTTGTTCAAAGCCCAGCAGCTGCACTCCGTGCACCTGGTCTAGTGGCTGAGACACACATGTACAGGATCCGAGCATGGGCAGAAGTCTCATCCAGCCCTTTGTATGCTGGCTGGGGCTATGCTGAGGAGAGCAGCTCATCCACAGATTCTGTGGCCATACAAGGAGCTCTTGGGTATCAGCAGGCAACTGTTTTATTCCTCTGTCTATTAATCTTCCTTTGTTCCCCCTATCCCTAATGTCAGCTCATGCTACCAGCAGAACAACAAACTCATCTTTGATGGGTTATCTTATGCATCACATCCCAGGCAGTGAAGTGTATCCAGCAAAAGGCATTTGCTAATGCAGCCTCCCCAAATAATACAGCAACCTTCTGGCACAGGAATGTGAGGTTCTGGGCTGTCACGTTCCTGTGGCTTCCTGCAACCCTGTGAACAACCGGTTCCTTCCTGGGAAGCCCCCTCCCCCCCCCAGCTGTTGTAAACGCAAGGCTGTGGCTTCCTTTAGACTGTCATTCCAGCTGATATTTGGTCTTCCTCTTTCCTCCACTCTCTTTAGGAACTGTTCAGGCTTCTGCTTTCATCAATGGATGACAATATTTTGTGTAGACCTGAGAAACTGGTTTTGTTGTTTCATTTGTTGCCTTTCCAGAGGGCTGGCACAAAGGCCAGGCCAAACCAGCTTGGTTTGGACCTCTTTTGGAAATGGGGATCAAAAGTTTCCTGGGCTGAGCAAGGAAGGGTTGGGCCACGTCTCTTCTCACTCGAGCGACATAAAGACCCAACCCTCCCTGGGCGACACAGGGACTGAACACTGCTAGGGAGATTCTTCCCTAGATTGTTCAGCGATATGTGACTCTTCCTCTTTAGCTTCTAGTTGCAAGTGGGTTGTATTGATTGTCTTTATTGTTTATCCTCTCGTCAGAATTGTGCAGACAACTAAGATGGCTCAGCTTCCTTGGCTGTCAGTGAAGAAATTCAGAAACAAGATATTGACTTTTTATAATAGTCTATTTAAAGATATATAAAATATATATGTATATATATTCCTGTACTTGCCTACAGGAAAAGAAATTCAATTTAAGCGTTAGGAAGAACTTCAGAATGGTTAGAGCTGTTCGGCATAAGTGGAAGATGCTGCCCCAAAGGAGGGTGGTGGAGTCTCCTTTGGAGGTTTTTTAAGCAGAAGCTGGATGGCCATCTGTCGTGGGTACTGTGATGGGGGTTCCTGCATGGCAGGGGTTGGAGTAGATGGCCTTCGAGGTCTCTTAAAACTCTATATATACAGGTGAAACTTGAAAAATTAGAATATCATGCAAATGTTCATTCATTTCAGTAAGTCAACTCAAAAGGTGAAACCATGAGGTAGACTCATTAAATACTAAATGAGATATGTCAAGACTTATTTTGGTATAGTTGTGATGATTGTGGTGTACAGCTTATGAAAACCCCAAATTCACAATCTCAGAAAATTAGAATATTAGATGACATCAATAATACAAGGATTGGAAGTAGAACAATATTTCATTATTTTAGAGTATTTTTGCCCCGCATTTCTCCTTGGAAAAGGAGAGGCAGCTTACAGTAATGAGGGATAATATACAGTTCAGTACAATTAAGACATGTTCAAGTATTGAAAACAGCGAATTGAGGAACCTCTTAGAGCAGGCATGCCCAAAGTCAGGCCCGGGAGCCAAATGCGGCCCGTTTTCAAATTATGAGCGGCCCGCAGCCTCTTCTCCCACCAGCTCAGCCTGTCATGCAATTCCGCCAGCTGGCCCATCCCCATACCGGGTGGAGATGACAGCTTGCAGTTTTATGGCTTGCTTGCCCTCCCTGCCGCTGTCCATCCCCCCAGCCACCTGCCCAGCCTACCCGCCCCTGGCTGTGTTGCTGCAGTGTCCTCCCCACTTCCTTGCATGCCCTAGAGGCTTGTGCAAAGTCCAGCCCGGGGGACAAATGCAGCTGAATGGTCGGCCCCCACACATTTTCACCTCACCAAGTCTGGCCCTCCTTGCAAAAAGTTTGGACACCCCTGTCTTAGAACATTAAAATAATATTACATTAAAGCTATAAAAGAATGTGAGCAGTTAGAACAAGAGTAAGATTTCATGTAAAGTTATGAGTGATGGAAACCAACATTGAAAACAAGTGTCAACATAATCACACAAGGTTATAAGTGGTTATAAACACAAAGTCTAAGTGATCCTATAGATTCATAAGAAAGACAGAGGTGGGGCAGTCCTGGCCTCTAGTGGGAGGGAGTTCCAGAGTCTGGGCAAGAAGCCAAGAAGGCCCTTTCATAGGTTCCCACATGGCGTACCTGTGAGAATGGTGGAATGGAGAGAAAGGCCTCTCCTGATGACCATAGATAGATAGATAGATAGAGATAGAGATATATAGATATACCCTGTTTCCCTGAAAATAAGACCTCCCCCAAAAATAAGCCCTAGCAGGATTTCTATGCATTTGTTAAATACAGTATAAGCCCTACCCTGATAATAAAACCTAGTGATGGGTGTGGCTATGGTTGTGTGCAGGGCTGACATTCAAGCATATTATACTTAATAAAATAAGACGTCCCCTGAAAATAAGCCCTAGTGTGTCTTCTTGAGAAAAAAAAAACACACACACACACACAGCTTGATACTCTGTCTTTATTATCCATACCTGTTTCTTATGTTCTGCAATAACCTTATGTCTTGTTCTGTTTGTGACTGTAAATTTCCTTTCATCTCTGTTTTAATACTCTTGAAGGTTTTTCCTCTTCTAAACTGAACAGTCTCAGTCAAATCCAGTTCGGTCTTATTAATTTATCTGAGCAGTTGCCTGTTCATTTGGGGGGGGGGGAATGGTAATGGCCTGTAACCACCCTTATTGCACCCAATTTTGTCTCATCTCAGGGAAGCGGGATCAGGCTAGAGCTTTAAATGTCTGAAAACCTGGGCACAACATGTGCTCTCTAGGCTTTTACTGGAAAGGGCCAACATAGCACATCAGAGCAGGACTCGCTGAGCCCTGGATTCAAATCCCTGCCTGTCCATGGAAACATAGTGGTGGTTGGGGAGTGGTAAAACTGCTACCGAGGCGGTGGGTAAAGTTGGAATTGGGACACACAGCACCTTGATGCTGTCTGTAATTGCCCTTCTGACCTGCTGTCACTTGAAGCAAGAGCCTCCCCTGCGACTCCTGAGTCCAGCACCTGGAAGAGCTTTGTTGAGATTGAGGTGTAGTCTATCTTCCAGGTTACCTCCACTCTGGGTTTCTCCATTTGTTGTGTCCATCCTCAACGTTCCTTTCCAGTTATTTGGCAGTCTTATCCTTCCCTACCGTTCGTATTTGCCATTTTTAAAGGCACCCATGCCAAATAATTGCCAACACTGACAAAGGGCACAAAAGCATTGTGCCAGGGGCAATTATTGTCTGCTTAAAATATTTATACCCAATAAAAGGCATGATGCAGATTGTTGGCCTGCAACCTGAAGATGCAGTTCATCGAGCAATGTGGCGTTTCAGGATCCAAAAAGGTGGAACCCCCCCCCCAAACCTGACAGAAAACGCTGGGAGGGAACAGGTGGCTTGTGTCTTCGTGGGGCTTTGGAGGGGTGTTAGACAAAGCTCACCCGTTGGCAGGAGCCATGATAGCTAGTGATCCCATCCAGAGGCAGAGGCAGTGCACTCGTTCCATTGGTTGTCGAGGAGGGTGAGCAGTGGGAGGCCACACCACGGCTGGTGAGTCAGTTATGGGGGAAGCCCCGTTAACACACCTGAAAGGATTTTATGGGTACCAAATGTTTCCCACAGAAGACACATTCCTGGCTTTTGTTCTTACTCAGACTTTCCAAGATCATTGAAGTGATGAGCAGGAAGGGTCCCTCAGGAGGCATCTAGTCTGGCTCCTAGATCTGAGGGGTCTTTGGTGGCACCTTGTCTTGCCAGCCCAGCCGCCGTGTACCTTTCCTCAAGTGAAGGGGGGTGTTTGCCATCAGGGCTCAGGCAAAGTGATCAGAGCAGGGATCCACCCGCCTTCCTGCTGAGGCCTGTGCGACTTGGTGCTGACCTCACAATGCAACAAGGCAAAGGGAGTGATTGGTCTGTTCCGCTGCTTGAATGGCCAGGCAGGACGGAAGGGCCTGGGTGCCATGTTGGCACCGTGTGCCTTTGGGGCACTGTACAGGCTCGTGTGGCTGCTCCAGAGGACGTCCGAGGTCTGGCCCCAGCTCTCCTTCCCACCTATCCCAACAGCTAGACACATCTTCACTCCTTGGTGGAACTGTTTGGAAGTGTGGCCTTTGGCATCCCACACTAGGCCAAAGCCTCCCCCACCTCGTGTGTCCCGACTGACGCAAGTGCCGTGGGATCCAGGATCTTGGTGTCTCCCCAGGTATTGGAGGAGGGGAGATGGAGCCCCCCAGTGTTGCTGTCCAGCACTTTGCCACGGAGCAGCAGGAGCCCACCCACTTGCCCCGCTCTCCTCCTCTGAGCCGGGGCAGTGGCGCAGTGGTGGAGTCACCCCTCCTGGACCCTCTCCTGCTTCACCAGGAAACCAAGGGGCGTCTGGACACACACATCCAGAGGAAGAGGCTGCAGCTGCTGTGGAGGTTGCCACACCTCGTCCGTCGCTCCCTGGAGCAGTCTGTCCCAGCCCTTCCTGGGTTCCTGGCCTGCACTGCCCCACAAGAGGCCACAGACCATCAGAGGCCCCTCTTCAAGGCCGAGCGCCAACAGGCCCTTGAACACCACCTGAGAGAGAAAATGGTGCACCACAAGTGGGGTCTTCCAGAGAGGATCCAGAGGGCTCTCCAGGGGCCCCTTCCCTCTGAGCCATCCCTCGTCGTCCCTGCAGCTCAGCCGGGAAGGCCTGCCGCCCCGAGTGGCTGGAGTGACAGAAGACAGCCCAGCCCGGCTGCAACTCGGGCTCCCCTTGGCATCTGGACAAGGGTGGCCGATGGCAGCCAGAGCTTTCCGAAGGCCATTCCTGGCACAGGACTGGCCGAGGAGCCCTCTCCTCTGGACAGCGGGCCCTTCCATCTGGTCCAGCAGCTGGGGGAGAGCTGTCCCCAGAAAGGTTTGTCTGCCTCCGAACCATCTTGCTCATGTTCACCTCCAGACAGCACCCAGTCGGCCCCACTGCATGAGCCCTGGAGCACACCTGAGGAAGAGGGCCTTTCTGGACTGAACCCCCAGGACTGGGACAGGCAAGAGCCTTGCAGCCATGTGCTCTGTGTGACCCCTGAAGGCTCTTCTTCAGGGACCCTTCCTCTGGCAAAAGCCACTTCTCTGCAGAGGAGGCCAGCCACGGTCATGAAGATGCCTCTCCAGAAGCTAGAGGTTGCTCCCCAGAAGATCTCTGAGACCACCGATGCCCTGGGATGGCTGCTGCAAACCAGCCACCATGGGACTCACAGGATGACCTTTGTACCTGCAAAAATGAGGGTCTCCAGAACACCTGCGAGAGCTGCCGTGGCATTTAATGTGCAAACAAAACCAGCTTTTGAACAAATGGGACCCAGGTACCTTCAGCTTACAGAATGGCTGGGGAGGGGGCAGAAGCAGGCAGACGCAACTGAATTCCAAGAAAGGACTTTGCCGGGCGCTCGGATGCTGTCCCCAGGGCAGCTGTGGTCACCACTAGAGGAGAGGGGCCTGAGGCATGTCCACCAAGAAAGCCCTGGTCCTGCCGGCCCACTGTCATGTGCTGTCAGCCAAGAGGTCACCTGGGAGCCTCACAGCACAGACATCCTGGAGGACCCCTTCTGGAGGCCCCAGCTGGCTAGGACTGGGTCCAGGGCAGCTCTCAAGGGGGAGGCTGGCCATTTTCCTGAGTCAATGGAGAGATCCCTGAACCACTCAGGGGCAGAATCACAAGAGGAAGACAGGAAAGTGCGTCTTGTAGATAGCAGGAAACGTTACTTTGAATTTCACCTGCGAGAAAAGCTCCTGCATCAGCGCTGGGGAGTCCCTAGGCACGTGCAGGAGTATCTGCTTCAACCCATAACAGAGTGATGGGTTGCCCCTTGAATTCTGCTGGCCAAAAATAACTGCGGTTGGAGGGGATACAGATGCCATCCGCCTCTTTTATGGCTAAAAAAGAGATGAGTACCCAAGGCTTTCCCACTCAAGGTGCACTTGGACAGTCCTTAAGGGACCCTGCCAAGGCAACCAGGAAAGATAGAAGCAAAGGCCTATGGAATGAGGCTTCACGGAGCTGATGCAAAGCGGTGTTGAAAATAAAATTGCAGACTTCATTTATTTAAAATATTTTGACTTTGCCTTTTTCCCCTAAGAAAAGGGGCTCAAGGCAGCTAGCATCATTACAAAGACAACATTTTAAAGCTGCAAACAATGGTTTATACCATTATTATAAAGGAATTACATAGCATGTTAGATGAAATCAATATTAAAAAAGATTTGAAAACAAAAAGACCAACCATCCTATTTTAAATCCCCTCTTAGACAGTTACTTCACATCCTTCCTCGTTCTGAGATGACGTTTGTTGTGTGATAATGTTGTTCATCGTCACATGGTCTTGTCCCAGTTCTGTCCCTGTTTCCATGTACCGATGGGTGTGATTTGATTGTAAGAAGAATCAAATATGCATTCCAGTAGACAACACATGAATCAAGCCTTATTACACAATATATCATAAATACAAATTAAAATTAACTCTGGTCCAAAATAAAAGCAGTACTCAGCTATGATAAAAGCAATCATCAGCTATGATAAAATACTGTTTCCTTATCTCTATTTAAAATTTGTTTACAAACCCTTATTGCTACAGCACAGAATTTGGCAACTTGCCTAGTTATCTGGTAAGTGTTACCAGATAAAAGCAAAAGCAAAAAGCAAAGTGTTCCTGCTTATATACTGCCCCATGCCACTTCAAGTAGTCTCTGGGTGGTTTACACTTTAATTACAGTATGCAGGCTACACATTCCCCCCCCCTGCAACCTGGGTACTCATTTTACCGACCTTGGAAGGATGGAAAGCTGAGTCAACCATGAGCCTGCTACCTGGGACTGAACCCCAGTTCGTGAGCACAGTTTTACCTGTAATACAAGCATTTAACCTCCTCCAAGGAAGGAGACTCCACCACCCTCCACGGCTCTGTCATGAAGTTCTTCCTAATGTTTAAATGGAGCCTTGTGGCACAGTGGTCAGTAAAATGAGTACCCAGGTTGCTGGGGGGGGGGCAATGTGTAGCCTGCATGGTGTGACTGGCCAAATCTGTCCCTTAATGGGCCATCAGGGGTGTGACAATGGTGAGGAGGGATCTGGGTATTGTCCAAGGGTCTGGGTAAACATGGGGGAATCAGTAAATCAATGGGGGAAATCAGTGAGTCAATGGAGAAACCAGAGAGTCAATAAGATAAGTCCTGAGGCTGTCGGACAGTTCCTGAGAGGTGTGGAGTTGAAACAATGAGACGCTTCTGGCTGAGGATAATCTGGGGGTTCAGCTGTTGTGCAGGAACCAAGGATGAGCAATGGAGTCAACTTCTGGAAGATGCAGCCTTTGTGTGGAGTTGCCATGATGTCCTTTTTTTCCCCTGCCATGAATCCTTGCCCAAGATAGTGAAGGTCCAGAAGGCATAAGATAGTGCAGGAACTCGTTTTAAGCACATCCATAGAGAGCGGGTTGGGGAGAGAGAAAGAAAGAGAGAGTCAGAGAGAGAGAGAGAGCAGGGGGGAGAAGGGGGGTTAGGCCCAGGGGCCTGCCTTAGCATGGAAACCATAACTATGCTCTAGATGTGGGGGGGGGGATGTCTCTGAGTGTAAGGATGGCCGTCCATGAGCACCATCCCATGAGTTTATGAACACAGAAGATGCAGACTGTGACTCAAGGGGAGTTATACCTAGGGTATGTGACTGGCTGTTTTAAATGTCCGGAAAATGAATATTTGTCTGGCCAGATAAGGGTTGGCCCAGTCCGAATTGTCAGAGACCTGGTCATGGTGCAGTGAGAGCGAAAAGTGAACTTACAGAGGCTTTTTTCTCGACAGCGGAGCCTCCTGGCTATGAGGCAAGCCACGAGGGTGTTTTTTCCTAATATCTCCAGAACGGACTGGTCTTTTTGGATCGGGTTTCTTGTGTTCTGCTTACATCGGTGGCCTTGGGGAAGCCCCGGACCTGTCCAATTTTATAATTCTATGTTTTTCATTTCCATTGTGACTCATCAAAACTTTGAAACCTCCCCTCCAGTAGCTTAGAGGGAAGGACATTTAATCTAGCCAGAGTAAAGGCCCTCGATATAAGCCTATCCAAATATGGGGAGACAATAAATGCAGATTTCTTAAAAAATTCAGATTTCCCCATCTGAGCAACGTGATTCTGTAATTTATACAGTATCTCTAATTTGTAATTTTACCTCATTCATGGCTTTACAAAAACCCAATGCTTGGAAGGTACAAGGAGAATATTTATCGCTTTTATTTGTTTTGTTTTTTTCATTCAGACTAGAAGGTTTCTGATAGAAGCAAGGGAGTTAAACCCTCTGAAAGGAAAATAAGATTAAGTCAAAACTAAATCATCAGAAATTTGGCTCGTGCTTCAATGGGAATAAGCCCGACATCTAGGTGAAGTGATGTGCTGGAGACAAATGTAGGGACGCTGAAAATGGCTCTTACAAAACTTGTTTGAATGGTCTCCAAAGGTCTCAAATCATCATATCCAAACAACTGTGAGCCATAAAGCATTTGGGTAATGATTTTAGCCCTAAAAACTTGTAAAGTTGAGGGAACATGTTTCCCCCTAATCGAATTGAAGAACCTGCTTATGGCTTTAATATTTCCTTGCACTCTTGTTGCAGCACAGTTTATATGCAAGGACCAAGCACCAGATGAATTGAATGTTATACCTAGGTACTTGTACTGCTGGACCTGTTCAATTGGCTGACCATTAAGGGGCCATTTATGTTTAATTCTCCTCCTACAAAAAACCATTATTTTGATTTCTAAACATTCTTGAGTACAGTATGAAGAGAAAGATCTCAGAGCCTTCTATACCCAATACACGAGGTTGACAAAAGCACAGCATCAACTGCATTCAGAAGTATTGAAATTGGACAAAATGCCAGCTTGGGTGGGTGGAAATCTAAACTGGATAAACTCTCAACAATACCATTATTTATTTTATTTTGAATATTTTTACCCCACCTTTCTACTTGGAAAAGGACCCAAGGTAGATTACAATAATGCGGACAATATGCAGCCCAGAACATTCAAAACATATTCAAGTTAAGAACAGGGAATTAGAAAAGGCACCTTACAACTTTTCCCATATCATACCAATTAACTAGTGGTCTTAGACAATCAGAATTCAGAAAATATTTTAATGTAAGATTCACTAAGCCAGAAATTATTATTTTTTTCAATTTTCCCTTTTCCTGCCAATCCCCTTATCTTCACATATTGTTGCCCCCCCCTCAAATCCTTTATCTTCATGGCTTGTTGTGTTATCTTGATAGTAATCTTGATGGTCGCTCTGCTACTGAAAAAGTCCCAAGTTTTCCTTTTTTTGGCACCCACATTAAGTAAGACAGATGCACTTATAATATTCCATGGACTTGACACATCTAAGGGTTTAGCCTGCACCATTCTTTTCACGTTTGTCATCATGTTGAGATCCACCCTTTGTTCTGGTTGAAACTCTTGATTCGAGCTGATTTCAGTAGATGTGTTTTTCATATTTTGTGAATTTGGCATATCCAAAGATTAACCCTGCATCAATATTGTTCTGTTTGTCTGTAGATTAAGATAAGTTTTCTGTTTTACCTCAATCTCCTGATCAGAACTAATTTCATCAAGTAACTTGATGAAAGAAAATTACCTCTCAATTCAGAAAGAAATAAAGAAAGTCTGGGTGACTGGGATAAGCTGCAAATATCAATGATGGGCTGAATTTCAACGATCAAAATGTCAGTCCTCCCAAAACTGTTATTTTTATTTCAAAACTTACCAAGCATACTAAATTACAAATACTTCAAAGACTTAGATACGCTAAATTTGAAATTTATTTGGAAAACGGAAAAAAAACTAAGAATAAAACTCAAAACATTACAAGACCTAAAAGAGAGAGGAGGACAGGGTTACCAAATTGGTTACTATACTATAAAGCCTGTGCTATGGTCTGGATAAAAGAGTGGATAATACTTGAAAATCAAAGATTGTTAAAAACTAAAAGGCCATGATTTAAGAATGGTCTGGAATGCATATGTATGGTATGGGGAAATTAAGGAGTAGACACACTTTTCAGATCATATAAGGAAAGCACTTTCTTTAGTTTGGCAAAAAATTCAACTACAGTCTTATAAAAAAATACCAATGGGGGTAGCACCCATAGAGACCTTTATGTTGAAAACGATAAATCTGAAGGGGTTATTACTCACATGCAAAGAGTTGCTAACTAAAGAGCAGAAAATGAAATATATAAGAGAGCTGGAGAAATTGGGTCTAGCAACAGAGTGGTGGTCAATGGCAAAACTGGAATCAAGATATAAAAAAGACAAATGCATGGGTTTTTTTGAGGGAAGAGTACAGGTGGATGAACTGTGGATTTACACAAATGAGGAAATTATTTAAAAAATTGTACACATATTTATTAGAATATGAATTAGAGGATGAAAGGGTGAAGGACATTGATATTGATGATTGGACAAAAATGTGGAAAGATAGTCATAAGCTAATTAAACCAGTCAGTCTTAGAGAAAATATATTTAAAATGTTTCACAGGTGGCATCTCACTCCGGTAAAATTAGCCAAAATGCCAAAAGGGTAAAATAATGTTTGTTGGAAATGCAGAAAGAACCCAGGGACTTATTATCACACATGGTGGTCATGTGATGAAGCTCAAATATTCTGGCGGCAGACTTGGGAAGTGGCACAAGAAATTGTACAAACTAAATTGAACTTTAAACTAGAAATGATGTTACTAAATATAATGCTAGAGATCATTGACAAGAAAATAAAATATATTCTCCTGTATATATACACAGCAGCTAGGCTGCTCTCGGCCCAGAATTGGAAGAAAGGTGAAATACCAAATAAGGATGAACTGTTGAAAAAGTTACTGGACATTGCGGAACTAGATATGCTCTCGGAGGCGGTGCAGGATCAATCAAGACACTTTGTAAATGAGAGCTGGAAGATGCTATTTAACTGGGCCCATAAGGAGACAAATGAATAAGGGAAGAAATAGATACGAGGATGTTTGTACAGTGCTTACTAGAACCCGTGGAAGACTTGCAGATGGCTGGACAACAGCGAAATCCTTAATCCATTTGTATTAGTAGTAGACAAGTGGACAGGGTGTGTCCACTGCAGGTTTTGTTTGTATCCTCACTTCTAAGTTTTTTCCCCTTTCCCCTTTTGTTTTATGAGTCTGGTCATTGGAATGTTTATTTTGTTTTGTTTGCTTCTATTGTATGTACATTTTTAAAGAAGAACTAATTTCAGTTTTTTCTAGAGACCCAGTGTTATCCGCCACTCCATCTTGAGCCTCTTGTGACTTTATCAGAATTGCAAATCTCTGTATCTTCAGAGATTAAGTCTGTGTAGATATCTATAATTGTTTGCAAACCAGATATAATTATGTTGGCAAAATCTTCATCTGACATGTTCTCCCAATCCATTGTGTGTTATAACTCACAAGAAAGGGTTAATATTGCTTGTAATAGTTTCTGCAACTTAAGTTTCCAAAAAAGAGGTACAGAGGAAAATAACTAGACTAGATTGAAGCCAAAGCAGCACGTTGTTTTCAAAACATGGGGTTACTCCAAGGTCAGATGATTTTTTTGAAAAAACAACTTCCCCAACGCTGCTCTTACAGGTCCATCTTTAAATTCAACTTACCGAAAGCACAGAGGCATAAGGCAGTTTCCTTTAAAGTTTGTCTTTAAATCCACCACATATAAAGAGCAGCAAAGGCATAAAATATTTTTCCACAAGAAGAGAATAGGCAGAAAGGCAAGTTCATGAAATAATGAGAAAACAATCACTTCTCTGCTTCTTTCAAAAACATTCACCCCTTCTTTGTTAAAATCTGCTTCCTCAGAGGGGTGAGTTAGTGCTTGTTTGAAGGAAAGAGTTTCCAGGTACCAGGGAGAAGCTTCGCATAGAAAGAGACAGAACTATTTGACTCACGACATGCCAAATATTTACAGCTTTAATGTCCGGCACTAACAGCTCCGTCTTCACCATAGTGAAGGTCTTCCTCCAGTGGGAGATTAATCATTTTCTTGCTTCCACAAAGTTTGCCACTACTCCTTTCGTGGTCTACAGTTGCTGCCTCTTCTTTGTTTCCCCTCCAAGGAAATTTACCCTTATTAGGGTCGCTTTATTTGGAGGAATTCAACTTGATAACCTGGAGCATTTATCAAGTTGTCTCACCACGGTGTAGCCGGAACCGAAACCCCCAAGCTTGAAGCAGGATGATGGCACCTTGCCATGAGCTTCCGAGGTCCCAATGGTGTAACTAACACCGGTAGTGAGCCTTCAGTCTGTGGATGATGTCAAGGACTGTTAGCTTGCTTAGCAAGCACAACAGGCCTAGAACACCTGTTTGGAAACTCCCACCACCCCACATCTCCTTGGATGACCTCAGATCCATGGTGCAGGGCTGTCACCCAGTTCCTCCAAGAGTAGAGCACTTCTCCCTGATCCACAGCCCAAGTGTTGTGGTAGTTATCCACTGGTCACTTCTAGCCCCTGACCTGGATTGGTTTTGTTGATCCTGGATTGCCTCAGCACCAATTCTGCTCCCTGTGCTTCAGAGTGGATCCATGTACGTGAGAAAGAAATGCAACAGCCAAGCTTTAGGGTTTTGCTGGAAGATCTAGCAAATCTTCCCACCTTTCGGATTCATTGGACTTCCTGCCAGGGATTCCTTGTCTGGGCCATCACCACCTGTCAACCCACCCACCCTGTGGCGCAAGGGTATCAGGTCCTGCAAGCAGCCATGTTCCTGGTGCAAACATTGGACTTTTTGCTGCAAATGACACTTGTACGCCTGGAGCTCCTGCACTCGTTGGACCAGCTGATACAGCTCCCGCCTCAGCTCTTGGTTCTGTTGCCGAATAGTCTGGCTGTGTTCCTGGAGGCACCGGGAAGCAGCCCCCTGGGCCTCCTGCACCCAGTGCTCTGCCCGCTGCTGCACCTCCCGTTCACAGGCAGCCTTCTCCCGAAGGAAACGTGTCTTGGTGACCTGCAGCTGCTCCAGCTGTTGCTTCCGGGCAGCAGCCAGCTCCTGCTGTAGCTCTCGGATGTGGCGTGCTTGTGCCTTCTGCAGGTCTTGGACCCAGTGTAGCCCCTCCAGCTCTGAAGTCAGGTGGGTCAGCTCAGCCTCTTTCTGTAACAGTTCTTTGCGCAGGGCCGCCTCCTGTTCCTGCCCGCAGGCAAGGAGCTCCCAGTGCTGTCGCTGGGTCTCCCGCAGTAACGCCTGGTTCTGCTCGCTCAGGGAGACCACCTGATCCTGGCGCCGCTGGGCCTGCTTGCCCAAGTAGCCCAGGAATTCCTGGCTCTGCGTGTGAAGCTCTTGCGCCTCCTGCTGGAGGAAGTGGTGCTGTGCCTGTAGTTGCCCCCTCCGGAGCCTCAAGCTCTCCAGGTCCTGGCAGATGTGCTCGTACTGCTCTTGCAGAGGCAGCCCTGTGCCCCCATCCTGCAAGGGCCCCTCCATACTTGTTGTAGCAGTCATGGTCACTGTCAGCACTGTCCTGCGTGGCTGCCCTTTCTTCTTCCCCTGGCACTTATTGGGCACCGCAAGACCTGGAGGAGGGGGAGAGGAAATCACTTCATGTGGCAGGAGGGGACCTTAGGGGTCAACTGGCCCACCTTCAGTGCAGGCCATACTGTGCAGGTTTATTATTTGGTGGCATCATTACACTGTCCTGTATTAAATGGATGACTTTCATTTCCTACAGCCAGATGATGTGGTCAGGAACCTTGGAGAGATGAGGGCCACCACATATCTGATGGATCCTTGTCCCTCATGGATCATAAAAGCTGCCAGAGAAGGTATGGCAGACTGGTTAGTAACAGTAGTGAATGCCTCCTTACAGCAGGGCAGGATTCCGGCATGCTTAAAGAAGGCAACAGTAAAACTGTTTAAAAAGCCCTCCTTAGATCAAACTATACTGAACAATTACTGACCACTATTGAATATCCTATTCTTGGGGAAATTCCTATAGTGGGTTGTGGTCTTGCAGCTCCAGAGGTTTCTGGATCAGATAAACTACTTGGATCCATTTCAATGTAGATTCAGCCCTGGCTATGGGACTGAGATGGCACTGGTTGCATTAGTAGATGACTCTACGCAAGGAAATTGATAGGGGATCTGTGTCCCTTTTGGTTTTGCTAGACCTCTCAGTTTCTTTTGACACTATATAGACCATGGCATCTCCTGATGGTGGTGTTAAGTGACTCATCTCTCTGAAATGGGAATTGGGGGCACTGCCTTAAAGTAGCTTCAGTCCTTCCTGCAGGAAAGAACACAGAAAGTGGTGTTAGGTGATTCATGTTCGACACCATGACTGCTGACCTGTAGAGTCATCCAGGGTTCTGTCGTGTCTCCTATTTTATTCAACATCTATATGAAACCACTGGAGGAGATTATCTGGAGTTTTGGGGTTAAGTGCCACCAGTATGCCAGAGACACCCAACTATACCTCTTGTTACCTCCAGATTCTAAGGGAGCTGCTATTTTGACTTTACACCAGTGTTTAGCTTCAATAATGAACTGGATGAGGACAAACAAATTGAAATTAAACCCAAACAAGACAGAGGTGCTGCTGGTCAGTCAAAAAGGAGAACAAGGGATAGGGATGAAGCCTATACTGGATGGGATCACCCTCCAATTAAAAAAAGAGGTGCATAGCTTGGGGGGTGCGCCTGGACTCATCCTTGAGCCTAGAAGATGCCCAGGTCATAGCTGTGGCCAGGAGGGCATTTGCACAATTAAAACTATGCCTGTTATGCCCGTTCCTTGAGAAACCTGCTCTAGCCACGGTGACACATGCCCTAGCGTCCCAAATGGACTACTATAATGCGCTCTATGTGGGACTTCTGATGAAAAGTCTCAGGAAACTTCAACGGGTCCAAAATGCAGCAGACCAATAACTGGCTGGACTGCCAGACCCCAACCCAGGGCTCAGTGCCTACCTGCAGGCAGACGTCTGTGGCAGTCAGGAGGGAGAAGTGGCAGAGAGGCCTCTGTTTGTGTGTTTCCCTGTTGCCTGGTGAGGAGGGGGAGAGGGAGGGAAGGGCAGGCAGGGAGCCACCGCTGAACTTCCGGTTTGCACCACGGTGGGGGCGTGGGTGTCACTGTGAGTCACCATGTCCCTTGCTTCCTGCCTTCCAGCCAGCTGCCATCCAAAACCAGGACTGGCCCTCTCCGTGCAAGAACTTCCTCGGAGAGTCTGCTGTCCCTCCTCCACCACCACCCAACAGGGACACGGGGCCGCTTTGGCCTTCTCTCTTCCTTGCCCCTCCTCCCACAACCCGCCTTATGTGTAACAACACACCAGGCAAAGGAACAAAGGAGCAGACAAAGCACGCATCACAGGCTGGGCAGATTGCTTTGGACTTGAGGGGGCAGGAATGTCCGGGAGGGAAGGGAAGGCTCTGCGTATTTGTGCCCCCCCCCCCCCCAGTTTTGTCCAGAGCATGCCCTGTCCGTGGCATTTTTCTCTTCCACTAATGTCAAGTGTACTGTCAGCAGCTGCCACAACCTTGTTCTCTCCATCCCCACGCCCCAGCACTAGGAGTAGGATGCTGCACTGCTGCATCTTAACCTTTGGGAGCGGAGGCCATCGGGGGTTGACATTGGAATCCGGGAAAGGCTTGCAACGTTTCTCACGTTGGGTTATTGCCAGCACCACGGCCTCGGCCACTTCTGCAGCCTCTGTGTCTGGTTTTCTCAGGACATTTTGAAGCTCAGAAGGAAGAAGCCAGGCTGCAATATGGTGGAGCCACAAGGTCCTGGCTTTAGGGCACTATCATCAAACAGTGACCCCATGGCTGTAGGGTTTGGCAATATGGGCCAACCCCCTTCAGGTCCGATGTGGTTGCCATTTCTTGAGAGTATGACATCATATCCTTTTTCTTTGGGGGGGAGTACAGCATTGTCCTCCTGCTTCCTCATGGGCACTGGTGGGGGGGCACGGAGAGAAATCACATCCATTCCTCACAGCATAAGGGGAGCCCTGGGTGGGGAGCAAGGGAGGAAGGAAAGGGGCAAAGAAGCAGGCCAGCTTTGTGGCTTTGGTGACCACCAGACTGTGTTTGGTTGGGGTGGCCCGCTTTTCCACTTCCCATGGAAAGAACTTGGGGGTTACCAGTGACTGTGTTTGGAGGTGCTGCACACCCCCACCCCACCCCCACCCAAGAAGCTGGAGGTGCCCTTTGAGCATTCAGAGGGGAAGAACAAGGAGAAAGGCTGCTGCAGCCTCTGGAAGACTCGAGCGCTTTATTTGCCATTTCCTTGGCTCTCGCGAGGTGCAGCCCGTTTCTTCAAATGCAGCCGGTAGCCCCTTCCTCCTGCGGCTCGAGGGGACCGGCCCGCCTCCTCCATCGGTTGAGCCTCCTCGGTGCGCACCCCTGCAGGAGCCAGAGCTGGCGGGCGGAGGGTCCTGTTCGCCGGGCCACTCTTGCGAAGGACCCGTTCCCTCCGGGCTCGCTGCCACAGTCCAGGCCTCTTCCAAGGCGGCGGTGGCGACGGGGTGCGGGGTGGTTGGGGGCTGGTGCCTTCCCAAAGGCGTGGAGGCGGGCGGTGTCAACCCCCCCCCGGAGCGCTTGGCCCAAGGGCGGAGGGGGTGCGTCTGCTTGCCCGGCCCCCATCCCCCTTCCCGGGCGGGGAGCCCCGCGCCCGCCGTCGCCCAGAGCCCCGCGGAGGCTGAGAAAGCGGACAGGCGGGGGGGGGCGCCGGGCTGAGCAGCCTCCGCGGGCTGGAAGGCGGCGGCTACGTGTGCTGCGGCTGCGGCTGCGGCTGCGGCTGCTCCTCCTCCTCGTCGTCGTCGTCCTCCTCTTCCGGGGCGGCGTCGGCGGCCCGCTTGCGTCCGGGGGCGCTCAGGACGGCGTCGAGGGCGGCGCGGAGGGAGGGCGCGGCGTCGAGGCGGGCGCGGGCCTCGGGCACCGAGCAGTTGCGCAGCAGGAGGCAGAGCAGGGCGGCGGGCACGACCTGGGACGGCGGAGGAGAGAGAATGAGAGAGAGCGAGAGCGAGCGAAGGGACGCCGGGCTGGCATCGCGGGCTGAGCGCCTGCCCGGGGGGGGGGGGGGGGGTTGGGGGGGAGAGGGGGAGTTCCTCTGACCTGAGGCTGGTCGGTGGCCCGCGCGATGTGCTGGACGAGCGGGGCGGCGCGGAGCTCCTCGGAGAGCGGCTCCGGGTGGTAGACGACCTGCAGGAGCGCCTCCCGACACCTGCCCTGCGGGAGCCCCGTGAACCTCTGCGGAGGAGGAGGAGGAGGAGGAGGAGGAGGAGAAGCGGCGAGCGAGACGGGGGGGGGACAGGGGTCGCCGCCGACCTGCCTGCCTGGCTGGAAAGGTGGGGGCGGCGAGGCGTCAGGGTGCCGGGGGTCCTGGGCGGGGGCGAGGCCCTTTAAGTAAGGCCTGGGGGGCGGCAGCCCCCGGGTAGACCCGGATACTGGCGCCGGAGGGAGGCTGGGAGGGATGCCACCTCCCTCCCACCCACCTACTCCTGGAGCTTCCCTGCTCCGGCTGGCCCCGGGGAAACCCACCCCTCCGAATCAGGCCCCTCTGGCTGCGCATCCCTCCCCCCCCCAGTACCTGAAGGATGCCGAGCGCCCTGTCGAAGAGCTTAGTGTTGCTCACGCGCAGGTCCACCATGTAATTGCGCAGGATCTTGCCTTTCAGCACGTGGGCCCCCGTGCTGACCGTGTTGAGGATCCACTTGGTGCTGAGCTCCCTCTGGAATCGCTGCCAAGAAGGGGGGGGGGTTAGAGGGTAGAGGCAGGGCCGGTGAGCAGCCGGTCGGTGACCGCTGCTTTAGTGTGTGTGTGTGTGTCCAGCCCAGGAAGACGGTGGTGAGTTGAGTCCGAGCGAGCGATGGGCCCCGCCTGCACATCCGCCTTGACAGGAGGGGGGGGAGAGTGCCGTCCCTTGGCCCACCTGCGCCCCCCCCCGCAGGGCTCACCTGGATGAAGTTGCCTTCATACTCGAGAAACAGGATGGGCCACGTGATGCTGATGACGGAAGGGAAGAGCTTCTTGAGGGAGGCCTGGGGAGGGAGAAGGGGCAACAAGACCAGGAGGCTGGAGCGTGGCAGGAGGTCCTTCCTGGGGTCTCTTGAGCGACCCCCTCCTTTGGCTCGGAGGGGGGGAGGGAGGGAAGGAGGCTGCGGAGCCCACCCCTGGAGCAGCCCTGTCCTCTGTTCCCAACTGCTTCCAGGTGGAGCAGATAGAGCCAGTTGGGTCCAGGCAGGCGGGAGGCATTAGAAAGAAGAGCCCCCAGAGTGTTGGAGAGGAGACATTTCCTTCCTTTTTCTGAAGTACAAAAACACCCCCCCACGCACAAAAAGGAAACAGATGTCAGATCTTTTCATGCAATAAAACCACACGTGAAGATGCACATTCCCACACCTGCTGCTGAATAGGCATCCATACTGGGAATGTTTGTGAAGAGGGGCCCTTGGGTAACAAAGGGGTGGATCCGTGACCCCTCCCCACCCTTTTCTGGCATAAGGAATGGCCTGAGCATGGATACCTTTTATGTGGGAATTCCCATATGGGGGAGGGGCTGAATGTTTTCCCTGGGCACCTCTGCTGATGGCCACAGGATCCCAGGCAGAGAACCCACAGGAGACCATTGGATGGCTTTGGTGCAGAAGTTTTTTCTCGGGAGTGTGGGATTTCTCTGCCTGGAGTCTTGTGCCTGCCCAGGACAGAGTTTCAGATTTTGTCCTTCTTCCCAGAAAGCCAGACCTTCCCCTGCAGCAGCTGTTTGGCCCCCTCAGGTGCTGTTGACTCCTCCTGAACCTCCCCACCCACCACCCACCCCACGGACACATCGGAGGGGGGGAGGAGGAGGCCAAAGCGCTCAACACCACCTTGGGTCCTCTCTTCTGCCAAGAGAAGGAAAGCCAGGGTGAAGGGAAGCGTCCCTCCTCTCTGTTACTCAGAAGCCATTCTCTTCATCCCCCTCACCCCTTCTTCTTCCTCTTGCTTCAAGCACAGTTGGGTTCACCCATTTTGTGATCCACACCCAAATGCATGCTGAGCTCTAGCTCTTTAAACCCTAAAAAAGAGACCCAAGGAAGCTTTCATCATCAAAAATAATGTGTTGGTCCCCCTTTGCAGATGTGTCTCAGGATAACACAGGAGAGGGACTTCTCTGTTGCTGCTCCCAGACTTTAGAACTCCCTCCCACTGGAGGCCAGGACTGCCCCATCTCTGCTGTCCTCCTGTAAGCAGGCCAAGACCTTTCTCTTCAGGCAGACTTTCCTTTAGTGACCTGTTGTGTGATCTTTAGATAGTTTTTTATGCCTTACTCACTGCTTGGACTGAATTTGTAGTAGTACTTGGGTTATTGACGGTCATCCTAGTGAAGTTGTCTGGAAGTTGAGGCATGGCAACTGAATGTCTTTTCTTTTTAGATTGAAACGTTTGCTGCTCATCCAAGTAGCTTCTTCAGTCTGAGGAAGGTTAGTAGACCTCTAATTTACACTCCACTTAGGTTTCACTTCACCTTGGTCTGAATAGGCTCCTTAGGTGGACAATGACCAGGGGTTAATCTGAAGATGAATAGTAAAATGTTTCTGTCAGACAAGAAAATAAGTCCAGTTGCCATGACTCAACTTCCAAATACTTGTGTTATTTCATTTTTGGTTTTCCATCTCTCAGAGCAACATTTTTTCCTTTTATTTGTTTGCTTATTAGTCTTAGCTTTAATATTGCCTTGTAAGATGCCTCTTCACAATCATAATTCTTAGCCTTGAATAGGGTCTTTAATGTTTCTTGATAACTGTTGTACGTGCATTGTCTCCAACTTTCTAGATCGCCCTTCATGTTGTAAGCCACCTTGGGTCCTTTCCAAGGAAAACGGCCGAGTAAAAATATTTTAAATGCAATAAATAAAAAAATATTGATCTCTCAGCAGCCGCTGAGAACATGAGCATATCCTAATGCACTGGAAGGCTGTCAGAGTTCAGCATTGGAGGTCCAGCACTTGACTGGTTCTGGCTCTTCCTAGGTGGCCAGGTCCAGAGGGTACAGCTTGGGCAACCTACCTTGACTCCAAGGGTGGCTTGTGGCTATGATTTTGGAAGGGACCAAAGCCGACAGGTGGAACTTGGATAAGATGGAGAACTTCTTGCTGGGTTCTCTCATCCCCCCCAGCATGCCTATTTGGGAGGAACTCTCCCTGATGTGGGCACTGTTGCCATCTATCTTGGGGACATATCTCCAGCCCCGGCCCTTTCAGTGCAGCATCAGATCTTGGCCATGAATAAGACAGGCCTTCATCCACTCTGGCAGGTTGATCTGTTGGACAGAAGGCCTCCGACAATATAGGCCCACATGTTGGGAGTCTCAAGGATCAACTCTTGCAATGCTCTCTGCATTGGCCTTCCCTTGAAACTGGTCTGGAGATTACAGTAGATGCAAAATGCAGCCCCCAGTTTAGTGATGGGAGTGAGGAAAGGTGATTGTGCACCCCTGGTCCTGGCCTGTCTGAACAAGTTCAAGGTGTTACATTTGACATGCAGTAATACCTTGGTTTATGAGTGGCTTTGTTTACAGGTGATTTGCAAGATGAGCAACCATTTCTTCTTAAATTTTGCCTTGATCAACGAGCAATGTCTTGCAATACGAGCACTGGGGCACGTCACATGATTGCAAGAGAGTCAATGGTAGCTCTCCCTCTTCCTCCCTGCTGGGCTGTGGGGGACTGCCTGGAATGTTCCATCTCAGGCCAGCCTCAAAAGCAGGGAGAGGAGAGAGGAAGGGAGGTCTCCCTTGCACCAGCCAGGAACATTTTCAAAGGAGAGTGCAGGTATAGGGGTTGGTTTTTATATTTTTAATTAATTTGTTTTCAACATTCTTTCTTATTTTTCAAACCATTTCTAGTCCTGGGGCAGCTAGTCAAGTGTGTATAGGGCTACAAATTGTACTTTTTTATTGTCAAATTAAAAACACAGAGTAAAATCCAATTGTTAGGGTTAGAGTTTAGGTATCTAAACCATGGTGTGGATGTAGACTTCTAGCCAACTTCTTTTGTGAATTTTGGCATCTTGTACGTACAGGATGTGGTCTATGGGACCCCAGAATGAATCATTTGAGTTTCTGTGACTTCTTATGGGGAAGTTTGCTTTGATATGAGTGTTTTGGTTTACAAACTTGTTTCCAGAATGGATTATGCTTGTAAACTAAGGTATTACTTTATAAAGCCCTTCACAGTTTGGCATCTCTCCCACAGAATGGCTGCCTCTGGGGATCTGGCAGGCCGCTTCCCTCTGTCGCTTTATAAAACTGCTCAAAGCTGCATTTCTCAAGGCAGCCTTTGACAACATCCTCCCCCTTCAGTTTGTTTGGCCTGTTACGCATGCACCACCTTTGTGGTTGAGGTTGGTTGCCTTTACTTATTAGTTTTGCTTTAGCTTCTTTATTCATCAGTGTATTATTGGTGGGTTGGTCGGGATCATTTATTGTTACTGTGGTTGTCTTGAGTGGAGGGTGGGGTAGGGGTCGGGTCTATGTAAGATTGTAGTGACCTTCACTAAGGGGGTGGTATATACATGTAAGATGCAAAATGACATTCATTGATTGGTTGATTGATTAAAAACAGTAAATATAAGCAAACATTGATTGGTTGATTGATTAAAAACAGTAAATTATTCAAATAGCTAAAAAGAATTAAATAAACAGTATATTTAAACTATTAGATAAAAGCATTACTAAAACAGATTTAAAAGCAACAAAAAGTACAAGCCATCCTGTTTTTAAAAAAACTTCCTGTCTGGCCTCCAGTCACTCAGGAAAAGCCTGCCGGAAGTGAAAGGTATCTCTGGTGCGCCAAATGAGCAAGGTGTAAGTCTATGACGGTTACTTCATGTCCCCCTCATTGCAGTTCGCCGTCCCGCTTGGGACTGGTACGAAAAAATGTTACTGTACATCCATTGTGTGACGGCGGGAGTTCGTCCCGACCACGCCCCCTGAACTGGGATTTAAGCCTGATGAGCCATACCTATCCCTGACCTCGGGAATTCTCTTGTCTCGGTTCTTGTTTTGAGACAAGTACCCGTGAAGTAAGGCTTGTCACTCAATGTGCACATTCTCCATCTAGTGACAGGAGTGCAAAGTACCATTCGCCATTACATTCCCTATCGCGTTAGCAATGCAGCGCAGGGAGATAGGAAGGTATAAAAACTTGAACTTTGCTGCTTAACGCATGAAAGGCAAAGTTACGGAGATTCGAAATATCGAAAAACAGAAGGTCAGACCCCAAAAAGGGGGGGGGCGAAGGCAGGGAAGTACAGATGTTGTCACGAAACAAGGACGTGAAGTAACAGTCGTCACGATACCATCAATCATGCCCGTGGGTAAACGGAAACAGGGACAGGACCGGGACAAGACCACGTGATTGCAAGCGATGTTATCACGAAACAAATGTAGTCTTGGAACAAGGAAGGATGTGAAATAACAGTCTAAGCAATGCAAGTCTGCAAGACGAATAAGCTGAAGCATATAGGGTCCCTTTTTGGTGGGGTGGCACCAGGTCACCTTCTTTCCCCGAGATATCTCTCCCTTCCTTCTCTTCTTCCTTCTACCAAAAGCACAGTTTTGGCCCTCTCTTTCCCCTCCCCCCCATCAACCTCCTTGCTAAAGGAAAGCCTTTCTGGGTCATTTAAGGAGAAAAGGAGCAGAAGAGGGAAGGGGGGCTCTTGGAGAGTTGAGTCTCCATCCACGGGGCCACGGTTGGTCTTCCTGCCTTGAGCAGGGGCTTGGACCACTCGGTGGCCTTAGAGGACCCCTTAGAGGATTCTGTGGCCCAATTTGTCTGAAAGATGGTGCTGCAGAGGAGCTTCGCAGATACTCTGGTCTGCCAGAGAGACAATAAACCATCAAAGGCAGGAGGAGGAAAAGGGGGAAACCGAGCACGAGGGCAGGTGACAGTTATGGGAGCTGCGGCCTCTCATTAGTAAGACGTGAGCAGTTAACAGGAGGGTGTTTGGGAGGTCACCAGTTTCTAGCATCGCTGTATAGTGGGAGCTAACTGATCAGCAACAAGCCGTAGTAGCAGTTTGGCCCTAAATGCAGCAGTGCTCCTTCTTAGACAAACATAGCCACAGATGGAGAGTGACTTCCCATCTGGAAGGAGAGAATCAGGGCTGCTCTTCCAGGCTTGGACTCCCCTGGCATAAGAGGGATCAGGGATGTCCTGTGCCTCCAGGCTAGGACTCCCTGATGTGTGCGCGCGCACACACACACACACACACACACACACACACTTGGCCACCTACCGGCAAGTACTGGCCCACCGTAGCGTGAGACAGGGCATAGATGTTGGAGGTTCTCTCTTTCACCTGAACCGCCAGCTTCTCCACCTCCGCCAGGTCATCTACGGGAAAGGGAGAGGGAGCCGGATGAGACGAGGGGGGTCCCCGCTTCCCACAGCTGTTGGGATTCGGCTCAAGGGTGTATGAGCTGCCAGCAGGGGCCCTTGCGACCCACCTCTTGCAGCTGCTGTGCCAGGTGGGAGGTCCCTGCAGCCCAGTCAGCAGGAGCCGTCAGAGGGTCTAGAGCAGTGGTGGTAAACCTTTTAGAGAGCGAGTGCCCAAACTGTGATTCAAAACCCACTAATTTTTCGCAAAGTGCCAATACAGCCATTTAACCAGAATACAGGTGGCTGTGAAGGGGTGGTGTGGTGTCGGGTGCCCACACAAAGGGCTCCAAGTGCCACCTTTGGCACCCGTGCCATAGGTTTGCCAATACTGCTCTAGAGGAAGAATGTGGGGAAGGGGCTGTCCCTGCTGCACAGCCCCCCTGTCCTTTCAAAGAGGCCCTGCAAGAGGCAGCCTAGGACACACACACCCTCCGTGGTGCAATGTGTGTGTGTGGGGGGGGTCCCTTCTCCATCTCTCCCCTCTCAGCCCCTCGCCCTCCTTTGTGCTGGTTTCCTCCGAGGTCCTTACCATCCATGGTAAAAAGGAAGAGGACTGTGTCCTGCTCAGTCAGGGAGGGAAGGATGCTCTTCACAAAATCTTCCTCAGAGAAAGCAAATTTGGGACCCTAGCAGGCAACAACAACAATAGAAAAAGAGCGGGGGTGGGGAGATCCCTGTGGGTCCCTCAGACAACAGCAGCTCTCTGCCAGGCAGGCAGGGCCACAGGCACCAAAGAGGGAGGCCGGTCCGTGGCTTCCTGCCATGTGTAGCCTGCATAATTAAATTGCAACCCCATGTGCCTAATTAAATTGCTTAGAGTGCTATGGGGGCGCTATAGAAGCAGAAGACTTTTTTGCTTTCCTCTGCTTGCCACTCCCGCCCAGCAACCCCAGGGGTGGGGGTGAGGATGGGCAGCTTGCTCCTTGCCTTTTTGGGGCAATGCTTGTTTCCCGGCCTCCACTCCAGGCAAGGAGCTAGGCCAGAGGGAGAGAAGCAGGTTCCCCCCCCCCTCGCTCACCTGGGCAATCAGGTCTGCCTCTCGGTTGAACATTTCGCTGTAGTCCCCAATGAGGAATCCCCGGACATCGTTGAGGTCTGCGGGCCAGGAAGAAAGTGGGTGCCTCCTCCTGGAGAAGGAAGGGGCTCCCCCCATCCCCAACAGGGGGTGGTCATTCCTACGTTGCCACCATCACTGAGGGGTGTGTGTGCTGAGGGAAGATGCTGGGGGGGGGGAGGAAGCTGGCCTTGCGTGCGTTGGGACTAGTTTCCACCACTACCCATCCCTCTTCCTTACCTGGGACCAAGGCTCACCTGCCCCAAAGGTGGGGATGCACTCAGCCCCATCCATGATGGCAATGATTCCCAGGGTGTGCCAGCCAACCAGGTATACATAAGCCTTCTTCTGTAGGCTGAGAGAGAACCCAGCCAGAAAGAAAAGCAGCTGTCAGTGGGATGGAATGACAGGGATGGGAATTCTGAGGGGGGGTGGGCTCCAGCTGCTGGGGAGATGATAGTCCTGTGGGGAGGGCTGCCCCTGCCCTGCCGTGCCCACTCACCTGGTGCCCGCTTGCTTCACCAAAGCAGCAATCTTCTTGCTCTGGCTGTAGGTGACTTTGTGGGCCCGTTCGTAGGTGCGGAGAATTTCCAGGAGACACCTGGGAAGGAGGAGTCCGTGGGCAAGGAGGCAGCAGAACAGGTCCCGGCTGAGCAGGCCTGCTGAGATAGCTTGGGAACCCCCCCTTCCCTTGTTGGGAAGAAGGGGAAGCCCATCCCGCACTCACTTCTCAGAGACCTCACTGTCCTTGGAGACGGTCTTATGAGCAGCCAGGAGCAAGGTCTCCAGGAGGATCTTGGTCGCACTGCCGCCCTTCATCCGCGAGGAGCCTGCAATTCCTTCAGGCTGTGGGGTGTGCAAGGGGGGGGGGGAGGAAGAGAGTGAAGCGCCTGAGGGCCTACGGACCCGTCTTTCCTGGCTGCTGCCCAGAAGGACATGCCCAGGACACACCAAACCCTGGCTGGGCCCATCCTCCCTCCCTCCCACTGGGCCACCCTGGGTGCCTGAGGCTCAGGTGAGAGAAGAGCTTCTGCAAATTCCTGAGAAGATTATAGGGCTTCAGAACAGCCTTGACATGATAAAATAATTAAAAAAAGAATTGTTGAGACCATGAATTAATTAATTAATTAAGACTAACAGATTGAAGTGAAGCAAAGTGATGCCATGTTGATTCCTCTGTATGCTCTGTGTGTGTGTGTGTGTGTTGTGTTGTTATAGTCGTTCCCAAAGGCAGCATGGAAGGCTGCTTCAGAGTCCTGTCACCCCCACTTCTCTGGGGAAAGAACACATCAACGGGAGTAGGATGAACCAACGGTGCATCCACCTGACCCTTGCTCTATCCAGTCAACACCTTGCTAGTGAGGATATCATGGGGCACTTTGTCAAAGGCCTTGCTGAAATCAAGATATATTATATCTGCAGCATTCCCACCATCTCCCAGGGAGGTTGCCTCAGACCTAGGGAAAAACATTACCCTGGCTGAAATAACAGCATATGCTAAAATGTGAAACAGATCCAAATAATGAGAATAAACACTCCCTCCTCAGATGAAAGGAGTCAGGAGGGGGGAGGGGGGGAGGGGGAGAGAGAGGCCTGCATTGCATGCAAGACTCACGCCCACTGCAGGATTAAGGACAAAGGCCTGATGGGTCTCTTGCAGCTTCTCCATCCGCTCTGCCACCTGCCTGAAGGAGGCGTGGAAGCCCTCTATCTTCTCACTCCTGTGGGGAGACATGGATCAAGGAGGCAGGGCATGTGCGAAGAGGCCAGCCCCCATGCTGTACCCCGGGGACTTTCCTGATGCTCTATGTGATTTTGTGGTTGCATTATGACGCCAGGGCCTTGGGGAGGTGGTTTCAATAAAAATACACCTCTCAGCCCTTGGCCTCACCCGTTGCCATGAGAAACATTTCTCCGATGCTCTGAACATGGAAGTGAGGTCACATGGGATGGACTGAAGAACTATACATTTTGGAAAGTCCTGAGATGTTGGAAGCTGAAGACTGAGGAAACCAACTCTCTTCCTTGCTGACACCCATCTTCTCTACCATCCTGGACGCCAATTCTGCTCTGATCCTGGGGATCCCGGTGGATGAGGAAGGAGGGAGACCTGTGGCATGGCGGTGGTGGTGGTGGCGGCAACGGGGAAACTCCTCCATGTTGAGCCAGGTCTCCAGTTGGGTCCTAATCTGTTGCTTGCAAAGGCAGTGGCAGAGGCAAAGGGTCTGCACCCCTGAGCTGCCCTCTTATCCTCACGTTGGATTCAAGAGGAAACCCAGGAGGGAGGGGAAGCTTCCCCAGGTGGCACTGGGTTGGGGCCACTGGGCAGCATCCACCTGCACAAAAGGCCCCGCCTGGCTCTCCCTTCTCACCTGGCCATAGCGACTGGATTAAACCCCACCAGCACTGGGATGTAGATGTCCAGGTTGTTCATGCAGAAGTCCAGCTGACCAGCAACATAGGGGGCCTGGGGGAGGGAGGGAGGGAGGGGAAGGATGATGCCCGCAAGGAGGGGAGTTCAGGGTGGCACCAGCTGTGCATGCCCACATGCCCACAAAGACACATACATGCACATACATGTGCACGTGTGAAGGTGCAGCTCAGGAGCAGAAGGGGCCAAAAACAATGTCCCTGAAGGGTTGAGCCTGTTGGCAACTCCAGACCTAGGAAGAGTGAGGGAGCCTTCCCTTCCCCTTCCCTCCCCCACAGGTTCCTTGGGTGGGATCTGGAAGGGTTCTCTCCTTCTCCTCTCTGCTCCCTCCCTCCCTCCTTCCCTCCTTGTGATACTCACAGACAAGCCACAGGAAATCCCAAAGAAAACAACTTTTTTCTTTCCTTCGCAGACCTGGAGGAGGGGAGAACCAGGGGCAGGGGTGGGGGAGACACTCTGAAGGGCCCTTTTGTCCAACATCAGAAGCAAGTGCAACCCAGGGGTCTGGCCTTGGAGGGGCGTGTGGGTGAGCGAGCAAGAAGTGGGGGGGGGGGCTCAAGCCCTTTAGTCCAGCTTCAGAAAGACACACTTTTGAGGTGTGTAAATCCCCCCTACTGGTGCTGCCCACCTTTTTCAGGTCCTCGGTGCCCAGGAGCGCGCTGTCTTCATGCCCCTCTTGGGATGCGACCAGAGACCTGCAGGGGGAGGGGAAGGAATGGCAGCACCTGGGAGCCCTCACCCCCCCACACACACACACCTCCTAGTTTGGAACCAGAGCTGTCTTCCTCTCCCCCAGGGGCCCCTGCCATTGCCCCGCTTCCTTCCCCTGGTCCCTCTGCCCCCAGGTCCTCCCAGGGGAGAGGTGGGTGGGTGCTATGCCCTACCCTGCCCCTCCTACCCCTCACCTGTCCCCTCCTGCGATGAGGTAGGTGTACTGGGGAGGCTGGCCCAGACCCTTCAGGAGCTTGTTGAAGGACACCTGGGAGGGAGGGAGACAAGAAGAGGGAGGGTGAGCTGGGCGGCCCTGGCTCCCTCCCACGATGAAAGGGCCTTGAGGCAGGTACAAGGCAGCCTCCAAGGGGTTGGGGTGGGCAATGCCAGGCCACGTGCCCTGCTGACACAGAGGGGTGGCAGTGGCAGGGCCCCTCCTCTCCGAGGCAGGCCAGGCACCTGAAGTCCTTTCCAGTGAGAAGCTCCACAGGGGGTTGGGGGGAGGGGAGGATCCCCACACACACACACCTGGCACTGCTTATTTTATTTATTTATTTATTTATTTATTTATTTGTTTGTTTGTTTGTTTGTTTGTTTGTTTGTTTATTAGATTTATACCCCACCCATCTTCCCATAGGAACTCTGGGCGGCTTACAAAATTGAGAAAGCAACTAACGACACAATAAAGACAATAACAACATAATAGAGCAAAGACCCCTGTGCCTTGGGGCCTTGCACCACCAACACAGCTGGCATCAGGATGCCTTGCAACAGCTTGGCCTTGGCCCACAGTTGCAAGGACTGGTGGGGGGATTGGGGGAAGAAAGGCAGAGCAACTCACAGCCATGAGGAAGGCCAGGCGACCGGAGGCTCCTCCGCCACTCAGCACGATGAGGGTGTTCTCTGGCTCCTGGGGAAGGAACAGTCCAAATGACGCAGGCCCCATCCCATCCTTCTTCCCAGGGGGCAACTGTGCACCTGGACTGGACCTCTGCCCCCTTTAGGGAAGCCCTAAAGGGGGAGGGGGGAGGGGGCCGTGCTGGGACATCCACCATACTGTCATGGAAGATGCCCCCTTTGGTGGAAGGGAGTCATCCTGACAATTGCTCCCTTCTCTCTCTCTCTCTCTGTCTCTCTCATCTCTCTGCCTCCTTTCTGGTCTGCATCCCCGGTGGTTTCTTGACATGTCGTGATAGAAGCTGCCAAAGTAGGGTCAGGGGCTGGGTGTGTGTAGATCAGACCCTGAGCTAAGTATCCTGGCAAGCACCGAGAACAAGACAAAACAGAAGAGGCGTGACCAGCCCCAGCGTCTGGCAAGCCAGAGGTCCTTCTTGAATCCGGTGCCTCTTGTACCTTCAGCACCTCTTGCACTTTCCCAATGATGTCCATCATGGTCTTCAGCACCGACTCACTGTAGAGCCTCTGCGGAGGTAGAAGAGGGGAATCACAGTTTGCTCTCCATCTAGCCGCCACCCCAGCCATAGGCCAAAAGGGCCACTGAAGGGCATGGGCCCAATCCTCCAGTGAGAGGAGGCCCTACCATCCCCCCAGCCCATCGAGGGCAGCTCCCTTCCCCTGGTCTGGGCAGTTGCCTTATGACTGGCAGGACTGTTCCACCCACCTCGTCACACAAAGCCAGAGAATCATGGAATTGTTAAGTTGGAAGGGCCCTCCCTGGCCATTGAGGCAACCCCATTGCTCAAGGCAGGAATACAAATCAAAGCAGTTCTCTAGTTTTCTCTCAAATGCTTCCAGTGTTGGAGCGCTCACCACTAGAGATGGGTGTTTCATTTTGGAAGGGGTAGCACCTTTACAGCATCATAGAATCATAGAGTTGGAAGAGACCTCGAGGGCCCTCCAGTCCAACCCCCTGCCGTGCAGGAACCCCCATCACAGGATGCCCGACAGTTGGCCATCCAGCCTCTGCTTTAAAAACTCCAAAGAAGGAGATTCCACCACCTTCCTTTGGGGCAGCATCTTCCACTTATGCTGAACAGCTCTAACCGTCATGAAGTTCTTCCTAATGTTCAAATGGAATATCTTTTCGTGTAGATTGAAACCATTGCCCCGAGTCCTAGTCTCTGAAGCCATGGAAAACAATCTGTTCCCTCTTCAATATGACATCCTTCCAAATATCTGGTTCTGAAACCAGGTCCCATCCTCTGGAACATAATCAATCACTGACTTTCCTTCCTTTGTGTCACGTGGGGCAAAATTCCAACAAGGAAGCAGTCTCCAACATGTCATCTTACCATCTCCCTGCCACTGGCCAATCAGACAGGGAGGCGGGATGATGCATGTCCTTGCACAGCTCCTGATTGGTCAGCGCCAGAGAGAAGGCAAGATGAATAGTCAGAGGCTGCTTCCTCAATCGAGTTTCACCCCATGCCACCCAAAGGAAGGTAAGTCAGTGGTTTATTTCGTTCTGGAGGGTGGGTCCTGATTCCAAATGGCAGCTGTGCTGCTGTGTTTCGTTTCGGAACTGGATCCCTTCCGAAATGAAACACCCATCTCTATTCACCCCCTTCCAAGGTCATGGGTTCCATTGTTGTACTGCTCTGACGCTGAAGAAGTTCCTCCTGACATTCAAACATGTCAAAGTTGGAAAGATGATGCCTGGGGAGCTGTCCAGACGAGATCTGAGTATGGGGCTCACTGTTTCACCTTCACGTGGAACAAGGAGGCCCCTCTGCAGGCTCTTCAGAGGAGGGTTCTCAATCAGGGTTTACCCACCAAACCTGAAGAGTTATAAGTCTCCTTGGCTCCTCTGCTAAAATGGGAGTCAGAGTCACCTTGTAGTTGACCAAGGCCTGGTCCTCTTCCTGGAAGATCTCCGCATCACAATCTCTGAGGAGCTGGACAATCTGGCTGGCATCCGCTTTGTCCAGTTCCCGGGTGATGGGGTTTGATTTCTCTGTGATGGGCAGGGCTGACTCATAACCTGCCAGCTAGATGAGAAAAGGCAGGAAGGGAAAGTGATAGAGTGACTGGGTGAGAGAGGAAGGAGAGAAACTAGGGCTTAAGGAAGGTTGCTGGTAGACAGAAGACATGCAGGGGGCCCATCTCAGGCAGGGCCTTGAAGCCCCTAGGCAGGTGGCTGGCTAAAGCACATGGATGTGGCATGAGCCCCTCCACCAGGGCCACCCCTTGCATTCAAGCATCCTGGCAAGGCATGACCTCCTAATCCCCTGGGGAAAACTGGCAGAATTCTTCTGCTATTCAAGGGGTGCCAGCACCATCTGCGAGAAATGGAAATACTGTATGTTATTTTCACATTCTACGTAATGTGATCTGAGTACAGGCAGGCTGCTTATGTTTGGTGCAGGGACAAAGGAGTCAATTTTAAGAATGCAAGAACAGCCTTGCTGGAACAGGCCACAGCCCATCCAGTCCAGCATTCTCTCTCACACAGCGGCCCGCCATTTGCTTCAGGGTATTGCCAAGCAGATGTCTTCACCTGCTTACGATTCCCCACAGATGGCATTCAAAGATAACCTGCCTCTCTTTCCAACCTGGAGGTTGTCCTTAGGCATCCATCATGATAGCCCTTGATACCTTTGTTCTCCATGAACTTCTCCAATCCTTTCTTAAAGCTGTCAAGGCGGACAGCTGTCACCACTTCTTCTGGCAGGGAGTTCCAGAGACCAGTGATCCTCTGGGTGAAAAAAGTACTTTCTCTTCCTTGTTTGAGATTTAGCAGCCAAACGTTTCATGGAGTGCCCCCTAGTTTTAGTGTTGTGCAATAGGGAAAACAGTTTTTCCTTATCTACTTTGTCCACACCGTGTATGGTTTTTAAAACTCCAATCAGGTCACCTCTTAGGTGCCGTCGTTCAAGAGTGAAGAGGCCCAGCCGTTGCAGCCTCAGATGGTAAGGAAGGTGTTCCAGTCTCCTAATCATTCTGGTTGCCCTCCTCTGCACTTTTCCCATTCCCATAATATCCTCCTGGAGGTATGGTGACCAGAACTGTACAAAATATTCCAGGTGGGGCCTCATCATAGATTTATAAAGAGGTAAAAAGACACTTGCTGACTTATTTTCTATACCCTTCCTAATGATCCCTAGCATTGAGTTTGCTTTTTGCACTGCTGCAGCATACTGGGTTGACATCTTCATTAAGCTGTTCACCAAGACACCTAGGTCCCTTTCCTGGTTTGTTGCAGAGAGTTCAGACCCCATCAGTTTATAAATGTAGTTGGGGGTTTTTTGACCCAATGTTCATCACTCTGCCCACTCCCCCAGTGTCAAGACATCCCTCAAAATCTGTGTTTTTACTACCCTATATAATTTAGTGTTGTTGGCAAATTTGGCTACCATGCTATTTACTCCTATCCACCCCCCTCCACAGCCAGTGAGCCAGGGGTGTCCCTTTGGGAGAGGGCGGTGCAGGGCTGTCGCATCCTGGGTTTCCTTCTGAGTTTCCTCCCCACCACCACCACCACCTTCCCCTCCCTCCCGAATCTTGCAGGCACCGGTGGCTGGGGAAAAAAGGGGGACATAAGAGGAAACCACGTGGCTCTCCTTCCCACCCCCTACCCAATATTGTTTCCCCATTGCTTCCTTTACCCTTAAGGAAATCCACACCCCTCTCTGAACCTCTCTGAAAGGGGGGATTATTCTTTTTAAAGGCTGAAGGGGTCCCTGGTTGGGAAATGGTGCGAGGAGAAGGGGGAGGTCAAAGATGTGCCAGCAAGGGAACTGAGAGGCCAAGAAGGGCCAAAAGAGTTGGGGTTGAATCTGACTGCTTGGCTAGTATAAAGAAGATATTTCAGGCTCCTATTTCTGCTCACACACCAAGACACCCCATTGCCCTTTAGAAAATGTGAAGGATATGCTGATTCCATTCTTCTCTGCCTGATAACCTCACTTGAAACCAGATCCGTGCTTCTCCCTCTCACAAAATACCAGAACTAGGGGACATACACTCAAATTGAGGGCTGGGAGAGTGAGAATAGACAAAAGAAAATATTCTTTTTTTTTTAACCCAGAGTTATTAGTCTGTGGAACTCCCTGCCATAGGATGTGGTGATGTCATCTAGCCTGGATGCCTTCAAAAAGGAATTGGACAGATTCCTGGAGGAAGAGTCCATCACATGTTGCAAACCACGATGGAGATGTGTAATCTCCAGCCTCAAAACTGGGGTACTTCAAGGACCAGATGCAAGGGAGTAGTATCAGGAGACAGATATCTAGTCTCATGCGCTCCAGGACGCATCTGGTGGGGCCACTGTAAGATACAGGAAGCTGGACTAGATGGGCCTTTGGCCTGATCCAGCATGGCTCTTATGTTCTTATGTTCTTATGTTCTTATGAAGAGGTTGAAAAGCAGAGGTCCCAGAACTGAACCTTGAGGGCCCCCACTCCTTACCTTCCTCCACTTGGAGAAGTGCCCATTTAGTGCTACCCTGTTTCCTGTCCCTTAGCCAGTTGCTGATCTAGGACAAGACCTGTCCCTTGATTCCATGACTGGCAAGTTTATTCAAGAGCCTTTGGTGCGGGATCTTATCAAAAGACTTCTGAAAGTCCAGATAAACAATGCCAACTGGATCTCCCTTATCCACATGCTTGTTGACACTCTCAAAGAATTCCAACAGATTAGTGAGGCATGATTTTCCCTTGCAGAAGCAATATTGACTCTCCTTCAGCAGTGTCTTCTCTTCTATGAGCCTATTAATTTTCTCTTTTAGGATGGTTTCCATCACTTTACCTGGGACACATGTCAAACTGACCAGTCGGTAATTTCCTGCATCACAGAATTTGGGTAATGCTAACAGTGGTCACAGAAATTCCGGACAACCAAATGGTTCTTAAATACCCTTCAGCCTGCCATACCCAGAGTCTAGAATCTTCCACAGCAGTTCTGCTTTAATGGGAACAAGATCAAACCAGATCAAACCAGTTAGTTCCTAGCCATGAAGTTCCCTCCTTCCGTACCTCAGTTGACCTCAACTTTATACATTTAGATCTCTGCAAAGTGACCAAACAAAACCCTCTATGAAATCATACTATGTTCAGAGACCTGGTTACCAATAAGACCATCTGCAAACACTTTCTCTTTCAGGTTCTTCTTCTGCAGGAAGCTGTGGTTAGGCCTCTGTGGTTAAGTCTCCACAGATGTTAACGGAAGTTACCTAAGTCTGTCTTGCCAGCTCTGTGAGTTCAGAGGATGCAGAAATTGTCAGCAAGCTGACGCCCTTGTACATTTAATATATACAGTGGTACCTTGTATAAAGGAATTAATTCGTTCCAAATGAAATTATGTTAAGCAAATTTTCCTTTATACAAATTCCCATAGGAATGCATTGAAAATGGAGTAATCCCATTTTTATGTTGTACGGATTTTCCCCATAGGCGATTATGTTAAGCAAATTTTCCCTATCTCCAGAATTTTTTATGTTGTACAGATTTTATGTTATACAAGCTGTTTGTTATACAAGGGTCCACTGTACTGTGAATCAAAATAGTGCTGTGATAGTTAACCCATTTAGAAAATACCTAAAATTTCAGACTTATCAATTCCTCCCTTTTTCCAATTAGCAGGGTCATATGAATTATCCAATAGAAAAAGAAAAGTTTCCCCCTTATTTCTCAAAACAGCATAATTGTATTCATTTATGAAACATTGTCTAAAGCATTTGGCCGATTCTCTTCCTCACTATTAGAGACAACTATCCACAGCTGAATTAAAATATGCAAATACTTGTGATTAGACATTCAATAGCAAAAGTTTTTGTCAGTTGAAAATTTATGACTTTCAATATATAAAAATAAGTACAGATGTTTAGACACAACGTATGACAAATTTGTAAAGATAAAAAATGATGAACAGAGAGTTCACTTAGAGAAAACTTTGAGTTGGAGTATAATAAGCAGTTGCAAGTGTAAAATAATTCCTCCGAAGGAGGAATCAGAGTTCAGCGTCAGTTAAGTGAAATGTCCAACACAGCTGCTGTACCTATACAAAGGTTTTAACACAAACCCCCAAAACAGGAGTCCCGAGATGAAAATTATTATGGGAATTTAGGCACTTATGGATCAAGACCATTTCTCTGTCAGTGGCCAATGTCCATTGCAAATTAGCACAGGTCCACAGGTCCACTTCACTAGGAAAAGCTAAGTGAACCATCAAAACCCAAGGCAGGAAATGAAGCTCGTGACCGGAACATAACAAATCCCTATCTGCATAATAGGGTTATATACTTTAACAATGCCAGCCATAGAGTCTGGCGAAACATCAGGAAGAAAAACTTCCAGAACACAGCCAAACAGCCTAAAAAAGTCACAACTATCTCTCTGCAATCTCTGTTTCCTCTTTAATAATCACTTGCCTTCCATTATATTCTAATGGTCCAATGGCCATCCTAATTGAGATCTTACTTCTAATGTACTTAAAGAATTCCTTGTTATTTCTTTGAGTGTTTTTAGCTATACCCTCTTCCAAGTCTTGCTTTGCTTTTCTGATTGTTGCCTTGCATTTGTTCTGCCAGAATTTATGTTTCTGACTGTTGTCCTCATTTGGACAAGCCTTCCATCTTCTAAACGAGCTTTTCTTGCTTCTGATCACTTCCCAAACAGCTCCTGTAAGCCACTTCGGAGTCCTCTTGAACCTGGCAGTGCCCTTTTTCCTTTTGGGTACGCATTCCAATTGGGCCTCTGTTATTGTTTTTGTGAACAGCCTCCATGCTTGAAGGCATGCCAGGGACCCTCTAATCAGCCGCCCTGAACCTTTCACGTGCCAACCAAGGCAGAAAGAGCAAAGCCTGGGCCCACAGAAATCGCAAGGGAGCGTCTTGAAGGAGAGTTCTGGAAAATGTCTGTGCCACAAGTGGAATCGGGCCCTATGTGACCAATACTCCGTCATCACCCCGGGGCAGCAACCTGAACTGGGATCAACGTGGCTGGCTGTGAGGCCCACCCCGCTGTGGTCCAGCTGGTCTCCAGGCCAGCTTTCCCCAAGCCCTCCCTCCAGGCATGCTCCTCCCTAGGGAAGTTGGCAGGAAAGATGGTGGCCGAGAGAAAGTCTGTGTCTGGATGAGGCAGAGTCAGGACCAAACCACAGAGCAGGAGGTCTACTCTGCAGATGAGTTGGCAAGAAATACATCCACTGGGACAAGACAAGCAGGGCCGCAACTGGGCAGCGGTGTGTCTGTGTGTGTGTGTCCATGTTTGCGCTGGGTGACACAGATCCTGGTTGTGGACCTAAGGCTCCACCCCTTTTGCCAAGGCTTCACCCCCTCCACTCCACCCCCCCACCCCACCCCAAGAAGCTAGCTAGCTGAAGGAGGAGGGCTGCCAGCCCTCTTCCTTTTTCCAGGGTGACCTTCCTTGCATGATATCTGAGGAAGTGGACTTTAGTTCCACCAAAGCTCACACCAAAGTAGAACCGTTTGTCAATAGCACATTCAGGGTGCCACCAGATATTTGTCTTTTTTTTAATTTGTTCTTATTTTGACAATAAATGCCTTGCTGTTGTTTTATTTTTCCCTGTAATGCTTCTTTGCACCGTCTCCCGCTGAAAGTGCTGCTGGCAGCCCCACAGCCAGCTTAACCAGACCCAATGGCTCAACTCCGAAGACCAGAGTGCTTCTGTTTGCCCTTCAGCTCGCCTCTCCCATCCTAGCACCCCCTTCCACCTGAGGTGGCAGCTGTCCCCCTCCCAAGCGCCCCCAGCACTCGGCCTTACCTCCCATTTGCCGGGGTCCGGGGTGTCAATCACATGAGAGTATTTCTTGGTACCCCGCATTGTTCCCAGACCAGGAGAGGCTCTGAGGTCTGGCTGGCCCCGGCCGTCACCTTGCAGCCTTATCGCGCCTCTGCTGTAATGATTAATCTGGACAGTTAGATTTCAAGCTGCCCTGCTATCGCCCTGTGTCCCATCAGTGGGCAGAGAGCCCCTGCTTATCTCCATAGGGGCCACAAACTCTAACCTACACACACACACACACACAGAGAGAGCCAGAAGGCATGGCTGGGTGCTTGCATCACGCCCGGGTCACACTAAGGAAGCAGGCTTCTGCTCCATGACTGCGCAGCTGCACGCCAAGCACAGCCCAGGGGACACTGGCCAAACAAGCAGGAAGGAAAGAGAGAGGGAGAGAGAGAGGAGAGGGGCCAGACCCTTGCACCTTCCTCTGGGCTCAGAGGATGTAGGCAGTGAACATCCCTGCTTCCTTCTCTAGCAGTAGAGAGCACAGTGTCAGACTTTGGCCGACTGCTCAAGCTGCCCGGCGCCTGTTCCTTTTCACCCGCCGACCAGGCTGAGCTACAAAAGAACCGCCAGCAGCTGGCAGCTTTCCACAGCTCTGTTGCTTTCTTCCCAACATCAGCCAGCTGGGAGGGAGGGAGGCTGTTCCCCACCCCTCCCTGCCCTCCACCCTGGCCACTGCAGCTCAGAGGCAGGAGGGCACAGAGCCAAGTGACCATGCTCTGCTTGAGTGCTTGATGTCAAAGGGAACCATACCAGAGTGTAGCGGCACATGTGCACTGGACTCCAACAAGATAAAAAGTGGAAGGCAGCAAAAAGCGAGAGACCTATGCAGGTTCACAAAAAGCTCCGAGAGGACCTGGGAACAAAAAAAGGACACACACCGGGGGGGGGGAGAGCGGAAAGAAGGCCTGGCATTAGGAGAGCAAAAGCTGAGAATGAGCTGAGATTAGCAAGAGACACTAAAAGCAACCAAAAAAAGCATTCTTCAGTCATTTCTATTTCTTTAGAACCTTTTTTGACCCTTGCCTTAAAGAATCAGAATCAGAATCAGAATCAGAATACTTTTATTGGCCAAGTGTGGTTGGACATACCCAGAATTTGTTTTGGTAAAATATGCTCTCGATATAAAAGGAAATATAAGAATCAGATAGTCAACAATAAAAACACAGTACAACAATACGATATAACCCATTATTTAAAAGGAAGAAGAGAAGTAAAAATTAATTATTCAACAGTTTGATAGCACTTGGAAAAAAATCTAAAGGGGACACAAGGCAGCTTATATCATTCCTGATCAGCTGAAATTTCAGGTATTTTCTAAGTGTGTTAACCATCAGAGCCTTATGAGTTAACCGGCAGAAGTGGCTTGCTGGCAACTTCTGCATTCTCTAAGACTGAAATATCTTCCAGGATGCAAAACTGCAAAATTGTGAAATTATAGAAATGCTTATGTGACAAGATGTTGAATCCGCAAAGCAGTGTCACTTCAGAAGAATAACTTTGGACATACACAGAGGAACATCAGGTCATATCAGGAACATAAAAGGAACAACAATTGGTGCAACAGCAAGCTGGTCTGAGCTAGTTCCCCTAAAAGCAGAACTGCTGAGGAAGAATCTGGACTCTGGCTAAAAAGGTATTTAAAGAAGAAACACACTCCATTTGGGCGTCTTGGATCTTTGCAGTCACTATTAGCATTGCTGGATCTGAGGCCCCAGATGGACGATACCACCATTTGGCTTCTTGTCTCTGTGTTATGTGTTATGTAATAAAACTGGCATATAATTGTATAACTAAACTGTCTCAGAGCAAATCTATTCCACCCAAAACTCCAACTTATCATTCCAAACAATGTTGAAATTAAAAACAGTTACAAATACTAGACAGGGTTAAATGCTGCACTAAAACATGGTAAACAAAAACAACAAGATCATGGCTCTTCTTATGTTCTTATGTTCATTTAGTGCTGCTCTCTGTTTCCTGTCCCTTAGCCAGTTGCTGATCCAGGACAAGACCTGTCCCTTGATTCCATGACTGGCAAATGTAACCAAGAGCCTTTGGGGTGGGACCTTGTCAAAAGCCTTTTGAAAGTCCAGATAAACAATGTCAACTGGATCTCCCTTATCTACATGCTTGTTGACATTCTGAAAAAAATTCAAACAGATTAGTGAGGAATGATTTGCACTTGCAGAAGCCATGATGGCTATCCTTCAGCAATGCACAGGACAGTACACATCCATGTACCTATTAGTTTCCATCACTTTACCTGGGACACATGCCAAACTGACCAGTCGGTAATTTCCTGGATCACCTCTGGTTCCCTTTTTAAAGATTGGTGTTACATTCGCTACCTTCCAGTCATCAGGCACAATGCCTGATTTGAGGGAAAGCTTATATATATTGGCTAGGACCTCAGCAATTTCATCTTTAAGATCCTTGAGAACTTGTGGATGGATGCCATCTGGTCCTGGTGATTTGTTAGCATTTAGTTTCACAAGACATGCAAAAACCTCCTCCCTGGTTATTTCTATCTGGCTTAATTTTTCGGTTTCCCTCCCTTCGAAGATAGGCTTTGTTTTGGGCAGAGAAGCAATGTCCTTGTGAGGATCAGTTTCCATCCTACCAGCATCAAGTTGTAACCAATTTCTAGAAGCCCTAAAAGGCGTTTCAATCCAAGTCAGATATTTGAGGCATGGCTCTACCAGATGTGGAACTTATTATGGCCACGTGGTGGCTTGAAAGCAGGTTTCCTGAATCCTTCTTCATCCCTCTGTCCAGCATACCAGGCTGGAGCCCCCAATGTGCCCTTTTCTGGATCTTTTCTAGAAAAGGGGACCACCATGGTTGGGAGTGCCATTCCCCCTTCCTCCTGGACCTCCTCTTTTCTTTCCGCCTTCCTCACCTTTCCCAGTAGGACTGTCTTTCCCTCCTCATGATGTGTCCAAAGCAGGACAGCCTCCAATCCAGAAGTTTTGCCTCCAGAGAGAGTTCAGGCTTCATTTGATCCAAGACTCACTTGCTCCTCTTTCTGGGGGTCCAGGGTATCCACAAAGCTCTCCTCCAGCACCAGATTTCAAACAAATCAATCAATTCCCCCTCTCCCCCACTGCTGCCATCAGCTTTCTTCACTGTCCAGCTTTCACAAAGGTACGGGATGATCCGAAAGACAAGCTGATCTTGGTCTCCTGTAGACACACCCTTGGACGACCTCATCCCCGCTGGTACGACTGGCTCTGCCCTCTGCCACCAGCAGAGGGTGCTTCACCCCCAATGTTTTGCACAGAACAAACCCGCTGGTGTTTCTGCAAAAGAGCACGTGGACCCAATAATGAGAAGACCTTGCCATTTCAGAATCTGGGTAAGTGGGAGAGGGAGAGACACTTTGGTCTCCTGGACACTGCCTCTGACCTCAATGCCTTTGGACTTCTGAGCTTCCCAAACATCTGAGCCAGCAAAGGGGAGGCAGGTCAACTCTGTCAGCCCTAGGCTTCAATAGAGACAGAGCTGATTCTTATTCCATTGCTTACCTCCATTTGTGTGCACCTGCAGATGGGTCCCAATGACGGCCCATACTGTTGCACCCTCTATGTAGTTTTCTCTTGTACATTTTGCACTCCTGGTTCCTCTGCCTCCACGGAGGAGAACTACTATGCCTATCAGAAGGGTGGATGTTATTGTTCCACAATAATGAACAACAAATTTAACAATGGTTTTTTTTTTTTTTTTTGGTCCCTACTACCAGTGTTATGTACCATCAGGTCGCCTTCAATTTGTGGCACTCCTTTGAATGAGCTGCCTCCGAAAGGTCTTCTCCCTCTCCTCCTCATCCCTGCTCTCCTTCCTTTTGGAAGTCAGTCCATCTAGCATTTGGTCTTCCTCTTTTCCTCCTGCTGTCCCAGGCGTTTCCCTCTTTTCCAGAGAAGGCTGCCCAGATTAGGGCTGCCTCAGTTTCATCGTTTTTGTTCAGACTGGATCTGATCGAGGATCTACTTGCTTCTTCTTTTCCCCCCTCTGCCTGGAGCGATCCGCAAAGGTCTTCTCTGGCACCGCATGTCACACCAATAATTTGTTCCCCTGCCAGCTTTCGTTACTGTCCAGCTTTCACACCCCTAGAAGAGGGTGATCGGGAATGCCCGAGCTGGATTGATGTTGGTCCCGGTCTCGGGTGACCGCTGCTAACTCTTGGCTTGTATCGTTTCTTTTTCTATTCCTCCTTTCCTTCCCTTGTCTCTCTCTCTCTTCAAGGACACCTCCAGCCATCT